>CM039613.1:51348275-51669728 GCA_022457205.1 Saccharum spontaneum
GAATACTGATGCCAAGAAGATCGCTAGTTTCAAGAGAGGTCTGAGTCCCAAGATGATGAAACATGTGGGTACAAACATGAGAACTAATTTCAATGACTTCGTTAGTGACTGTCTGAAGCAAGAGAAGAACAACAATGTTTATGCCGCTTCCAAGATCCGTAAGAGGGCTTTTGAGTCGAGTTCATCTCAGTCCAGGGCCCCAGTAAACAACCGCCCGGCCTATCGCTCGCCCGTCCCCGGTGCAAGGTTTAGGCCACCGCAGCGGAAGAATCAGAATGCTCAGCCATCCCAGAGAAACCAGAAGCCGTTCAAGATGGCATTGCCTCAAACAAAGATAGGACAAGGCAGTTCATCGGGAACTGTGGCTCAAGTGAAGGGACCCTGCTTCAACTGCAACCAACCTGGTCACTTTGCGAAGTATTGTCCCTATCCCAAGAAACAGCAAACGCAGTATCAAGCCCGTGTGCACCACACCACTGTGGATGATATCCCTGAAGGAGAACCGGTGACAGCTGGTATGTTTTCTATCAACAATCATCCTGTAGTAGTCTTGTTTGATTCCGGATCGTCTCATTCCTTTGTAAGTCAAGCATTTGTTAAAAGGCATGAGCAAAAGATAGTTGAATTGGAATGTGCATATAAAATTAGTTCAGCTGGGGCTGATCTGTTGACTAATCAGATAGTTCAGGGAGTAACCCTAAACATATCAAACCGGCAATATAAGCTTAATCTGATAGTCATGCCAGGGTTAGTTTTGGATGTGATCATGGGTATGAACTGGATGAATCGCATGAGAGTTGTAATTGATGTTGGAGGAAGGAGTATCTCTCTTAAGGAACCCAATGGGGAAGTCACCTTTCGGGTGGTCCTACCTAGAAGGGTAGACCTAGCTAGCACATCTTGTGCGGTCCAAACTACTCTGCTAGCTCAGATTCCAGTGGTCTGTGAGTTTCCAGATGTGTTTCCAGAAGAGTTACCGGGACTGCCGCCAGACCGAGATGTCGAGTTTGCCATTGAGTTAATTCCAGGAACAGCACCAATCTCGAGAAGGCCTTATCGGATGCCTCCCAATGAGTTGGCAGAATTGAAGAAACAACTTCAGGACTTGTTAAAGAAAGGGTTGATTCGTCCCAGCTCGTCCGAATGGGGATGCCCTGCTCTGTTTGTGAAAAAGAAGAAGGATAACTCCTTACGCATGTGCGTGGACTATCGGCCACTGAATGCAGTGACAATTAAAAACAAGTATCCTCTTCCTCGGATTGATATCTTGTTTGACCAATTGTCTAAAGCCAAAGTGTTCTCTAAGATAGATTTGAGATCAGGGTACCATCAGATAAAGATTAGGCCGCAAGATGTGCCTAAGACTGCATTCTCGACCAGGTATGGTTTGTACGAATATCTTGTCATGTCTTTCGGACTGACAAATGCTCCTGCATACTTTATGTACCTGATGAATTCGGTTTTCATGCCCGAATTGGACAAGTTTGTGATAGTGTTCATTGATGACATACTAATATACTCAGAAAATGAGGAAGAACACGCAGAACACCTCCGGATAGTCTTGACTAGACTCAGAGAACATCGACTGTATGCTAAGTTCAGCAAGTGTGAGTTCTGGCTCAGGACAGTTCCTTTTCTCGGCCATGTGTTGTCTGAAAATGGCATTTCTGTAGACCCTAGTAAAGTTCAAGAGGTTATGGACTGGAAGTCACCAACTTCAGTTCACGAAGTTCGCAGTTTCCTTGGTTTAGCCGGTTATTACCGTCGCTTCATACTAGAATTCTCGAAGATTGCCAAACCAATGACCAGTCTGTTACAGAAGGATCACAAGTTTGTATGGACGGAGGAGTGCGAAGCAGCTTTCTGTACTTTGCGGAAGTTGTTGACCACTGCTCCCGTTCTGGCCCAACCGGATATAGAAAAGCCGTTTGATGTATTCTGTGACGCATCCAAAAATGGGTTAGGATGTGTGCTGATGCAAAATGGAAGAGTCATTGCTTACGCCTCACGACAGCTGAGGAAGCATGAAGTTAACTATCCTACCCATGATTTAGAGCTTGCAGCAGTGGTACATGCTCTAAAGATTTGGAGGCACTACCTGTTGGGTAATGTGTGTAATATCTTCACGGATCATAAGAGTCTCAAATACATCTTTACCCAATCCGAGTTGAACATGAGACAGAGGAGATGGTTAGAGTTGATAAAGGACTACAATCTGAACGTGCACTATCACCCTGGAAAGGCTAATGTAGTAGCAGATGCACTGAGCAGAAAATCTCATGCAATGGATGTGCAACCGTTGTTTGAAGAAGGGTTCAATTTGTTACATCCAGCTGTGTTGCATAATATTCAGATCAGCTGCACTCTAGAGAGCCAGATCATGGAGGGTCAGAAAACAGATAAGGGAATCTTTCACATCAAAGAAAAGATGAAGAGAGAACCCACCAAACACTTTCGATTGGATGAACAAGGAGTGTTATGGTTCAAGGATCGACTGGTAGTACCTAAGGATAGAGAGCTCAAAAACAAGCTGATGGATGAGGCCCATCGTTCGAAGCTATCTATTCACCCCGGAAGTAGCAAGATGTACCAAGATTTACGACCCCGTTATTGGTGGACTAAGATGAAAAAGGAGATTGCAGCATACGTTGCTCGATGCGACATGTGTTGTAGAGTTAAAGCTCTTCACATGAGACCTGCAGGACTCCTACAACCTTTGTCGGTACCTGATTGGAAGTGGGATGATATAAGTATGGACTTTATCACTGGTCTCCCCACCACACAGAAAGGCCATGATTCCATTTGGGTAATAGTCGATCGCCTTACCAAGTCGGCTCACTTTCTGCCAGTCAAAACAAGTTTCCGACCACCTCAATATGCAGAAAAGTATATTGCTGAGATTGTCCGATTGCATGGAATACCAAAAACAATAGTGTCCGATCGAGGTTCACAGTTTACCGCTCACTTTTGGGAACATCTTCATCAAGGTTTGGGCACTAGTTTGATTCGTAGCACGGCTTACCACCCACAGACTGATGGGCAGACAGAAAGAGTTAATGCAGTACTGGAAGATATGCTTAGAGCTTGTGTGTTATCATCCAGAGGTTCATGGGAATCCTGGTTACCGTTGGCAGAGTTTGCTTATAATAACAGTTACCAAGAAAGTATCAAGATGGCACCATTCGAAGCTTTGTATGGCCGGAAGTGCAGAACACCGTTAAATTGGGTAGAGCCCGGAGAAAGAAGGTTTTACGGGATTGATCTTGTAGATGAGGCAGAGAAGAAGGTCCGTGTTATTCAACAAAACATGCAAGCAGCGCAGTCTCGTCAGAAAAGTTATGCGGATAAGAGGAGAAGACCATTGGAATTCCAAGTAGGTGACTATGTCTATTTAAAGGTTACCCCAATGAAGAAGAAACGGTTTGGAATCAAGAAGAAACTATCTGCTAGATATATAGGGCCATACCAGATCTTGGAGAAAAAGGGCCCCGTGGCATATAAGTTACAGTTACCAGAAGAGATGAGTTCGATCTTTCCCGTCTTCCACGTATCCCAATTGAAGAAGTGTCTACGTGTTCCAGAGGAGAGAATACAACCTCAGGGTATTCGGATCAAGGCAGATTTGGAATATCGCGAGCAACCAGTCCGAGTCCTGGATACCAAGGACCGAGTCACTCGGAACAAAGTGGTCACAACCTACAAGGTTCAGTGGAGTCATCATGATGAGAGCGATGCTTCTTGGGAAACGGGAGAATATCTTCAAACTGCTTATAAAGATTTTTACGATAAATGGTTCGTAACTCAAAATCTCGGGACGAGATTCTTATAAGGGGGGAGGGCTGTAACACCCCTGGGTGTTAAGCATGCATTATCATTTCAAACATAAGCATTCAACATCATTGCATGTCTAACATTGTTTGGTTTGTAGCACTTTTCAAATTTAACTTGAAAAACAAATAAATGGAAACCCGGTTTAAAATAAATGTTAAAAAGTTAGTGTACTTTTTAGAAGTAGCAATTTTAAATAATTTAGAATAAACCAACTTGATTATTGGAGCAAAAATTTGGATTCAAATTCTCCTCAAATTCTGTTTTAAAAATTATTCTAAATAAATGAGTTTGATTTTTAAATTAGCTTTAAATCTCAAATTTAAAATCTATTGGGAATTTGGAAAAATGTTCTATATGAAAGTTGTAGAGAATAAAATTTTGAACAACTTTTGTTTTGGGACAAATTTCTGAAAACCTCGTTTTCATCCTCAAATTTGAATTTCAAACAGAAATTTGAAATCTAGAATTTATTTGAAAAAGAAAAACCGGAATTTCTTTACTGGGCTTCGGCTTCATTTCTCGGCCCACGGCCGAAGCCGGCCCGGCCCGCGCCGCGTCTTCTCTCCCGCCCGCGCGCGCGAGCGCCCGCGCGCGACGCCGTGGCGTCGCGGCAGGGCTCGGCCGCCGCGTGGCCGTACGCCGGCGGCACCGCGCGACACGCGCCCCGGTGGCCCCCACGTCCCCCGCGCTGGCTCACCCCCCCTCCAAGCGCTCGCAAGCCTCGGCCACTCCCTCCATTCTCGCTCGCCCGCTCGCAGCAGCCGCAGCAGCGCTCCGCCGCGCCATCACCGGCTCCCGGAGCTCCGCCACCGCCGTTCGCCGCCCTTGCTGCTCCAGTGTCCGATTCCTGGCGGCCATTGCTTCGCCTCCCTTCGCTCTACCTCGTGCTCCCTCCAGCGGTCGCCATTGCCGAGGTGAGAAGGCCAATTTGGCCGGCCGCCCTTCACCGCCGCTCGCCGGAGTTCATGGCTACGGCGTTCTCCCTGTTCCACCCCTCCTTTTCCCTTCCTTTCGGGGTCATCGGCTTCGCCTTCCTCCCGCGAAGCCGTAGCGCCTCCCTACTCGCCTTGCCGTGGCCGGAGTCGAGCTCCCGCCGACGAGCAGCACCGTCGCGCCGCCATGCGTGTCGGCGAGCTCGTTCCGGTGGGCCACCCGGCCAAGGCCGAGCACCGGACGGTGCGGCTCGGTGAGCTGAGCACGCTGGTGAAGCCCGCGCCACGCGAGGGCTCGCCGCCGGTGAGCTCCGGCCGGCGATGCCCCTGCTGGCCTCCCCTCCGGCTGACGGGTGGGCCCGTCTGGCGCATGGGCCCCGCTTGTCTGTCTCCGTGTTTCAGTCTCGGGTGCCGCAGCGGGGTGCACGTAGCATTTAAGTCCGGTTTTGAATTTCGGTTTTAAAGAAATGGATTTCCAGAAAATCTGAGAAAAACTTCCAAAAATTCTATCTCAATATATATAGCTCCAAAAATCATGAAACAAATTTTGAAATGTTCCTTGTGAATAGATCTACAGTTTAAAAATATCCCATGTTATTTTTGTGGCACTTTACTGTACATTTTTATTTAATTGTTAGATATGCTGTTATCTTAGAAAAATTGTAGTAAATAAACTAATAAAGGGAAAAATGTGATTCTTGCTGCATTAATCTTCCTTAGTGATGTACTTTCTAGGAAAAATACTAGTGAAGCATGTTCTGTGGGAAATTCTTGAAGTGTAGTTCAAATGCTTTTATTGGTTAATATTTGTTATTTTTAGTAGAAAGCAATAATTGTATATAACATGCTTATGATAATTTTTGTAACATGTTAGTTTACTGTTGGTAACCTAGGAAAAATGTGAAATCTGTTGTTTGATACTTTTCTTAGTATAAAACAGTTTCATGCTCACTTTTAGGCCATAACTTGTTTATTTTGTACAAGTAGTTTTACAGTTCCTTTTACCATGAAAATTTAGTGGTAGCTTAGTTAGAGTAAGAATACTCTACTGTAATTTTTGTAGATTTTTATCTATACCAGAGATAGGTGTTACAGTACAACCCTAGCTAAATAAGGAATAAATGATTATTCTTTATGAGGAATTAAGAGGAATAAAATGTGTTTGGTGTATCTTTGAAGCATCACTATGTATTGCTGATGTTGTGAATGAGTTAGGTTGGTAAGGTTTGGTGAATTAGGGTTACTTGCTTGTGTCAGGTGTATGTTAGTTAGTGTAATCAAATTAAGTAAACTTTGGGGTACATGTTCTTGGATGACGTGGACTACCTTGTAGAAGATGAAGTTTCGTACTAACTGCTCATTCCATGTGCTCGTCTGCATCTCATGTCACTTCATCATTCCATCATAATCCGATGCATCATTCGCATGTACTTATGCACTTGCATCATACAGGATCGCAGGAGGAGTCGCAGGCAGCAGTAACCGAGGAGCAGGCTTGGACGGACCAGCAGGAGCCCCAGGCACAGGAGGTGCCCGAGGAGGAAGAGCCAAGCGAGGAGCTGCCAGAGTGCGTTGACCACCATCCTAGCTCGTTCGAAAGAGGCAAGCCCCGGAGCATTATAAGTCTCCTATTTTATAAAAGCTATTCTTACTTACCTGAATTATAATTATGTATTGTTGCATTAAGTTATAGGAGTTGAGTGAAACCGTTGTTGCATTACTATCCTTGCCCACTAGAATTACTGTTACCTTATTAGGTCAGGATCGAGTAAATTGCTTAGCCATGCTTAGACCGGTAGAAGTCAGGTGATTTCCTGTCACCTGCGAGTTATAGGTGAATACCTGGCTGTGGTTAGCAGCATTTGTGAATCTTGTTAAGTAACCAAGTGTTGGTGAATAAACGGAGACCGGGCGGAGTCTTATAGGGTTTTGGACTATAGTGATTCCGTCTGTGTCGATTAAGGACCGGTCGTTGCTCGTCCCTCTTGTCATGTTGAACGCATGCCTCACATTTAGCTGGCCGAATAAAGTACCTTTCGACCGCGAAGCTAGCGACACTTTTCGAGCCGGGATAAACTCGGGTTGGCAGACTGGTGTTGAAGGGGGTGTACAGGGACGCGAAGAGTAAGCCCAAGGTGCGCCCTGGCAGTCGGGCGGTCCCTGGGTAGTGCGATCCATGATTGTTATCCCGCGGCTTCTTGGAAAGTGTCATTGGTGATCTACGCGACCCTGACGGGGGAAGCATGGTTTGTGTGAGGAATAAATCTCCAGCTGGATAGGAATTCGATTCGAATCGCCGTCGCTCCCGGTTAGTGAGCACTTGACTCGAGCTACAGCATCGTAGTATTAATGATGGAACACGGATGGCTATGTGGATAATGTTGGAAATGCTAAACCTGAGATGGTAACCTTTGATGTTAATGGTTAATCAAGTGATTGTTTTAGCAATAGGTGCTTACCTAGTATGAATAGGTTATCCTAAAATGATGCTAAAAGTACTTATTTTTAGTTACTCCTAATAACTTATGCCTTTCGCAAATGAGTCAAGCCAGTACACTATATAAAGCCTTGCATGCTCCTTTGGTGTCATTGTTATTTCTGGTTTTTGACGGGTAAGTCTAGCTGAGTACATTCTCGTACTCAGGGCGTTGTTCACATTGTTGTTGCAGATGGTCAGATGTACTACGGGTACTGCTCCAACTGTCTGTATCCGGCGATGGGTGACAACTAGGACCTTGGGCGAAGGTCGTTCTGATTATCTTATCTACTGCTTTTGTGGACCATGACTATCTACTGGTACTGTAATTGAACTAAGTGTGTGTGCGTAAAACTATTTGCTTCCGCTACCTTATGTTGAACTATGTTGTAATAACCTTATTTCCGAACTCCGATGTATCCTACTTTTATGATCAACTTTATGTATCGTGTGAACTGTGGCTGCTAAATCAGTACGATCTTGGTTGTATGTTGGTTGGTTTGAAATCCTTCGTGATTTCACGGAATCTCGAGTTATACGGGCTTAAGTTTGTTAAATTAACCGCCTCGGTGGTAGATTTTCTTACTTAATCTCGTATAATTACGTTGATCCGTTACAAACACCTTGACAAAATCCTCAAACCACAGTGTTGACCATGTCTCGGTCTTAATCCCATCAAACCAGTTCACTCTCTCATTCTTATAGCTTTTAAGTTCACCGTGTCCAACAAAGAACCCTCCATGGTGAATCTCAATACTGAACTCATCGTTTTCATTACCTACATTATGCGTAAAATTGAACCTTTGATTAGTAGAAGGGAAAATCTAGAAAAATCGCCCCCAAAATAAATGTTCAAGAGTACAGTACCAACTACACAGGACAACATATGAACCCATACACCAACAATCGATGAACCCTACAATCTACAAAGTGGAGGTCGGCGATCAGCTTACCGTACTCCGGCGCGGCCTCCCCTTTCTGCCTCAACATAGCCACCATGGTTCACCAACTCGAAGATGGAGTGGTCCACCGCCGAATCCTATCTGCTGCGGCCTCCTCAAGGTTGATCACTGTCGTGGCTTCCGCTTCACCTCCGCCCGATCGACTAAGGTCGCCGCCGTCGATCTCGTCGACCACGACGACGGAGAAAAGGAGGTGGACGGGCTCTGAGTCACGACGGGAGCGAGCAGAGGCCCTTCTAATGGCCCTTGCGTGTTATCACGGGGTTTTTTTGCAAGATTACAGTATGAGTTGGCTCCCAGTTGGACCAAAACGAGACAGAAGCAAGGATTAGGCACCCAGATGACTGTTTTACAACTTTAGGGACCGGTATGACACAGAGGCGCAAGTTTAGGGACCGCCGGTGCACTTTACTCAATTTACATATTTACCATTATAAACGATTGCCGCTCATCCGTCTCTCGTTGGATGTTTAACAGGGAGAAGTTTTAACGTCGGATTTGTCGTCTTTGCGCAAGTAGGGCATGTCAAAAGTCCTTCCTGTCCCTGCCTTTTCTCACTCTCTCCCTCTTCGACAGCCGGGTCCCGCAACTCCTCTCACTGCCAGGTGGGCCTCACTTGTCAGCTTCATCTTCCACCTGCAGCAGGAGCAGCTTCGCCGCGGCCCCTCCCTGTCCGGCAGCAGCCCTAGTCGGGTGCTCACTTACCTCCCTCTCGGTGGCGGCGCTCCCACCCGTTCACGAGCAGAAGCATCAGCAGCTCCGCCGTGGCCTCGCAGGCGCGTGCACGAGCAGCTCCATCACGGCCTCGCTGGCACGCGTGCGAGCAGCTCCGCCGCGGCCTCACCGGCACGCGCGCGAGCAGCTCCGCCGCGGCCTCGTGGGGCAAGCACACGAGTAGCAGCTCTGCCGTGGCCTCGCCAGCGTGGGCGCGAGCAGCTCGATTGGGGGCCGCCTCCCGCCCATCCGGTGCTCGTCAGCTTCCTCGTCGCCTGGCTGGCGTGCTCGGGGCCGCGTCCGGCCACATGTGCTGCTTGGCAGCTACTTGGTGGCAGGGGAAGCTGACGGCGGGGCAAGCTGGCTCGCCGGCGCTGGTACATGCCGCTGGCAGCTGCGCGTGGGGAGACACGACACAGCGCGTCTGTGCCCGAGATTTGCGGCGTGCACCTGTGAGGAAGCCACGGAGCACGAGCACGAGGAGGCGGGGGCCGCGGCGAGCGCCCCTCCTAGGCTCACTATGTCCGCCGCCGGTGCACGAGTCATGGGCGTTTGACGCTGTCAGTGAGAGGAGTTGAAGCAGCGGGAGGTGGAGGATGAAGCTGACGAGTGGGACCCACCTGGTAGTGAGAGGAGCTCTGGGACCCGGCTGTCGGAGAGGGAGAGAGAGGAGCAAGGCAGGGGCAGGAAGGACTTTTGACATGCCCTGGCTGACTGGACACTAACGTGTCAGGCTAGCGTGGCATGCCGCATGTGCAAAGATGGAAAATTCGATGTTAAAACTTCTCTCGTTTGGTAAATTTGTAATTGTCATTCTAAGGATGAGAAACAAACGAGTGGCGATTGTTATAATGGTAAATATGTAAATTTTCCGCCTGCATCGGGAGAGAGAGGGGGAAGAGGAAAGGAGAGGAGAAGTATCTGGAAGTTGAAGCAGAAGCTGCGAGGAGAAGCAACGGAGAAGCTAGAGACGGTGAGGAGAAGGAAGAGAAGCCGGTTCGGGCGAAATTCGCTCCAAACGATTCGGGTCATCGAACGGAAGATTGGATGGACGAGAGATTTCAGGGCAACGTTGCGGCTGCGGAGAACCTAGAGACGGTGAGGAGAAGGAAGAGAAGCCGCCTCGGGCGAAATCCGCTCCAAACGCAAACGATCCGGGCCATCAAACGGAAGATCGGACGGACGAGAGATTCCAGGGCGACGCGGCGGCTGCATCTTTCCTAGAAGCTATGTTTTGTAGGGTTAAATGCCTAAATAGTGGTATAAGTTTCTTTACATAATATTGTGTCTACATAAGTTTGTGTATATACTATGCCCTAGTGATATAAGTTATATGTTTTTGTTTATTTAATAGATATATGCCCATGTGTTGCACCGGGGTCATAATTTTCTGAATTTATAATCTCAGTAGTCACGCGGACGCGTGAGCTTCGAAGATGTTGTTCCAGTCTTTGTACCGGAACACGGTAGGACGTGCACGTATGAGCTTCAAGTAGAGCATTATTCGTATCGGACGCGGACACGTGAGCTGGGGGTAGATGATGACTTTAGAATCTTTTTAGGTGTAGAGTAGAAATAAGTTTCACTACATATTAAATAATTTTTGATCTTTGCATAAATTTGCTCGTATATCCATATAGAGATTTTTTTGCGAATTACACAAGGAAATCCAGGAAAATACGAGCACCCATGTCAAGTCGATGATTTGAACCCGAATGGGCAAGATCCACCACAACGAAGTTCGCTCGTATATCCATATAGATAGCTTAAAAAGTATACCAAAAAGCATATAAGGAGAGAACTAGAAAAGTCCCTCAGCTCGACCCTCGTGGAGAGTGGAGACTAAGCTCCCAGTAATTAGGCTAGGTCCAACACATGCAGTAGTAATCGTATGCCTCGGAGTCCACGTAGACGAACCAAGTTAAAGCATAGTGCATGCTATCAATCTCTCAAAGGAGGCAATACTTTTTCAGAGTTTTTCTTACCCCACCACTATCCATTATGCAGCTTTTGGAGAGCCGAAGCGGCGGCTCGGTTGGTCAGCACACACAAGGCCAAAGGCCGTGCGGCTCGGCAACCCCGGGTTCGAAGCCCGGTGCCCACGGTATTTCCGCTCAGTGAGTGGGAATGAGGACACTGTGCCCCGGTTCAAACAAACAAAATCCATTATGCAGCTTTTCCCCTCCTCGTTTTGCTCTTCACGACACATGATGATGTCTCCGACGCATGCTCAAGTGAATGTTTAGGGTTTTTGTCAGATGGAGCATTTAGTTCCTCTCCACTCTGTAGGAACCTCCTCTAACACTCTGAAGGGTGTTTTTCAGTGTGACACGGAGCAATGGCTGGCTATGACGTAGAGGTTGGGGCAATTGTCCAACCTTGTGCGTTGGGCACGGCCTTAGCTGCCCCCGTTATGCCTACACCGACCAGAAAAAAAGATGACGATGTGTTCAAAGCGCACTCGATAATTAGCGGACCCTGCATGGCTACTCCTGCTCCCGCCGCACCGGCTGTAAAAGGAAAAGGGAAAACAGTGCGTCCGAAGATTGTAAAAAGAGACTGTTGTCGGAGTGTTCGCTCTTTTGAATTAGGTGAACGTTCGCTCGTTAGCAAGGCCTCATCCGTCATTCCGTCTCATCCTGCTATTTCATTGTCAATATCAACGGTCGAACCTCATGTCCATTCCATTCTGACACTGCAGATTAATGTCTACTATACTGCATATCTGACAGCGAAATCTATAGCTCTGTAAATTTAGCAGAGTTTTTTTTCATAGCATTAGCATAAAGCCGATAGAGGGTGGTTGTGCTTGACGATGATGACGGCTTACCTAATTAAGGACGAAAAGTGCACGATATACACGCCTGAAGTTGGTGGGGGTAAAAAATAATAATAATCAGTTTTGATTGGCTAGTTGTGCTGTGATGGAATCGCAGAAATCGTGATAAGCATGCATGATGCACGGAGGAGCAGAGATGCATTTGCCTAGAGACCACAGCCGCTGCCGACTGCAGTGCACTGTCCGACTGTCGCCATTCAGCAATGAATTTGAAAGCGCAAAACTCCAATCTAAAAAGGACCTGGGAGTAGCACACCAGCATGGCGGTATGCTTGGCGCCGGAGGCAGACAGGTAGGCTTGCATGGACCCCAAGCACATATGTCCACATCCATGAACATTTCATATACGTGCATAGGGAACGGATATCGTTGATATCACATTTGTTTTCATATTTCTGTTCGGATTCGGATTCGAATACGGATAGCGTCAACGATACCGGATAAGATATGATTGATATTGACATTATAAATATGTGATTTGAGTATTCGAATACGGATACGGTATTGAATGTTAAATATTCAGACTCGGATATGGACAGATTTAGACCCCTCTAAACAAATTCGGATTCGAATACGGTCGAAAAATATCCATGCAGCTTTCGTCCCTACGTGCATTGCCTGAAAGTCGCGGTGAATTCCCAGCCACACCGGCCGTTCTCTCTACAAATCCACACACCTGCAGGCCGTGTCTCGCGAGATGTGTGCAGCCGCGCCTGGTGGTGGTCACTGTCGTCCAGGACAGCACCCCTTCCCTCAGCCAGATCCCCACCCTCCTTGCGCCTCCATTATTGATGCGTTGATGCTTTTTGGCCGCTTCATTATTTCGATGCCTCCCTGATCTGATTTGATTCTGGCTTTCCTCTTGCCTTTCCCGGCCGGCCCTATCTTTTCTTCCCAATCCCCGGCCAGCAGGCTGCAGCGCCACCACAAGCTGGAAGCTGCGCACATATTAGATATCTCCTAGCAAATATAGTACTAGTAGTTGCGAGGCTGGTGCAGGAAGCAGCATTGCGTGATGAAGAGCTCGAGCTTTGAGACCACGAGCAGCGCCGGCGGCAGCTCTGGCACGGGCACGGGCTCCAGATCCGGCTCTGGCTCCTTCAACCTCCGGAACCTGTCCAAGGTCATCCTCCCGCCGCTCGGCGGGCCGTCCGGCCAAAGCCAGTCCCATGGCGGGTCGGACAAGTGGGTCATCTCGCCGCTCGACTCCAGATACAGGTGATGCATGTCATCTCTACATAGGAATATCCTGCATCGATGATCGATCAGGCATGCCATCTAGCTAGCTAATAGTCAATCTGACATGCATACATGTCATGGATGCTCTCGACCATGCATCATCAGGTGGTGGGATACGTTGATGGTGGTCATGGTGGCGTACTCGGCGTGGGTGTACCCGTTCGAGGTGGCCTTCATGAACGCGTCCCCCAAGGGCGGGCTGGAGGTGGCGGACATGGTCGTGGACCTCTTCTTCGCCGTCGACATCGTGCTCACGTTCTTCGTCGCCTACATCGACCACAGGACCCAGCTCCTCGTCCGTGACAGGAGGAAGATAACCCTCAGGTACACACAACATGCCTTCGCCTTGCTCCATCTCTCTGCGTAACTGCGTTGCAATTGCAACGTCATACTGTAGCAGGGAATAGGTACAGTAGCGTCTTGACAGTGGTCAGAAAGTTTACGAACGAACCTTATGTGGCTGTGATGAGCCATTTACTATCGGCTTTTCCAATTTCCTCTGCAATAGCGCAGTAGGTGATCACAGAAACTAGGAGATTTTTTTTATGTTGCCGTAGTTTGCCACGTCTCACATTCGGTAAAACTGTGGCTGTCATACAAAGTGTGGCAAGCAAAATCGAAGCTACACTATGTTAAAGTTTGGCATAAAATTAAGTTTATGACGTGTGCGATAGGGTGCTAAGAATATATGGCACAATATAGTTAGCAGTGAACCAAATAGCTAAAAAAAAAACTATGGTATGACTAACCTTTAGCATGAATAATATAAGTTTTAGTAGTGTCCAGCTCTTGCGTGCATCATTCGATTCCTGCTCTGGTCGGATTATGCTTGCAAGTTTCCTTCCCATCCTCTGCTAACTTTCTTGCCGGTGCATCGGTCTGTCAGAAAATGGCAAGGGTAGTTCTAGGTTTTGTTGGAGATTAGTTCGGCTGCCGAATCCCACTCTGATCATTCCTGTGGATATGCATAAGCATAACACATGCGCGCCGAATCCCACTCGATAATGAGTCACAGGTGACGCTGATACCATGCTTGTACCCAATGTCATCACACCATTAAGATCAAAGATACGGTTCTGGTTGGAATTTTTTTAGACGTGACAGCATACGATGCTAGGGAGATTTCGGGAAGTACACGTGGCTACATTTCAGCCAAGAAAGCAAATAAAAGACTACTTCCAGAAGACATGAGTCAAGAAATCATTATATGGGGAATTGTTACAGAAGAGAAGAAAATATATTCTAGAGTATGCATGGGACCCAAAGCCAAACTGCATTGTTATTAATTGGTTGTCACCACACAACCATATACGGGCTGTTCAGCTGATGGTTTTTGCGGCTGATAAAACGGCTAATGTTGTTTTATTATGAGAGAAAAACATTGTACCATAACTGATAAGCCGGGATGATAAATTCAAGTGGCGACGCATTTGCGATTTATGAAGTTGTGGGCTTGTGGCTGAGATCGGACGTGAACACAGTAGTGAGTGTGCAGCTCCCGGACAGCCCAAATGTGCCACGTCGTCGTCACATGTTGGAATGGTAGGTATTCTCGGCGTGTTTGATTGCATGGACAGGCTTTTGGGATAGGCTCCCACGCTGCAGTGGCCCATGTTCGTTTGCTTGGACGCTCTAGAGCCTGGTGACCCTGGTCCATGCGGTGCTTAAAGCACCCCCCGGAAACAAAACTTCTCACGGGATTGACCACCCGCTGGCTCCCGCAGGCTTCCTTGTTCCATTTTTGGTTGGAGGCCCAGGGCTCAAGCAAGCTCTGGTGCCATTGGGAAATTTCCGCCGTGGGCGCTAGGGTTTCCTTCCCCCTTTTATCCCCTCTGCCGTCTCCTCCTCATCCACTCGCTCTCACTCCTCTCCGTCACTCTCTCCTACTCCCCCACCTCCCACCTTGTCTCCGGTCATCGGTGGTCTATGGTGGCAGCGCGGTGGCAAGCGGCCATCGCTCTCATGCGTGGGGCATCTCCCTCGTCTGTCTCACTAGCGGTGCATGGGTCCGGAGCTTCTCCTTCTTCTTCACGGAGGCAGTCCCTGCGCCCGCGAGGACTCCTTTGGGTGCCCATGTTTGTTTGCCTGGACGTTGCCAGAGGCTGTGGTGGACGGTGGTTCACCTTCGTCTGCTCGGCGTCGCCTTTTCTGCTTCTTCTTCACCGCCTCTTCTTTAGTTCCCCTTCCCATGCTCAAAGAAAGGTGAAATCCCGGCTTTTCTCTTTGTGGTGCGGTTTGAGCATGTTGTGGTACTTGTATTGTTCTTGTTTCTCTTAGATTTGGGGCGGCCTCAAGGCTGATCATTGGGGGAAATGTGGGATATGATCAGTTTTGTTGTTTATTGTACTCAATCCATAATTTTTCGTGCTAGATCCGTACTATGTGGCTTGTTCATGAGCTAGGGTTTCCTGTAGCACCTACGATGAGATTGTGTACTTTTGATTTTGACTACTCTTACATATGGTAGCATGATCTGAGCCGATGATTCTTGCTACATCATTCTTCACTACTACTGAAACTTTTTTGGAGGCGGGCAGAATGGATTAACCAAGGCGGGACTCACAACCGCCTCAGTCCAAAGGTCACGCTAAATCAATCTTTCTCGAGGTGGTTGAAATGCCCGCCTCGCTAAATCAAATAAAAAACAAAAAATAAAACCCGTGGACAAGCCCAGCGAGCCCATCCACAAGCCCGCCGAGCCCATCCACGGGGCGACGCCGCCGTCGCTTACCACCACGTCGGGCCTCCCCGCCACCAGATCTGGTCGCCGCCGGATCCGGCCTTCCAACGCCGAAGCTGACACAGAGGTGGAGGAGGAGCGTCGCCGCCTAGGAACTGACCCAGAGGAGGAGCGCCGCCGCGCTCGTGCCTGCGCCATTGGCCCGCCTCGCCTGCGCCCGCACCGCTGGATCCGGCCTCCTCCTCGCCCGCGCCCATCGGCGGGATCCGGGAGGGGCCTGAGAGAGAGAGAAGGAGGGAGGGGGCGTCGCCGCCGGCCGCCGTGCTCAGGGAGGACCGAGGGAGGGAGAGAGTGCCGACGCAGAGGGAGGGTCAGCCAGAGAGAGAGAGAGATGTGGTCGAGGGAACCCTAACTCTGCTATTTATATAAACCCGTTAGGAGTTATGGTTATGGGCTTTGGTTGGGCCTCGGTCACGTTAACGGAGGCAGGCTTTTTAAGAGGCTCACCTAAAAAATGGAGGCATTTTTGGAGACGGGCCTCGTAAATAGATTTTTTAACCGCCTCCGTAAATTGATTTTTCAAGGTGGTTAATTGTGACCGCCTCGGTTAATGAAAATGGCCGCCTCTATCAATCACCAGGCATTAACTGAGGCGGTTGGATTTTGTAAACACCTCGGTTATAAAAGGGCACCGCCTCGCAAAATCATTTATGTAGTAGTGCTTGTCTGTATCTATGAGCTTGGACTAACTGTTGCTGCTTAGATTACATTGTTGGGTTACCTTTCTGTGGCCTTTGTGTCATGTTGTTCCTGCTTATTTTTCTGTCTACTGTCTTTTGGTTTTGCTATGTGTCGATGATGTAGGGTCCTATCCTTTGGGTGGCTTGTGACCGCGCAAGCATCCAGGGATAGGGCATGTGTGTCCACATGTTATCTTGAAGATACAACACTTTTTGAAGCCAACATTGCAAGCCCAACAACCTAAACAATTGAGTAGTAAGTTCATTGGGAGAGATGCCAATACCAGGAGTGCTGGCACCGGAGGCATCGCACGCAAAGGAATCCGTGCTGCGCCGCTAGGGTTTGGCCACGCCAGGGCTCTTGTGCTGTGCAGTGCAAGGCTGACCCAACATCGGGCCGCCGTAGGCAAGAAGAGGGAAGGGCAGAGGTGGGACACGCTGAGAAGAGTACTCGGGAGCAGCGTGGTGACGTGGGAGCGGGCGATGTGACCACACCCCTGGCCCCCTCCCCTCCACCACCGCCGGCGGCGCTAGGCGCCAGCCCGGAGCCGGCGTCCGCCCCTGCCTCCCCCACGACTAGATCCACCACGCCCCCACCAGGATCCGTCGTCTCCTCCCCTCCCCATGCGCGCGTGCGTGCTGGCGCGCTGCCGCCCGCGTCGGCCTTCGCTGGGGCACTGGCACCTCCTTCCCCCACCTCCTCCTCCACCGCCTCCCCTCCTCGTCTGGGGGCGCGCGCGGCGAGGCCACCGACGCCACCCAGCTCCACTGCAGGCTCCCCGCCGCCCGGCGCGCCACCACCACCTCCAACGGCGGGATAGACACCGTCGACACCGGCGCCACCACGGCAGCCCTGCCTGGGGGGCCGCCCTCCACCTCCACCTCCCCTCCCCTCCCCGGATCCGCCTTCGCCGGGCCGCCGCCGGCCTTGATGGAGGCCGGACCCCGTCGATCCGACGTCGTTGGGCCTTTGTTGGGCCCCCACTACCACCAGCTCCACCGCCGCCGGCGACCGCGGGCTCGTTGGAGACGGTGGCCTCGACACTTAGCTTGTCGCGGCGAGGTCGTCATGGAGCAGCTCCCAGGACGGAGAAGCAGCAGTTGGAAGATGAGCCGCCGGTCGTCATCGAGGCTGTCACGGTCAGCGAGGACGAGGAAGACGATGATGACGACAACGATGCCGGTGGAGCCACGCGGCGTCCTCACCACCTCCGGCAGCCACCCTCTCCCCAGACGCCACCCCCTTCTTCCCCGCTGCCCACCAGTCGGCTGGCAGGGGTAAGTTCAGGCGTTGGGAGGAAGACCGCTGCGCGGGCAGCTTCGACGACGATGTCGCCTCTGCCACGCGCCCATCGTACCTGGACGCCGCTCGTAAGGCACTCCGAGTCACACCTCCACCGCCGAAGGGGGCCCTGGCTGCGGCGCAGTACGCAGCCAGCGTGAAGGGAAGACACCTGGCGGTTGTCAGGGGGAAGCGGCGTCATCGGCGTAGGAACAGCGCGCCCGACGACCGTCGGACGCCACGGCTGGCTGCTGCACGAGTGCCCGCGCAACGTCGCCTTGGTCCATAGCCGGCGACAAGGGTCCCAGTGCTCCAGCGCCTCGGCCCGAGGCTTCGAGCATCGGTGCTTGACACATCTCGGCAGCCACGGACCGCGCATGTGCCCCGCCATGGGCCCAACGTCGACGCGAGGGGTTCTAGATCGTCGAAAATTGTCGTTGCTGGCGCGGGCGGGGGGAACGTCCACCATACGACACCGCCCTGTTCCGCCGGCGCTGGTGGGTCTCTGCTTCAACTGTCTTGCGCCTGGCCACGTCGCCGCTCAGTGTCGCTCCTTGTCCCGTTGCCTCCTCTGTCGGGGTACCGGCCATCGGGCCAGGGCGTGTGTGCCAGGTCGTTCGCTGCCGCGCAGGTTCGTGTCCAGTGCGACCACGGATGCTCGGGGTGCTCCAAGGACACATTGCCTCACCAAGCATAGGCGACCTGGCACGTCACCGGAACGTCGTGTTGTGCCAAATCAAGATCCAGCTCCATTGTCACCTCCTCGTGTCCAGCAGATACCCACGCCGCCGCCATCGTCACTACCGCAGCACCACAGCAACGCGCTGCCGATCGAGGTCTTCGTCATCTCGAGGAACAAGGAGCTCGCTTCGGCTGATGCGGATGTCTCCCTCGCTCTCTTCACGCTCGTGGGTGCCATCTCACCGGTGGAGGTTCGGGCGCACCTTTCCTCGGTGTACCACATCTCGGACGGCACGTCGATCCACCGCGCCTTCTAGGGTCGGTCTTCACCCCGTTGTGGGTTAGAAGACGTTGCTGGCGGTTGGCACGATCCCGGTGGTGCTGATGAGGCGGAGATTGTCATGCCTGACCGGACGTACTGCATTGAGTCCGCGCCGGACCCGTTGGTGTGGGAGGCAGAGCTTGTTGCTCGGTCGTTAGTCGCGCCTCCAGACTCGATGCTCGATGTGGTTGCTGCCTCCCTCGTCGCGACTTGGTCAACAGGCACTCCAGTGTTGTGCCCGTCTACCCCGACAGCTACCTCTCTGGAGGCCCAGGCAGCGTTGGTGGACACCCATTCGCCGCCACGTATGGTCCAGCTCAGCTTCGCGGATGCTGAGGCGCCGGGAGTGGATGGAGAGGACGCTGCCGAACCACCTACAGCTCCCGCGCCTGTTGCTGCCGTGCCTACAGCAGCTTCGGTGGCAGCCTTTATCGACTCCATGAGGCTACCGTTACAGGAGCCTCTGATCAAGACTCCGCCTCGTGCCCGAACTGCAAGGGCCATCGATGACGACCGGATCCCACGTCGCAGCGACCGTCTGGCCGCCAAATCGGCCTTCCACGATCCTCAACCGGAGAAGTAGGCCCGACGTGTCATGCTGAACAAGTGGGCTGGGAGACCTAATCACGTGGTGACCACTACACCGGACGCCACAATCTCCACCAAGTTCCACGAAACATTCGGGAATCCAGTCTCGTCCTCAAAGCGGGAAGCGCTGCGTGAGCTCTTCCCCATGCGCGGTGTCCGCTAGACGCGGACCATGGCGAGGCTGTACTTGTCGTCTGGGATGCATGAGGCTTGAACAGTCATGCGCGTCGCCTTAGTCGCACAATAGTTTCCTCACTTAGTACAACTACCTAAGCACCACCGTTTGAGCCGGTGATTATTATTTGTGTTCCACCCGATGTTGGCCTATGGCAACTCGCCGTCAAGCCGCCGGGGACGTGTATCGTTACTCTAACTTCTCTTAATGCAGCACGTGCAATGCACGCTTTCGAAAAAAAAAGTAGTAAGTTCATTACTGCTTATAGATGGATTCTCAAGCTAGCAGATCCTACCTGGCCTCTCAGACTGCTGCCCTGGTTGTTGTCATGTAGCTTTCCTGTCCTCTAGGTTGAAGAGGAAGAGGGGTGAAGAGGAACCTATTGTCTTATGGTCTTAGGCTAGAGGCTGATGAACACATGTAGAAGAATGGCAACTTTTCTATAGAGCCTGTTCGCTTGAAATTATTAGCCGTACCTTTTCAGCAAAATAACAGTATTTTTAGCTAACAAATAAATCAGCATCAGCCGTTTTTCCAGCCAGCTGAACGGGGTGATAACTCTTCTGATGTTGAATGCCTGGCCACTTATCTTCCTCGTGACATATTTGATATTCTGGATGCACTAGCTGCTTTAAACAGCAGCTTTAAAGCGACAACTTTGAATTTTATTATTTGTTTTTTGACTAGCATTATTTGCTTCAATATTTTGTAGCAAAGCAAAAAAAAGCACCACTAGATTATTTTATGTCAGAAATTTTCTAGATATTTGTATAAATATTTTTGAAATGATGAACAGCCAGACGTTGTTATTAATTATTCTAGTACTTGATAAGATGATAAGAATACGCACAAAAGAATTTAGTTTTTTTGGAAAAGTATTGAAAACACTTATTTTCTCAATACATGTGAGCACTGAGTAGATTTGTATAATATAGAAGAATGTCTGGAAAACACAATGTGCCATGCCTAAACACTCGCTGGAAATGGACAGCCTGATTCAGAGCAACTTCAGAGTAGCTTTCAAAATAGGTCCTTACATTTATTTGAGGACTTTCTGTATTTTTGAGGGTCCTGTTTTCCAGCTGCACTCCAGTGGCCTCAAAACAGGGTCCTCAAAGAACTTCAATGGTATGGCTATCTATATAACGTGGATCCTTTGGAAAAACGCAATAAAAGAATCTTTGAAAATGAGCACCTCACTAGGTCATTGAAAAAACAAAAGAATGTTTAGTACAATACAAAAGGACCCCATATTTGTAGGGATAGACTGTCTTTTTCTCGGGGCCTTTCTATTTGCGCGTTCCGGAGGGTGTACTTGACCGGGAGTGCAGATGGCGAGGGTGATTCCCTGCAATCAGCGGTTTAAACCGCATTCTTGTACATAAATTCTCTTTTCCGTTTAATTGAGAGGCAAAGCTCCTGCCGATTCTTTTAAACAAATGTCTAATTTCAAGAAGAAGAATACGAAAATGTGATACATACATATATATATATATATATATATATATATATATATATATATATATATTGAGGAAAGCCTTATATTATTTATTCCTATATAATAAACCATAATAAAGGTCTCAACGGTGTTGAGTAATAAAAACAAAATAGCACTGCTAGCGCCCAAACATCAGGACGGCCCACGTCCGGACGCTCGCGGCTGCAGTCTGTTTCCACGCCTCCGTTTCGCACATCCATGCGAGGGCCCGTGCTGCTCGGACGTTGCCCGCCTACGTCGCATTTTGTGCGCCCACGCGCAACCCACGCCGCCTGGATGTCGTGCACTGTGTGCCTACGACGGGACCACTCGTGCCTTCTCCCACTTCCCACATGCATCCTATGTGCAACACCTAATCTGCTTTTGAATCATCCAGATACAATACTAGCAACATACAAAGAAGACAGATAAAACACTCAAAACATGTGTCTGAAACACTTGCAAAACACACATGAAAAAACACTCGAAAACCATTGCAAATATATGCAACATCTAGATAAAACATTTGCAACTTATGTGTGAAACATATGCAATAACCAGATAAACACACTTGTAACGTACGTCTGAGAAAACAGATGAAACATTGGGAACATATGCTTGCAACATACATGTACAAACTATTGCAACATATGCAACATCCCGATCTACTTTTGCAACATCCGTATAAAACACTTGCAACATACCTCTGGAACATATGTTTGCAATACATGTTTCTAAGTGCAACATGCGTGGGCGGCGTGGCAAACTGACGCGGTGGAGGTAGCCGCGACAGCAGATGGCGGCATCCGACATGGTGAAGGCGGTCGTCGCCGGCCTACCTGGGCGCTGTGGCTCACAGTGGTGACGAAGGACATGAGGCCGGCACAGCCGAAGAGCTTGGTGACGAAGACGGTGGCGTAGCCCTACGTCTCGGCACCATCGATCCAATACAGCGTGGGGTGAATATGCACGGGCAGGAGTGAGCGGCGCGTGCGAAGCGAGGCGAGCGGGTGGAGCTAGGCAACCGGAGTGTGCAGAGTGCTTTGTTTACGTGGATGGTTTGATGCGTCTGGTTGGGAACGGGGTGTCCGAACACCCTAAACAAAAACATTACCGAAAACAAAAACATCAGAAACCCAGAAGAAAGCCTTAGGCTTAGCTTTTCGGCCCCATGGGCCATTTCACAGATTACTGCGACCCCTTGCTCAAACCGGGCCTTGATTGAATATTGATTGATTTTTCCTCCTATATGAAGGGAAAAAAATCCCTCAAAAAATGAAAAAGGGAAGCAGAATAATTGCTTCATCAAGCAATTGACGCTGCGAGCTTCTCTTGCTGTTGTGCGCTGCGGCCGTAGGTACCTGTCGACGTTCTTCATCATGGACGTGGCATCGACGATCCCGTTCCAGGGCCTTGCCTACCTCGTCACCGGCGAGGTCAGGGAGAACGCCGCGTACAGCATGCTGGGCGTCCTACGCCTCTGGCGTCTCCGCAGGGTGAAGCAGTTCTTCACCAGGCTCGAGAAGGACATCCGCTTCAGCTACTTCTGGATACGCTGCGCGCGCCTCGTCGCGGTCGGTAACCACCTAGCTTAGATTGAAGAACAGACCACGTTGTATCACCACGCAATTCCGAGCTCCGATGACTGAATTCTGAAGCGTTTGGCATGCACGTTCAGGTGACCCTGTTCCTGGTCCACTGCGCCGGGTGCCTGTACTACCTGATCGCCGACCGGTACCCGCACCGGGAGAAGACGTGGATCGGCGCGGTGATCCCCAACTTCCGGGAGGCCAGCCTGCGGATCCGCTACATCTCCTCCATCTACTGGTCAATCACCACCATGACCACCGTCGGCTACGGCGACCTGCACGCCGAGAACATCGTCGAAATGATCTTCAACATCTTCTACATGCTCTTCAACCTCGGGCTCACCGCCTACCTCATCGGCAACATGACCAACCTCGTCGTCGAGGGCACGCGCCGCACCATGGAGTTCGTAAGCACTGCTCTCTCTTGGCCTTGGCCTCGCGCCTCTCATGCTATTGCTATGTCCTGCTATGCAAAATGAATGACACGGCTTGCATTCGGATGCAGAGGAACAGTATCAGGGCTGCGTCGAGCTTCGTGGGCCGGAACCACCTGCCGCCGCGGCTGAAGCAGCAGATCCTGACCTACATGTGCCTCAAGTTCAGGGCGGAGAGCCTGAACCAGCAACAGCTCATGGACCAGCTGCCCAAGTCCATCTGCAAGAGCATCTGCGAGCACCTCTTCGTGCCGGTCGTCAAGGACGTCTACCTCTTCAAGGGGGTCTCAAGAGAAATGCTCCTGTCCCTCGTCACCAAGATGAAACCGGAGTACATTCCGCCCAAGGAGGACGTGATCGTGCAGAACGAGGCCCCAGACGACGTGTACGTCGTCGTCTCCGGCGAGGTGGATGTCATACTGTTCGACGGCATCGACGAGCGGGTGGAGGCGACGCTGGGGACGAGGGACATCTTCGGCGAGGTGAGCGCGCTGAGCGACCGGGCGCAGGCGTTCACGTTCCGGACGAGGACGCTGAGCCAGCTGCTGCGGCTGAAGCAGGCCACGCTCAAGGAGGCCATGCAGAGCAGGCCCGAGGACAGCGTCGTCGTCATTAAGAACTTCCTCAAGGTTACCGCTTGCCAGTCGTCTCGCAGCTCTCTGCAAAACTCTGAACAAACTGTGCCGTGCTATGTGCTGGTGGTGATCACTGAAACGGTTGCTTTGCTTGTCTCCGTGTGTGTTGCAGCATCAGGTTGAGATGCATGGCAATGGCATGAAGGTCGAGGACTTGCTGGGAGACAACACTGGGGAGCACGACGACGACGCGAATTTGCTGACGGTCGCCGCGATGGGAAACAGTAGCTTACTCGAGGACCTCCTCAGGGCAGGCAAGGACGCTGACGTCGGTGATGCCAAGGGCAGAACAGCACTGGTAAGCGAACGTACACACGGATCCAGCCATGCACAGCACAGCCATTTGATCCGGACGCTGTTCTTTGCGACGCCACTCGCAGCACATCGCGGCGTCCAAGGGGTACGAGGACTGCGTGCTGGTGCTGCTCAAGCACGCGTGCAACGTGAACATCAAGGACGCGCAGGGCAACACGGCGATGTGGAACGCCATCGCGGCGGGGCACCACAAGATCTTCAACATCCTGTACCAGTTCGCGCGCGCGTCGAACCCGCACGCCGGCGGAGACGTCCTGTGCCTCGCCGCGCGCCGCGGCGACCTCGACGCGCTCCGGGAGCTCCTCAAGCTCGGCCTGGACGTGGATTCGGAGGACCACGACGGCGCCACCGCGCTGCGCGTCGCGATGGCTGAGGGCCACGCCGACGCGGCCAGGTTCCTGATCATGAACGGGGCCAGCGTGGACAAGGCGAACCTCGACGACGGCGGCTCCGGCTCCGGCGCCGCGCGGCTAACAATGTCGCCGGCCGAACTGCGCGAGCTGCTGCAGAAGCGGGAGCTCGGCCACTCGATAACCATCGTTGACTCTCCAGCGGTAGTCCCGGACGGCGGCTCGTCGAGGCACAGCCGTCCAGGCAGATTACAGAGCACAAGCTCGGACAGCCAGCGCTCGCCTCGGGTGAGCATATACAAGGGCCACCCTTTCCTCAGAAACCGCAGCTCTGAAGCTGGCAAGCTGATCAATCTGCCAGGCAACATGGAAGAATTCAGAGCCATCGTCGGTAGGCGCAGAAAGCAGAGTTCATTCAGTTAATTGCAGTTTCAGTGCTAATTAATTGAAGTACTGAAGTATGCTTATGCTATCGCGCTTTGTTTTTTTTTTTCAGGTGAGAAATTGAAAGTTGATGCGGAGAAGGCGCCGATCGTGAACGACGAAGGAGCGGAGATCGACTCGATCGACGTGATCCGGGACAACGACAAGCTGTTCGTGGTCACCGAAGAAGATCTGAGGAGGCTGGCACTGGCATCAATGGACTCGGTGTCTTCATCATAGCGTTTGTAGATCCAGGTTTTTCCATAGCAAGTCACACACGGTAGATGTGGACCCAACCAAGAGTATGTATGTTGATTGTCGAATAACCGAGTCATCTCTAGCTTGTACTCTTTGTTGTGTGTAGATCCAAGAATTGCTACGGAACGTTCGGTTGTTTTGCGGCAATCCAACAACTGAATTTTTGTGAGCACCGCTCCTAGGCCTGGTTGCGAGCGCCGTTCCCAGGCCGGCCGTCGCCGCGCTGCCAGGGCTGTTCCCTCCACCGCCGACGCCGCCAGGCCGGCTGCCGGTGCCGCCCCCAAGCCTGCTCCCTCCGCCGCCGCCGCCCCCAGGCCATTCCCACGCCGGTCGCTGCCCCAGGCCTGCTCCCTCCGCCACCGCCCCTAGGCCTGCTTCCTCCTGCATCGCCGTGCCTAGGCCGGGCCGCCACCGGTGCACGGTTAGGACAGAGCTCCGCGCTAGTCCCTGTGTTCTGTTCTTCTCTTTTTCTAACGGTGACATCTGCAATTTTTTTCGAAATTTTAACAATTTGACATATATTTATCTAATATCTGCAATCTATAGAAAGAATTTGTTATTTTCTTTAAAAATTTTAGCATATATCTCTCTGAAATCTCCAATCCGTAGAAATAGAAGTCGTGTTATCCCTAAACTACAACACTCTTATTATAAATATAGATAAAAGACAATGTAAATATATATAAAAGACAGTGTAAGTGCATAAACAAAATTCAGTCGATAGATCCATTGCCGTGGCTCTCCTTACTACAACTCCTCTTCAAGTTGCACCACGTGCCTCAAGATCAGGAAGTTCGGTATGCCGCTTTTCATCTAACAGGTGCAGCACAACTCTGGTACATCCGTTCGATGACAGATGCACCAATACCCGAGTGGGACTCTTCACATGAGGCCTCATCCGTGACTTTAGCGTGCCCATCTGCCCGGACACGTTTGGCGACCTCGCTCCTCCCTGACACACTGATACCATGAATGACTACATTGATAGTTTCACCGCGTACGTGCTACGTGTCAGCATCACTATTGAGCTTCATTAAGTCAGCCTCTTCATCGTTGACCTACAAGATGCGCTCCAGACAGCAATCATCTAGCACCACCCGTGGGAGATTGAGATGGCCATCCACCTTGCATGTGCCCAGGAGCATCTCACGGCACCACCATCGACGCCGTACGAGCCATTCCCGATGCCGACGCTGACGCCGACTTGGACCATCCAGCGGAGCGAGAAGTTGACGCCTATTGGTATTTTTAAGACGCACACAGATAAATCCGCAAACATACTGATACCGTTGTAGCTTTCACTTAGGGGTATTCCAAGTATCGTATCCATAAGAAAATATGTGAGATTAACTATTATCTAATTTAACTTAGAGTAGCAACAAGACTTAAGAAGGTCGAGAGTGTAGAGGAAATTGCCAAGGTCTTCTCGTTCTAATCTCAGTAAGCTATGTCTTCTACTGTTCTATCTGGGGGCATTACTTAAGAAAAGACACCAGCAGAGGATGCTTTCCTTAGCAACCAGGTCTTACTTGGCCTACAAACGGGAGGTGGACTACAGAGGATTCAACGAACGTGTCATTGTTGTGTTCTAGCGCTACTTCGTGATCTACCACCGATACGGAATGTAGGGTGCATCCACAAGTACTAGGTGTAAGCAATTACTACTTTAACCAACACCGTCCTATAGATTAAAGTACTCAAAGGAGTTGTGAATCAAGAAAACAATATAAACAATGTTGCTTACTGAAATAACAGTTGATTACTAGAGAAATCTCAGACATAGGTTGACCTCTGTCAAAGTACAAGCCGTAGAGGGAGCACCGACAGGCCGGCACCTCCTCCAAACTTTTTCCTCTCTACCTCTCTATTTCTAAAGACTAGATCCTAATGAGGACTAATCTTCTCTTGAATGCTGGCTCTTGAGAGGTTAATCCTTTCATGGGTCCCCTCTTAATTGATCCAGGCTAGAGAATATGAATTAGGGTTTCAGGATGCCTTTGCCTCAGAGGGTACAGGTGAAAGGTCTTGATGGCTAGAGGGGGAGGTGAATAGCCTTTTAAGATTTTCTACAAAGACAAGCTAAACAAGTTTATCAATACAACAAATAGTGAGATGTGGGTTTTGCTTAGCCTACGGGATATTTGCAAGCCACCTATCCAAATCACAATTCTAGTATAAAGGCACTCAACCGCACAAGTCAAGCCGAGAAGGTAACTACAACTACAACTAGCAAGATACACAAAAGAGCTACTCTAGCAAAACTAACTAGCTAGCAAAGATAACTAAGAAAGTAATGTGGAGTTGAGTTAGGATAGTTTCACCGAGGGGCGAAGTATTGAGCCAACCAATATGATCAACGATGAATACCAAGACAACCGAGCACCGAAATCAATCAATCACAATATAAAAGTGATGACACGAAGATTTATCCCGAGGTTCACGTGCTTGCCGGCACGCTAGTCCCCGTTGTGTCCCTCTTCACCACGTGGTTCGGTGGCTAATCGGTCTCACACCGAGCCTCTCAAAAGGCGCCACAAGAACCTACCAAATGGCAAAAGGTTGCAATAACACGAGTAATTTACTAATGTTGCCTTTGGCGCTTCGCCGAGGTAGGCACAAACCCCTCACAATCACCGGAGGTGGCCAAGAACAATCACCAACTCTTGCCAACGCCTCCAAGCTGCTCCAAGCCATCTAGGTGGCGGCAACCACCAAGAGAAACAAGAATCCGCAGCAAATCAACCACCAAGTGCCAACTAGATGCTATCTCACAATGCAAATACACTTGGATCACTCAATCTCACTTCGAATATGCAAAGAAGCAAGAGAGATGAGTGGGAGGGGAGTTGCTTAGCTCAAAGTGCTCACAAGTATGTCAAAGAGTGCAAGAGGAAGAGCTTTGAGCCGGCCAACGAGTATTTATAGATGTACCCCTTCGAATATAGCCGTTACGCACTTGAAACAGCCGAAGTCGCGCTGACCGGACGCGCTGATCGCACAACGGCTACTTTCGCGAACCACCGACCGGACGCGCTGCATGCAACGACCGGACGCGCGAAGCTCGACCGGACGCGCTGGTCCCGTGACGGACCGGACGCGCTGGTCAAGCCTGAGCCGCGTACAACGAAACAGTGACCAGACGCGCTGGAGAACTGACCAGACGCCACAGTGCCCACGTCCGGTTGGAGTCCAGTAAGCCCCCTCAACGACCGGACGCGTCCGGTCGGTCATGACCGGATGCACCGCGCGTCCGATCAACAAACTGAAACTCGCGCAGACGCTGAACGCTGACCGGACGCGTCCGGTCAAACAGAGACCGTGTCCGGTCCAGCGTCTGGTCACCACTGTGACCACCGTTCGCTTCTGTTTGATTTCCGACTTCTAGCGTAGTGGAAAATAGTCGTTTCAACTCCTCGAAAACGCCTGAATCCCGCCTCGCAAGCTCGGCGGGAGAGAGAGAGGACCCCAAACCCTCTCTACCGCTCAAACTCCACCGCCTTCGCAAAAGTGCTAACACCACCAAGTGATCACGTCATGTGCGAGTGTGTTAGCATTTTCACAATTATTTTTCGAGGCGTTATTAGTTCTATCCAAATGCATATGATTATGAAATGCACACCTAGAGGCACTTAGAAGTTCAATAGCCGCGTTATTCCCCTCTTTCTAGTACGGCTATCTATCCTATAATGTAACCACACGCACTAGGTGTCTTGGTTACTAAAACACAACCCTTAAGCATATACCTTTGCCTTGATCACGTAGGGTTGCGTCCAAATCCAAGTGTGACCATCATGATCACCATGTCCATCTTGCCACCAACCTTGGAATGTACTAATTCTCATATGCTACATACAACTTAGGCATAGGATTAGTACTCCGGCATTGTCACTAATTACCAACACCAAACATAGGACTTTCAACAGGGCTGTTTATATAGGTCGGAGCGATGAATCAGAGCCCTCGAATCAAACCGACCTTGATCAATGGCATAGATGCAATCCTTAAGGCGGCGGAGGACCGACGTACGAAGGCGGCTGATAAGTGGGCTCAAGGGTGGCCGGCCGGACAAGGGGCATGACCGGCTGGCCATGCCCTATGCCAAGTGGGCCCCCCTTTGGTGGTCGCCTTCTCTTCTAGAGTCTTTTCAAGTTGGTTCCCGCGTAGAATATGCTTTTTAGTCTGACGTGTGGGTCCTTTTTGGCTCTTTTTCCTGTTTAATCCCTGCAAAACACAGATTCACCAAAACTCGTGAAAATTGTCAGTTTAAACCCCTAAACCTATGTTGGTGATCATCTTTTTGCATTTATACAAGTTATGTTGACGGTTTATAATTGTAGTTAACTACCGTCGACAACGCCCCATCAGGCGAGATGGAGGGCGACTCAGCTCAAACCACTACTCAGCAGCTATGACACCTAAGAACACTTCGGCAAAGGCGCTCCTTCCAAGGGTTGGCTACAACACTGGAGCAGCCGCGTATCTCGACAACACCCCTCACCAAGCTATCCTCGCACAGCTCTGTTTGGCTGCCACGAACGAGCAAGAACTCTAGATCATCTCCGCTATCATTGAAGTCTAGACAGCGGCACCAGCTTGGTCACGCCAACATGGCATCATTCACTACAACGACCGCTACTACATACCAGCAACTTCACCCTTGCTATAGGACCTGATGGAATCGCTAAGAACAACATCTACCCATCTCCTAGCGGCTGCCCTCCACACAGTGACATCTACAATGTTAATGCAGGCCTTCCCCTCGAGCATCCTGCTACTATAAGACTGGCCGCAACACATACTACCATCAGCAACGGTCGTTTTCTTCGACAGCAACGGCAAACAATTCCTCTCCATCGAGGACATCTGCATCAGCAAGCAGCACACTGACAGCCACCCACTCATCTCTCCAGCATACTACGACATGGGTGACCTCCTCTTTGGCACTCTGCAACACTTCACCTCAACATCACCAACCATGGTTGTGACAACATTGTGTAGACGCGTCATAGGGCAAGTCAGTGTAGGGTAGGTATACACGTTTCCACGACCTCCAAGGATCATGCAGGTGCTCCACTTCACCGGAATTCACCCTGGCGCCACCCTCTCAGCAGCACGCCGCACCCATAAACCAATGATGGGCTCAGGAACCAACAACCACTACGTCTCTGGCTACTTCGGCTCCTGCCACTACTACTTTGAGTTCTCCGCCAGCGACATCAACTCTGAGTAGCTCCATGACACTCTAGGGCATCTCCTTATCCATATAGAGGAGATACCTTGAGGAAGTAGGCTTCTAACCAATGTCGTCAATGATTGGACAATGATTCAGCGTGAGGACGCGCTGATCGGAGAAGGGGAGAGAGATGTCACATGTCTAATGGAGGGTCCAGGAGGGGCCCGGCCCATCCAGGCTAGCCACAAAGTGGCCAACCGTGCCACCCAGGAGGAGGGCGCGTGCCCAGCGAGGGCGACCTCTAGCCTCGCCATCGACGCCTGTATCCGGAGGACCCAAATAAAGGAAACAAGATAAATAAAATAGGAATATATTGGATAGATTTAGAGAAGTCCAAATCTATAAGTACTTCCGTCATTATATTACTTGAGATGCAAGTCCACCCACGACAATAAATATAGGAGGATTGTAATCATCAAGATCAAGAAGTAATAGCATTGGCATTTTCCCTATCTCTCTCTCTCCTTGCGCCTCCTTCCACTCCCTGCCACCGCCCCTCACCTCTTGCCGACGTCACCAGCCTCCTCTCTAATTGTAACATCCAAAAATTTTAAATAAATAAATCATGCGAATTCAAAACTATTTTCAAAATCATTTCTAAAACTAATTCTCAATTGAGCACTAATTTATCCCTTGTCCAAATATTCTTCAACTACAGCTCTCGCTATTCGTCCTTTTCCTAATTCCCGGAGCTCACACCCTCGCAGAGCAAGCACACTTGCAGTACACCTCACCGGCATGCCCAGTCATTTCCCCGCAGCACCATTTACTTCACTGTGTCAAGCAAGACGAGTTAGGCAGCAACTGCTAGCGTGTTGCACGCGCTCTGCAGCAAACAAAGATGATCGACTGCAGTAGCTCGTAGAAATTCGTGTGCCATCCATTAATGGCAAGTTGTATGGCTGCACGTTCTTACCCTGTGCTAGCTGACCATGATGCTCCTCTCTGTGCAAATCTTCTTCTCCACAGGCTCAGCCCACTGAGCACGCCGCTCGCTCGCTACCACGCTCAGCAGCACCTTATTGCCATTAGCCACCGCGCTCAGCATGCACGTTAATTGAAGAAGTACAAGTAATCACCCACGCCTTTACTTCGCCTGCTAATCGCTCTACAAAATTATCAGCGCACGTCGTGCTGCCACTGCCATAGTGTGTCGCACATGCCGGGCGTCCTTTCCACTACGAGCTCCACCTCCAGCCCCGCGTCTCCTGTCTATAAAGGGCACGCCGCGCAACCCTCCCATCACGCTGAGCTCCAGAGCCATCCCGCTCAGCCGCTCACCATCTTACTCCCTAAATCAAGTTTTTCTGTTCTTGCCCAAGAAAGCTACGCTCCGTCGATCTCCCTCTCCGAGTTGCAATCGGCCGAGGTAGCTAGCCTGCAAGAATTCTCTCATTCTCCATTATTTCTTTTTCCTTGACCCACGGTCTCCTTCTCCATTAATTCCTTGGATTAAAGACCCACTCAAGTCTCTTGTCCTTGACCAGCCCAATTGACACGTCGAAGGACCAAAGACCCACTCCAAGTCCATCACGTGAAATCCAATTCACATGACCAGCTAGCCAAATGCCACTAGTCACTTTCCCTTAATCACCCTTTACGTGATTAATTAGCGGCCACCTGGCAAAATCAATACCTCTTTTATCCGAGCCTCGATTTCATTATTTCTTCTTCCTAAATCCATTTAAAATCAAGACCTATCCATCTATACCATCTTCTTTATTTCTATTTCTAGAGCTCATTTGAATTTATTTATTTATTTATTTATTGTGTTTGATTGCACGTTCTAGCTGACAGAGTGAACGAGCCGGAGAATGAGGACGTCAGAGGTGAGTACCGCGAGTTCGACCCCGAGGACCCGAACTACGAGCAGGGGTTTGCCGAGGACGCCGACGGAGGCAAGTCCAATCTAATCCCCTTTGATGTATATTGATCCTATTTCTAAACACAACCTGTAGAAGCTGATTTAAATATTGCATGTACGATTATACATATGAATTATTTTTGCTGCTTAGTTAAACCTATTTAAATGGCCACTCTTAAATTGTTCGACTTTATCATCTTACTCAAACTTAGGAATAAATGTTACGATATGACAAAATATTGTTATTTAGTATGCTTAGGACTTTGTTACCCATCATGGAAACTTATCATTATGATTTCTCAAATACAATGATTTCAAATAAAACTGTGTGAGTTGTGAGAATAAATTGTGGGTATTGTGAAAGGGTTAATGAAAAAAATTAGAAATGGTGATTACCCAAGAGATAGGGCGGATCGGTGTTCTTTCTGTGGGATGTCATGGTGTTGTAGCTTGTATCTTTCGTGGTTTAGCATGAGGTTATCCGCTTTGTCTCGATTAAAGACCGAGTTGATGATTTATCTTGCCTAACTCACTTTATCGTACAACCATTCGACCTCGTATGAGGCAAGGCTTAGTCTAAATCCCCCTAGGTTGTATGACAATCACATGGAGGTAGGTGTGCAATAGAACACTAAGAGATGTATGTATGAAATGTAATGAGCTCTATAAATTATTGTATTATGATGATGTGGCCTTAGTGTTCCCATAGTGAGCACCAATACTTAGCTATGGAGGGTAATGACTATGTTGGATCTGTGCTTACACGACGGTGTTAAGTTACGGTATCCTACTGGTGGTGAATGTGTACGACCTCTGCAGAGTGTAAAATCTATTTGATAGGCGTGTCCACGGTCTTGGACGGGTTACGGTTTGGTTTCAACAACCAGATGGGTTGGGATGAGTGAAAACATGATCGAACGTGATTTTGGAAATAATGGTTAGCGTTCAACAGCACTTAAAATTATGACAATCCCTTTTAAGAAATACTCTTATATATGAAAAATAGTTGTATTTTGTATAAAGGTATTTATAAAATGAACCCTACGTATGTCAAAAAGTTAGCTTTATGCGAATAAAACTAAGTCATATCCTTGATTTATCCATATGCAAATACTATTATCCCCTTCCGTAGGGTAAGGTTGGATTTGCTCAGTACTTTGTACTCACCCTTATTTTGTTGTACAGAGGAAGACCCGGAAGCTACGTTCGAGTAAGGTCGTGTCTGCACCCAGCTTAGCCTATGACATTACACACTAGATATTAGTGTGTTGGTTTGTGTGGATCTTCGGATCCATTTGTATCTTTATTTTGGCATGATTTAAGTACCCGCTTCCGTTCGAATTACTACTCTAAGACTATCTGATGTAATAAATGTGCGTACTAGCCTCTTGGGACTAATATTTTATCACATTTGAGTTTCCAGATAACCGGGGACGCTTCACTAACCCTAGTCGCCACCCCCAGGTGCCCCCTCCCAACTGACGTGCTACATCTCCCTATACCTGGGATAACCGACAGGAAGGGGTGCGTGCGCAATGCCAAGGTACACCTTGATCCGAAGTTGGAGTGATCTTGGATGAAGTTGTGGCGTTAGTCTCACCCTTAACTAGTTTTGGAGTTGTCTTCACAAAAGGAGTAACGAATTTTGCAGCTCATCTTTGCATATTAGATATAATAGGAAGATAATTTCTTAGATATCCTATTACCTCTTCCGAGGTACTATGTGACAATTGCTATTTGACGGTTCATAGTTATTTAGGTGTACCATAGCAAGACCCTAAATTATTAAAAGGATATGTCTTGCTAACAACTGAATGTTTTGGTCCCTCCTAACAACTAAATTTTGTCTATGCACTTACACTGTCTTTTATATATATTTACATTGTCTTTTATCTATATTTATAATAATTTTTCGGTGTAATTTATTGGATAGAGTGTTGTAGTTTAGGGATAACACGACTTCTATTTCTACGGATTGGAGATTTTAGAGAGATATATGCTAACATTTTTAAAGAAAATAACAAATTATTTCTATAGATTGCAGATATTAGATAAATATATGTCAAATTGTTCAAAAATTCGAAAAAAATTGCAGATGTCACCGTTAGAAAAAGAGAATAACAGAAACACAGGGACTAGCGCGGAGCTCTGTCCTAACCGTGCACCGGTGGCGGTCCGGCCTAGGCACGGCGATGCAGGAGGAAGCAGGCCTAGGGGCGGCGGCGGAGGGAGCAGGCCTGGGGCAGCGACCGGCGTGGGAACGGCCTGGGGGCGGCGGCGGCGGAGGGAGCAGGCTTGGGGGCGGCACCGGCAGACGGCCTGGCGGCGTCGGCGGTGGAGGGAACAGCCCTGGCAGCGCGGCGACGGCCGGCCTGGGAACGGCGCTCGCAACCAGGCCTAGGAGCGGCGCTCACAAAAATTCAGTTGTTGGATTGCCGCAAAACAACCGAACGTTCCGTAGCAATTCTCGGATGTACACACAACAAAGAGTACAAGCTAGAGATGATTCGGTTATTCGGCAATCAACATACATACTCTTGGTTGGGTGCACATCTACCGTGTGTGACTTGCTACGGAAAAACCTGGATCTACAAACGCTATGATGAAGACACCGAGTCCATTGATGCCAGTGCCAGCCTCCTCAGATCTTCTTCGGTGACCACGAACAGCTTGTCGTTGTCCCGAATCACGTCGATCGAGTCGATCTCCGCTCCTTCATCGTTCACGATCGGCACCTTCTCCGCATCAACTTTCAATTTCTCACCTGAAGAAAAAAAGAAAAGCGCGATAGCATACTTCAGTACTTCAATTAATTTGCCACTGCAACTGCAATTAACTGAATCAACTGTGCTTTCTGCGCCTACCGACGATGGCTCTGAATTCTTCCATGGTGCCTGACAGATTGATCAGCTTGCCAGCTTCAGAGCTGCGGTTTCTGAGGAAAGGGTGGCCCTTGTATATGCTCACCCGAGGCGAGCGCTGGTTGTCCGAGCTTGTGCTCTGTAATCTGCCTGGACGGCTGTGCCCCGACGGGCCGCCGTCCGGGACTACCGCTGGCGAGTCAACGATGGTTATCGAGTGGCCGAGCTCCCGCTTCTGAAGAAGCTCGCGCAGCTCGGTCGGCGACATTGTTAGCCGCGCGGCGCTGGAGCTGGAGCCGGAGCCGTCGTCGTCGAGGTTCGCCTTGTCCACGCTGGCCCCGTTCATGATCAGGAGCCTGGCCGCGTCGGCGTGGTCCTCGGCCATCGCGACGCGCAGCGCGGTGGCGCCGTCGTGGTCCTCCGAGTCCACGTCCAGGCCAAGCTTGAGGAGCTCCCGGAGCGCGTCGAGGTCGCCGCGGCGCGCGGCGAGGCACAGGACGTCTCCGCCGACGTGCGGGTTGGACGAGCGCGCGAACTGGTACAGGATGTTGAAGATCTTGTGGTGCCCCGCCGCGATGGCGTTCCACATCGCCGTGTTGCCCTGCGCGTCCCTGATGTTCACGTTGCACGAGTGCTTGAGCAGCACCAGCACGCAGTCCTCGTACCCCTTGGACGCCGCAATGTGCTGCGAGTGGCGTCGCCAACAATAGCGTCCGGATCAAAATGGTCGTGTTGTGCATGGATGCAAACTGCTCTGGATTCGTGTGTACGTTTGCTTACCAATGCTGTTCTGCCCTTGGCGTCGCCGACGTCAGCGTCCTTCCCTGCCCTGAGGAGGTCCTCGAGCAAGCTGCTGTTTCCCATCGCGGCGACTGTCAGCACATTCGCGTCGTCGTCGTACTCACCATTGTTGTCAACCAGCAAGTCCTCGTCCTGATGCTGCAACACACACGGAGACAAGCAAAGCAACGGTTTCAGTGATCACCACCAGCACAGAGCGCGGTGCAGTTTGTTCACACTTTTGCAGAGAGCTGCGAGACGACTGGTACTGGTAAGTGGTAACCTCGAGGAAGTTCTTGATGATCACGACGCTGTCCTCGGGCCTGCTCTGCATGGCCTCCTTGAGCGTGGCCTGCTTTAGCCGCAGCAGCTGGCTCAGCGTCCTCGTCCGGAACGTGAAGGCCTGCGCCCGGTCGCTCAGCGCGCTCACCTCGCCGAAGATGTCCCGCGTCCCCAGCGTCGCCTCCACCCGCTCGTCGATGCCGTCGAACAGTATGACATCCACCTCGCCGGAGACGACGACGTACACGTCGTCCGGGGCCTCGTTCTGCACGATCACGTCCTCCTTGGGCGGGATGTACTCCGGTTTCATCTTGGTGACCAGGGACAGGAGCATTTCTCTCGAGACCCCATTGAAGAGGTAGACATCCTTGACGACTGGTACAAAGAGGTGCTCACAGATGTTCTTGCAGATGGACTTGGGTAGCTGGTCCATGAGCTGATGGTTCAGGCTCTCCGCCCTGAACTTGAGGCACATGTAGGCCAGGATCTGCTGCTTCAGCCGCAGTGGCAGGTGGTTCCGGCCCACGAAGCTCGACGCGGTCCTGATGCTGTTCCTCTGCATCCAAATGCAAGTCGATCGTGTCATTCATTTTGGATACATATAGCATGAGATTGCTATAGGTCAAGGCCAATAGCGAGCACCGAGCAGTGCTTACAAACTCCATGGTGCGGTGGGTGCCCTCGACGACGAGGTTGGTCATGTTACCGATGAGGTAGGAGGTGAGCCCGAGGTTGAAGAGCATGTAGAAGATGTTGAAGATCATCTCGATGGTGTTCCTGGCGTGCAGGTCGCCGTAGCCGACGGTGGTCATGGTGGTGATGGACCAGTAGACGGAGGTGATGTAGCGGATCCGCAGGCTGGCCTGCCGGAAGTTGGGGATCACATCGCCGATCCACGTCTTCTCCGGCTGCGGGTACCGGTCGGCGATCAGGTAGTTTAGGCACCCGGCGCAGTGGACCACGAACAGGGTCACCTGAGCGTACACGCGCGGTACGTCGCCAAATGGTTCAGAATTCAGTCGTCGGAATTCGGAATTGCGCGGTGACAAATGTTACCAACCGCGACGAGGCGCGCGCAGCGTATCCAGAAGTAGCTGAAGCGGATGTCCTTCTCGAGCCTGGTGAAGAACTGATTAACCCTGCGGAGACGCCACAGGCGTAGGAGGCCCAGTACACTGTACGCGGCGTTCTCCCTGACCTCGCCGGTGATGAAGTAGGCAAGGCCCTGGAACGGGATCGTCGATGCCACGTCCATGATGAAGAACGTCGACAGGTACCTACGGGCGCAGCGCACAACAGCAAAGCTCGCAGCGTCAAATTGCTTGATGAAGCAATTGTTCTGCTTCCCTTTTTCTTTCTTCGTATAGCCCTGGTTTAGATTGAAGATTTTTTCAACCTGATGAATAGTACCATTTTCGTCTTATTTGACAAATATTGTCCAATCGTGGACCAACTAGGCTCAAAAGATTCATCTCGTGATTTTGAACTAAACTGTGTAATTAGATATTTTTTTACCTACATTTAGTACTCCATGCAAGCGGCTAAAAATTGATGTGATGGAGAGAGAGTGAAAAAACTTGGAATTTTGAGGTGATCTAAACAAGGGGATAGAAGGAAAGATCAATCAAATCAACATTCAATGAGTCTTACCTGTGTGCCATCATAAAAGGCTGTACTTGCCTATGAGCCACTAAGATGTTCGGGCGGTCACAGATGTTGGCCGGAACTTTTTTATTGTCCACGTCATTCCATCCACCTTCCATCGTGTTTTCACCGCTAGACAACCCTGACATGTGGGCCCGGCCAGTACAGATGTCCAAAATGTCGGCCTCCTTTCTGCTTCCCACGGCGATGTCCACTGCACTCAGTCCTCGCGCTCGTCACCACGGTCCCTCTATCTCCCACGTCCTCGTCTGCAACCAAGAATGGGAGAAAGCGCTACGCTGCTCTGGCTCTCCCTCTCTCTAGCACCTTCATTCCCCATCTCGTCGCTCGTCCGGAACCAAGAGCAAGCCGCGCCTCTGCCATGGCCGGCAGAGCCAGCACTCGCCGCTGCGTTCCACCGCCCCAGCCTCCCAGTGCGGCAGTGCCCTCTGCTAGCTCCACCAGCCCTGCCTAGATCTTCCCCGTTCACTGCTCCCCTGAACCCAAGCCAAACCCGATTGGAGACCCGTCGAGCGCCATCACTGTCCCCGCATTGCGTGTCGCCGGCCACGAACAAGAGGAGTTGGTGGGGTCTCCTCCGGGCCGTCTCGACCCCAACCAGCTGCGCCATCGTTCTTCCCATGTTGTGCCACACTGGAAGCACCCCTTCTCCAGTCCCAGCCGCTGCCAGAATGCGCCGCCATCAGGCAGCTGTCGCCGCGACCACATGCACACGAGGTCAGCGCGCCACCGCCAGCCTCACGTTGAGGCAAGCCCTGCCACGTGTGCGGCCGAGCGCCGCCGCGCTCCTGCACCACCTCCATGCCGCTGGCAAGCTTTTCCACGGCCGGATTCCGACGTTCCCCGGCATGCTCTATTCCAGATTTGGCATAGGGTACTCGCGGGAAAGAATAAGAGGACGCGGGGGCAGTGGTGATGGTTGCTGCTAGGTGCGGGGAAGGTGCGTGGGGCGGCAGAGGTGAAGGAACGGGCGACGGCAAGCTCGGCCCGGCTGGCAATGGCGGTGGCGCCGAACGCCCTGCGCGTCTGAGCATGAGTGGGTGAGGAAGGGAGAGCCACAGGGCACAGTGCGAATGTGGCCGAGGCTGTTGGGTGGAACAACTCACCCATGGCACGCTCCCTTGGCTGCCACTACTGTATAAAACTTAACCGTGGCGGGCGTTTTGCATTAACCAAGGCGGGCATCCCATCCGCCTCGGCCTAAAGGTCACAATTAATCATTCTTTACCGAGGCGGGTAAAAATGCCCGCCTCGGTAAATCAAATAAAAAAATTATAAAAAAGTAAAAGCTCGTACCTAGCCCTAACCAGGCCTAGATCTGGGCCGCCGCCGCCGGGAGAGTAGGCCCCACCTCGTGCGCCACCGTAGTCGAGGGTGCTCGATCCGCCACCGGATTAGCCGCTGGATCCACGTACCAGCGCTCCTCGACGGTCACAAATGCTCGTCGTTGGTCGAAGATGCTCACCGCCGCCTGGATGTGCCTGGAGGACCTCCACCGCGCTGCTGCCGCCGCTCCTCATCGGATCTACGCCCGCCGCCACCGCGGGTCGCCGGATCCATGCCCTCCACGCCGGGGGACAAGCTCGGCACTGGGAGAGGAGCTCAGGGTGCCACCGCCTCCAGATCCGCGCTTGGGAGAGGGAGGGAGAGGCGCCGCCGAGGTTAATCCCGGGCATTAACCGAGGCGGTTGGATTTTTGCAAAGGTCTCGATTAATGTTTGGGTAGTGCCTTGTAAAATCATTTATGTAGTAGTGGGCGGCGGGGGCTCCGACTGCACCTGCCCCATCTCGCCGGCCATCTCCATCACGACGCACCTCTACTCGCCGTCGCCACGGTTCGGCTCTGCACTGCACTCCCTGTACATCTCACCTTGGTTTCTCAATCTGCCGCCTCCTTGAGCCTCTGGCATGATCTCCATGGCAGGTGGGAGCTCGCCCACAGGTGGTCGCAGTGGCGGGGCCGGAGCTGGCCCGCACGCCACCGCCACTGCACATTACAGCTATCTCCGCACTTGAGTGCCAGAACCCACAGCCCCTGCTCTTCCAGCCCTCACCGGCCCAGACAAGACAGAGGCAGAGCGGCACCTGTTCTTTGTCTTTTTCAACAAGCTGAGTGCATTTTAGACCTTTTCCAACGCAGTTTGACACAGTTTGATGGAAAAGTGGATGAAATGGCATGGACAACAAAAAAAAAAAGTTTCACCCAGTCGTACCTGTGACCGCTCGAACTTTTTAGTGGCTTAAAGACAACTATAATATTTTATAATGGCACACAGGTAAAAGACTCGTGTTCAATCAAGGTCCGGTTTGAGGGGGCTGTGACTGGTAGCTGCCTGTGTCTTATTTGATTGCAGGCTTGCAGCCCTGGTGAGCTGCTGTCCCAAGCATCAGCCCCCAGGCTCAGGCGCACGAAAACGATAGCCTGGGTGCAGCTGCTGGCTTGCCTGGACTAATCACCGGTACTGCTATTCTTTGTATTATTTATTTACTGCTATTCTTTGTATTAGCTGGTACTGTGTAAACGAAATTCCACGAGAAAAAACGTGTACCACCAATAAACCTGCACTAATCACAAGTTCAGATTACGTTCTTCTTTTCAGTTCTCTATCAAGTGTTTTTGCTTGTAAAGAAACAATGGAAAATGATTCTTATGAGGGGTTTGATACTATCCATCTTTTCATCCGATTATTTTTATGTAATTCCTATCACGTGTTATTTGCCCAAGTTCACTTAAGCTACAACCAATTCAAACTAGTGCTTGTGTTTACGGAATAAATTTTAACATATATACCACTTGATCTAATCTCAAGTCTAGGTCTCCAAGACTCCAACCAAACAAACTTTATCAGGTTTGCCTGGCCAGGAAAAAAACATCAAAATTCCAAACAAAATCTTCAGGCACAGTTTTTTCTAGGCAACTCAACCAGGATTCCAACCAAACAGGCCCCCGAATATCGAATATGTCAGGAGGAAGATACAAACGATACCGTACCACTAAGTGATGATGATGTGGTTCATCATTTGGGGAGCTGTCCGGGAGCTGCACACTCAGTACTATGATCGCGTCCGATCTTGGCCACAACTTCATTAATTGCAAATGTTGAAATGCGTATAGTGTAGGGCCACATATATGGTTGTTTGTTCAACATCGTTGTAGATATGCTTGTGCTCTTGATTAAAAGAGCAAAGAATGATAGACAATTAAGGGGGATCATCCCACCCCTTGTAGATGATGGATTGTCAATTATTGCATACCATGACCTAGAACAAGCAAAAAAAAACATGAACTTTTGATGTGTGTTTTAAACAACTGTCTGTTCTCAAAATCAACTTTCATAAAAGTGAAATCTTCTGTTATGGAGAAGCAAAAGATTTTGAGGACCGATACATCGAGCTCATCAGATGTGATGGAGGTGAATACTCCTTCAGATATTTAGGTATACCAATTCATCATAAAAAAAACTCCATAATATAGACGGGAGGAGCATCGAAGAGAGGTTCGAAAAAAATTGACTTGCTAGAAAGCAAAGCATTTATCTTATATATGGAGGTAGGTTAGTCCTATATTCGGTGCTTAGCAGTCTACCCATGTTTATGATGTTCTTTTTTGAAATATCGCCTTGCAAAATGGGACATCTTATGTCGTCATAAAGACTAAGGCGGACTTGTCACTGACCTCCAAATCCAGAATAAATGACTATTAAGAAAGTGGATTATAAATTTGCCTAATGGAGAAGAAACTTGGTAAAACTTGCTTAGAAACAAGTATCTAAGCTCAAAATCTCTTCCACAAGTCTATGTCAAACCCAATGACTCCCATTTCTAGAAGGGTCTGATGGAAATAAAGGACCTTGGCTTGTGGTTCCTTCAAAGTTAATGATGGATCACAAACAAGATTTTGGGAAGATATGTGGATATGCAACCACCCATTCAAAGACCTTTATCCCACACTGTATAATATTACAAATCGACCGCATGATACACGGTGGCCAATATCATGAGATCAACACCACTGAATATTTTATTTCAGAGAGCTTTGGTGGGGGGATAAACTACATGAATGGGAAGACTTAGTAGCCAAGATCACTCACATCTATTTAACTAGCGAGAGAGATTTGTTTATTTGGAGCTTACACAACAATAGTCAATTTACGGTCTAGAATATCGTTTGGTCCCATGCATACTCTAGAATATTTTTCCTTTGTTGTAACAATTCCCCATATTATGAGCTGTTGACCTACGTCATCAGGAAGTAGTTTTTTATTTGCTTGCTTGACTGAAAATGTGGCCACGTGTACTTCCCGAAATCTCCATATCATTGTCTGATGTCACCTTTAAAAATTTCAACCAGAGCAATATCGTTGATCTTAATGGTGTCACAATAATGGGTACAAACATGACCGTGTGCGTGCGTTGTGAACGTTCGTATTATACTGTGCAATTTTTAAAAATGGTGTCAGCATCACCTGTGAGTTTGTTCGAGACGAAAGAGCATGCGACGATGTGTGTGGCCACGCATAGAGCGGCCACTGCTCACGTTTGAGTCGCACGGTGCACGCAGGAACCCTCAACTTATTAAGTTGTTTATTTTACGAGTAATACGTTCATGAGAGTGTAAGGTCACCCTTAGAGTGTTCGCTTCGGCTCTAGAATGTGTTTGTTGCGGCAACGCGTTGCATGCTTTCTACCTTAATACAATGAAATGCAAATCTTTTTGTGTATTGAAGAAAAAAAAACCATTGCATACAACGTATCCACAAGATCAGAGCGGGAATTTGGCAGCCGAACCAATAATCTTCACTCTCCAACAGTTGCCATTTTCTGACGGACAGATGCGGCTCATCACAGATGGTCGGTAAACTTTTCTTTACCACTGTCATGATGCAACCAAGCCAAAACGCTACTGTACCTATTACCTACTATGACGTTGCAATTGCAACGCAGAGAGATGGAGCCAGGCAAAAGGCATATGGTGTGTGTGTGCAGGGTTCACGTACCTGAAGGTTATCTTCTTCCTGTCGCGGACGAGGAGCTGGGTCCTGGGGTCGATGTAGGCGACGAAGAAGGTGAGCACGATGTCAACGGTGAAGAAGAGGTCCACGACGATGTCCGCCACCTCCAGCCCGCCCTTGGGGGACGCGTTCATGAAGGCGACCTCGAACGGGTACACCCACGCCGAGTACGCCACCAGGACCACCATCAAGGTATCCCACCACCTGATGCCACGATCGAGCATCCATGACACATATATGATTGTATATAGAGATGACAATGAGCTTATTAAGCACGCATGGCATGACAAGGAGCGAAATGCACCACAGGATCTCCATTTGTCATCTATGTCTCTAAAGTCTCAAAAACTATTTTTCATCCCAGAAGTTAGTTTGGATCTCATTCAGGTCTAAACGGGCTTTACCCGACCCCGTTAGCTGACGTGGCATGCTGAGTCGGTGCTTACGTGGACCTAACAGCTGGGGCCCACATGTTAGTGGCAAGTCTCAATTTTAAAAAATCGTATCTTTTTCGTACAACCTTGGATGAAGATGATTTTTATATAAAAATTGTAGCCCTTGATGAGATCTACAACTTTCTTGTTTTAAGATTTTTGATTTAAGATCCTTAAGACGGTCAAACAATTAAAATAAAGTTTCAGCAACACATTAATCGTGTACAAGCTTGTCGTCATATAAAAATCATATCTTCTTTGGATGGTGTCGGACAAAGATAGTTTGTACATTAAAATTGTAGCTCTCAATGAGATTTACAACTTTGTATTTTTATCATTTTTCATTTGAGATCGTTAAGACGGTCAAAAAAATTAATATAAAATTTCATTAGCATATTAATCGCCTATCAAGCTTGTTGTCTTTGAAAAATCATATCTTCTTTGTATGGTGTCGGATAAGGATACTTTATATGTAAAAATTGTAGCTCTCGATGATATATACAAATTCATAGTTTTTAAATTTTATCCTTTGAGGTCATTAAAATGGTAAAAAAAAAATAATATAAAATTTTTGCAGTATATTAATCGGGTACTAGGGATTGTCGTCTTAGAAAAATCATAACTATGAATTTGACCATTTTAACGACCATGAATGATAAAATTCAAAACTATGAATTTGTAGATCTCATCGAATGCTACAATATTTATATACAAAGTACATTTATCCGTCACCATACACAAGAGATATGATTTTTCTAAGACAACATGCTCTAGCACAAGATTAATATGATGCTAAAATTTTATATTATTTTTTGACCATTTTAACAACCTCAAAGGATAAAAATTAAAACTATAAATTTGTATATCTCACCGAGAGCTACAATTTTCATATATAAAGTATCCTTATGCGACACCATGCAAAGAAGATATGATTTTTCTAAGACGACAAGATTGGTATGCGATTAATATTCTGCTGAAACTTTATATTAATTTTTTATGATCTCAAATGAAAAATCTTAAAACTAGAAAGTTATAGATCTCAGTGAGGACTACAACTTTTATATAAAAAAATATCTTCATCTGAGATAATATGGAAAAGATACGATTTTTTTTAGAAAAATAAACCTTATCACTGACACGTGAGCCCCAGCTGTCGGATCTACGTAAACGCTGACTCAACCTGCCACGTCAACTAACGGGTCAGGTAAACGCCGACCGGAACTAACTCTGTGGACCCAGAAATACATGACACGTACAGACAACTACTATGCATTTCACTCCATGACCAGACATCGTCTCTACATACAGTCATTGCATCACCTGTATCTGGAGTCGAGCGGCGAGATGACCCACTTGTCCGACCCGCCATGGGACTGGCTTTGGCCGGGCGGCCCGCCGAGCGGCGGGAGGATGATCTTGGACAGGTACCGGAGGTTGAAGGAGCCAGAGCCGGATCTCTCGCCCGTGCCGGAGCCGCCGCCGCCGCCGCCGGCGGCGCTGCCCGTGCTCTGAAAGCTCGAGTTGTTCTTCATGACGTACGCAATGCTAGCTGCTTACTCCTATATATAGGATGCGCAGCTTGTGGTGCGCTGCAGCCTGCTGGACGCCTGGACGGGGGTTACGAAGAAAAGATAGATGGACCGGACGAGAAAGGCAAAAAGGTCACCTTTTACAACGGGGCAAATGAAGCAGCCAAAGCACATCAACTCGGGGTGTGAGGAGGGTGACGATCTGGTGAGCATCTGGCTGACGGAAGGGGTGCTGTCCGGGACGACAGTGGCCACCAGGCGCAGCTGCACACATCTCGCGAGACACGCCCTGCAGCTGCACACATCTTTCGAATTCATAGCTGAATGGCGACAATTGGACACTGCAGTCGGCAGCGGCTGTAGTCTCCTAGTCCTAGGCAAATGCAGCTCTGCTCCTTCGTGCATCATGCATGTTTATCACGATTCCTGCGATTCTATCACAGCATAATTAGCCCATCAAAACTGATTTTTTTTTTACCCCCACCTACATCAGGCGTGTTTATCTTGCACTTTTCGCCCTTAATTAGGTAAGCCGTCATCTTTGTCAAGCACAACCCTCTGTCGGCTTTATGCTAATATACACTGTGAAAAAATTTCTGCTCAATTGACAGAGCGATAGATTTCGCCGTCAGATATACAGTATAGTAGACTATTAATCTGCAGTATCAGAATGGAATGGACATGAGGTTTGACAGTTGGTATATTGACATTTGACAATGAAATAGCAGGATGAGATCCTTCCTTGCTAATGAGCCAACGTTCACTGAATTCTAAAAGAGCGAACACTCTAACAGCAGTCTCCTTTTACTACTATTTTCGGATGCATTGTTTTCACCTTTTTCTTTTAGGCCGGTGCGGCGGTGTCCGCTAATTGCTGAATGCGCTTCGGACACATCGTTTTCTTTTCCTTTTTCTGTCACTTCAGCCGTGCATGCGTATGTCAGCAGCACCGCTGCAACTACGACATCAAGCTCGGGCGTGAACGCGCACGACGTCGCTCAAGCCAACCAACGCGACGTCGTTCGACCATGGAAGCTGTACGTGGGCCTCGGCGAGGAGCACGGGAGCATAGGTCCAGTACAAAGGTTCATGGAACCTTCACCAGCTGGAGAACGGTGGCGCGAGAGAGCAGTACATGTAACAAGAGAGAAGAGAAGGAGAGTTGATCAATTATGAATTATCAGATTGTAACAACTCTGTTCTAAGCACTTCTCTGTTCTTAACAATTCCCCAACTATCTTATACTATATCTGCCTTCTTATTCAACTCTCTTTGCTTGTGGTTACATGTGAATGGCCCTGGTCCAGTGGTAGGGCTGTCCAATGGACGCTACCCACCAGAGTTCAAACCATGGTGCCCCAAAATTTAGGGTACACCTACACATGCGCGTTCGGTAGTACTATGCATTTCCCGCGCACTGGAGGTTAGAGTCTTCCAATCTCTTCTTTGCACGTGTATGCGGTGTAAGTGTGGAGTGTGTGCAATGACTTCTTTGCACATGTACACGGTGTGAGGGTAGAGTATGTGCAATGACAGAGCCACAAATTTTTTTAAGCTGGGGTGAACTCTATGCACAAGCTACATGCTAATCAAAAGCACCAAACAGAACAATTCTTATGGAGGGCACCACACAACCATCAATCATGCTTACCCAAAACTAGCGCTTTCTCTAGTACTCCCTCCATCCCAAATTATAAGACGTTTGACTTTTTTGACACCAAGTTTGACCACTCGTCTTATTCAAAAATTTGTGCAAAATATCAATTCTTTTATCGTGGCTTGGTATATTAATAAAAGTTCCTCAAGAATGACTTAAATTTGACTATGTTTGCACAAATTTTTTGAATAAGACGAATGGTCAAACTTGGGATCAAAAAAGTCAAACGTCTTATAATTTGGGATGGAGTGAGTAGGTGAATACAATTATTCAGACTTCAAATTCAGAAGTCATTTGACTTTTATTAGCACATCGGTTTATCATGTGCTAGCCGCTAGTGGCACATTAGGTGAGATTTTTAGAATTGCTATAAAAACATTCATTTAAATAAAAAGATGCGTGTATTCATTCAGGTATGTACCTTGCGCTTCTTCTCCCTCGCTCCATGACCAGCTCGCCACTATCCCGCATGCCACAACCTTCTCTCAAATCCGCTCCAGCTGGCCGCTCTACTCGCTCCACGCGGCTGCGCGGGACGGCTGTGGCCTCATGCGCTGGCTCGGACGCTCCGCTACCCTCCTTCTGGAGGCGGCGATGGCTCCGCAGCCGGTTGGGGTTGGGGATTACCGATCTGAGGAACTGCGCCTTCGATTGAGAAATTGTTGAGCTATCAGTGGGCTGCTACTGGGCTGGACAAAGTAATAAAAAGAGCCCCAGCCATCGTCATCTTCTTCTATCTCGTGTCGCCGCTCGCTCCTCCATGTTGAGGCCGAAGAACCTCTCGAAGTCTCGGTCAGAACTCAATAGGCCAGAGCTAAGGAAGAAGTGGGGCTCTGGGGTCTATGGCGGCCACGCCAGTAGCTGGGGCGGCCGCCCCATCACACCCCTAGGGTAGCTCCGCCAGTGAGTGTGTGGGTTGTGTGCGTTCAAGTTGTATCCGATAAAAAAGGCGAGTCATTTTTCTTCCACAAATCCAGCCTTGATTTCACATATCCCCACGGCCCACTCACAGCGTAATGGGCCCCTGTGTGTAGGCGGGGTATAGGGTTCGGAGGTTTTTCTGGAACTAGGTGATGAGTCCTCTACCTTAAGCGCAATGCTCGGGGGAGGGGGGAGGGCGTATGCTATCCACCCACAGTTTGTTTTTTTATATACGAATTATATCCACAAAAATAAGATTGCTCGGTAAGGGATGGGTTGGATCCATGACAGAAACCAAACGTGATGGCTAGTTTCGTATTTAGGATCAAATCATTCCGCACTTGTCCATTTGGTAAGGGTCTTACTAGTGCCTAGACGGATGTCCGCGTCCGGACGTCGGTGCCTGCTTCTCCATTCACACGCGTCCACGTGCACGTAGGAGCCCGCGCTCCCCTCCGCGCCTCCCTGTCTAGACACCCGAGCCCCATCCCGCTTCTCACCTGCGCCCCTCCGCTTTCGATATGCACATGCCGCGTGGGGACTGCCTGCGCCCTCCCCATCCACTTCCCACGTAAATTCCCCGTGCCGCCCCGAACATCACCAGCATCGGAAAGAGGATAGGGGTGCGGAGGATGCCCAGTCGGCGCTTAGAGGAGGAGAAGACACCGAGGCGAGGCAGCAGAAAAAGCGACGAGGGAGATACAACACCTGATTTACTTTTGAAACATCGAGATGCAACACTTGCAACATACGTATGAAACACTAGCAAAAAAACCTGAAAAACGCTTGAAAACCATTGCAAAACATACGCAATATCCAGATAAAATACTTGCAACAGACTTGTGAAGCGTATGCAACATACAGATAAAACACACTTGCAACATATATTCAAAAACACAGATGAAACATTAGAAATAGACCTTTGCAACATACGTACAACCATTGCAACATATGCAACATCTCGACCTACTTTTGCAACACCCACATGAAACAATTGCAACATACATATGAAACACCTGAAACACATAAAACATACGCCTGCAACATGTGTTTTCAATACATCACAACATATCCTTGCTGCTTGGGAGAATGGAGGCTCGTTAGCGTATGGAGTCCGCCGGAGGCAGCGGGCCGGCAAGCAGCGGCTGCGCAAGACGGTAGAGAGGCACCAGCCATGCGATGCGGCAGGGAGGCCGAGGGCAGTCGGGGCTCAGAGGCGGCCGTGCGCCGCGCCTTGCAGGCAGAGCCAACAGTCTGGTGGCCAGTGCCGCGCCTAGCAGGCAGGGGCGGCAGCCGAGCGCAGCGGCTTGGAGGCAGCCGGGCGCCGCGCCTAGCAGGTAGGACCGACAGTTCTATGGTAAGCGTTGCTCCCCTGAGACATCAGGCAAGCAGAATGGAGCAATGAGCGGATAAGAGCGATGTGTATTTCTACCACAATTAAAAAGAAAGAAACTAAGACCGTGTAATCGTGCGACATTAGCTTCGTACGTCGCTGCCCCCTCCGTGCGAAATCAGTGTTATAAGGAAAGAAACACCTCCGTGCGGCATCGGTGTCATAAGGAAAGAAACGCCCTCTCCTGCGTCGCTCCTGCATCGGTGTTAAAAGGAAGCAAACATCTCCTGCGTCCGTGGTAAAAGGAAGCAAACATCTCCTGCGTCCGTGGTAAAAGGAAGCAAACCTCATCGCGCAATCAAATCAAAAAGGAAGGACATCAGGCGGCAGTCATCGTCTCCGTCTTGCCCGCTGCCCTCGCGACCCTCGACCGGCCTCCTGCTCCCCGCTGCGCCGTGACCGCCCTAGGCCGTCGTCCGGAGAACTTGCGCCCGACGTCCAGCCACAACCACGACGCCGGCTTGATCCGAGAAGCCTGCGACGACCTCGCCACGACGCGATTCGTCTCCTTCACGCCGCCGTCGAGAGGAGAAGAGTTGGCACCGCTAAAGACGAGGTACGAGTACGATGTACTGCTCGATCTTAGCTGTACGTTCTCTGATCTACCAAGATCGAACAGTACTTGTAGTACTTGTAATACGTTCTCTGATCTACCAAGATCGAGCAATACTACAAGCTGTGGAAGGCGTCGAGGCGGCCGTACCCCGGCGAGGCCGCTGGACGACACGGACGCGACGCCGCAACCGCAACCGCGACCTCGCCAAGCCGCTGCCTCCGTCGGACGACCCCGGCGTCCCAGCGGCGAGGGCGGCGCAGCATCCCGGCGGCGGAGGCGGCACGACGTCCTGGTGAAGCAGGCGGTTCGTGCGCTCACCCTTCTGTCCAACGAGAAGGTGCCCCTTGTTTCTAGCCCTGTGTGGTTTGATCTGCTTTCCTCTGAAAATGTTCCTAGCCCTGTGTGATTTGATCTGCTTTTCTCTGAATGTTCCTAGCCTGTGTGATTTGATCTGCTTTCCTGTGAATGTTCCTAGCCCTGTGTGATTTGATCTGCTTTCCTCTGAATGTTCCTAGCCCTGTGTGATATGATCTGATTTCCTCTGAATGTCATTATCATACTGTGAATTCAGATTGCAATTAAGCATTACCATGAACATTTATGTAATTATCATACTGTGAATTCATGGGCAAAGTCACACAGCTACTCAAACAAGAAAGGAGATCAATATCTTTATCATGCTACTATCATTTGAATGTACAAACTACAGATTACAGATTTAAGGTCTTCCAAGTCTCGAGCTTACAGTACCCTCTCAATGTAACTGAAAATTTGTTCATTTGTTTGGTAAGTTGACTTCTAACTCTATCAATATTACTTGTAGTGCACTCTCCATTTAACCAAGCATCATATGTTGAGGATTGAGAATAAATACCTGCTGGTTTTACTTAACTTTTGGAGCTAGCTTCAACACCTGACCACTCTAGAATGCTATGTGATGAACACTGTGTATATTTGACAAACATGACCTGCTATGTGATTAACTGATATTTAGTATAGATCTTGCTTGAACTACTGTTTAGTACAAGCTTGGGTTACAACAGTAAGTTCCATGCCAACAAAAAATATTTAGATAGCAATAGAAATAATCAACAGTAAGTTCCTACCCCTGTCTGGATCACCTGCTTGCGGGTTTGTGCGATCGGGGGACCTTTGGCTATGGGGTTCTTTCAGTTTCAGTAATTGCAGTGTGATTTAGCTAACATCTGCTGCGGTTGTTCCTGAAGGAAGGCACTGCTGTTCACTGTCATGGAAAATTTACAACCGGTAGATGATCTGTACTAGCATAGCATGAGTTCCTTTGCTATACAAAGCACCCTACACTGCAGAACAACTAAAACTTACACACGGTGAAGTTCAGTAAGAGCTTGTAGGCAGTAGTTCTAGATATTACTAACTATGATAAACATGTTAGTGTGCTCGCGGGTTTTTTGATGGATGGTTCATCAGGGGAAGTTTGTGTCCATGAAAGATGGCTGAATCTACCTGTAATTCAATCTTTATACAGTTGCTGCTGAGATGATAGTGCAAAACTACAAACAAGCTGAAGTTATCACTTGAGAACTACTAAATCAAAATGGCAAATAAAAGTTATATTTTCAGTTTACAGACTTCTCCCAGCACTTTTGTATTGACGTTGGTTCTCTGATTTTCTCTGTATAGCTAGATTGTATCATTAGCAAGTAACTTCTGTGCCTTATCTTGGAACATCTCTATAGCAAGCTATCATGCTTAGTAGGCTCTTCATGGTCCTCACTGGTTTGTTACAGAACATCTCCTGCAGATTGCAGTTGTTGTGGGCTCACTGAATGTTTGGGTCAGATTTGTTTATAATTGGAAGGAGAAGTCTCTCGTGCAACTCACTCATACTTTTGACAATCTATTCCTCTCCATTAAGAAATCAGCCACACTCTTCATGTCCCTGTATTATACGTATAAAAAGTTGTTAATGAGTGAGAGACGTTGGCTGCCATCAAAAGGAAAATAGTGTACACTTAAAATAGTGATCTCAATGATTTATCTTTGATTAACTTAGATGTTGATCATGACTTGTTATCTCATGAAAAATTGTGATTCCCGTACCTATAAATTGGCTATCTAATTAAGTACGTTGGGCATACTTTGGTGGGTATGAACACGTGAAATACATGCCTACAAACTTTTCTTTCTTATGAACTTCAATTTCAATGTTCAGAATTCATAGGTTTCTTTCTTATGAACTTCAGTTTTGACGTTCAGAGAATAATCCTGTAAGTCATTAGTGTGCTGCCCAGCTAACTAAGTATGCTCTAAGGAATAAAATGTGCGTAATAATCCTGTAGGTATGTTGGATATGAACCATATCTATGTTTATTCATAATGAGCTTTGCTTACTTGTAGAGTTAAGTCCACTATACTAATACGGATACTAAAAAATTTTCTACTACCTCCAGTGTTTGGAGCTGATACAAGTACGCCACTAACTCCATCTCAGTCATAGCAAAGGTGATTCATCTCTTCTCATGCGCTTTGTTTATTTGTAGAATTAAGTCCATTGTACAAGTGTAGATACTAAACAACCTGATACAAAAACGTCGACGACTCAATCTCAACACTAGCAAAGGTGATTCATCTATTCTCATTTCTTGTGGTTACTAGCTCGCTACCTGATAATGAACGTAACACTATCTTGTAGTTGTTAAATAAAAGATGATTTGGTTGCAATCATGAGAACACACTGATATTTTGATTAATATATGATATGGATATGTGCATGAGTTCTATTGTGTAATCGTTGCCTGCATGCATGAGTCCCCTGCTTGGTCATTTGATGTAAATTGGATCAGTTGTTGCCTCCTCCATAGTCCTAATACAACTTTCATGAACAGTGTCCAACTATATTTCATGCACATGGTTCCCCAATTGTTGCACCCATATATATCAGTTACATATTTGACAGGTAGTGTTGATGGGCACGCGTAGGCCAACCGGTGATCGGGTACCTTTCGGGGACCTTACAAATACAACCCATGGAGGTATATAAACTTTGACAGAGTATGTTCATATGTTTGCAACTCCTCTCCAAAATTCATTGAAGCTAATCATACCTGACCAGGGTTAGTGCCACCAAATGGGGATCGTAATGAAAAGAAGAGGCAGAGGGAGAGAGAACGGTATGCAACAATTTCTGGTGAAAATTCAAGTGAAATAAACAAAAAACATCGTGAGAGGTATGCAATGAATAGCCAAGGTCGTGTTGATCTAAATAGCAATATGGCTGCCCATTCAACAGGTATGGTGTTGCTGAGTATCACTTTGATTACGTATGGTCGTGTTGTTGAGTGTCACTTTAGCTACCTATGTTTAAACTTGTGGACGGGAATACAACAAATGAAATAGATGAAAATAGTGAATGGCTCCATATGCACTCAACTCACAATAATGGCGTCGGGCAATTATCAGGTTACTTATTCTGAGTGGTGACATAGTTTGTATATTGTATGGTTCAGTTTGTATTGTATGGATTAATAACAATTTATTATGTTTAAACTTGCAGATTCGAATACAAGAAATGAAATGGGTGAAAATAGTGATTGGCTCCATAGGCAATCAACCTACAGTAGTAGCTTGGAACAATTATCAGGTTACTTATTAGGCTGATAACAGTATTTATTGGTGCGACGACTGTAATGGACATAGTTTGTTTATTGTATGATTCAATTTGTATTGTATGGTTTTATTTGTAGATGGTCAGGTATCTTTAAGCAACATTGGTGGCACTGGTGACCTAGATGACATTAACACTGAGCACGATATCAGTACTGTATATGAAATGGGTACACTTTTGTATCCATCGTCTGAGATTTTGGTGAAACTAAGCCATTTTAGCATCCGTTGATTAAAGTGTCATTCCATGATATATAGGTTCCAGATATGCACCCAGTCCCATCAATCAGGTTGTCACGTGTCCAAAAGAACGTAGGAATGCTCGTGATAGAGCACGAAGAGCTGCAATGTCTCCTCAGCAGAAGGCGCTATTGAATAAGAGACGGCGTGAGTTGTATGCAATAAAAAATGCACCCAAAAAGTCTGCAAAGATGCTACAAATGACTTCAAAGGAGACTGCCCAGTCAACAGGAATGGTAATAATATTGATTTACTTGCACCAAAAATTATCGTGCTTCCGTAGGATACTTATTATATCAATAAATTTTAGACGGTCCCATCCCTTTAAGCATTGGAATTCCTGGTGATATTGATGACACTTTAACTGAGACAGATACCAACACTGCTCATGAAACCAGTACGTCTTTATGGTAATAATATTGATTTCTTTACACTTGTGGTTCCATAGGATATTTATTATATCAATAAATTTTTAGACGGCCACATCCCTTTAAGCGTTGGAATTCCTGGTGATATTGACAACACTTTAACTGAGACTGGTATCAACATTGTTCATGAAACGGGTACGCCTTTATATAATTATGGCTTTTGTTTTAAATTATAAAAAGAGTTTGAACACCGTCATAGCTGACACTATTGCGTAAACTTGAATTATTGTGTGTCCTTCATCGATTAAACATTGAGACCGAACATTTTTATAGACGGTCCCATCCCTTTGAGAATTGAAGTTCCCGGTGATATTAACAACACTTTAGCTGAGACGGATATCAACACTGTTTATAAAACGGGTACGTCTTTATAGAATTGTGGCTTTATTTTTTAATTATAAAAAGAGTTTGAACACCATCATAGCTAACATTGTTGCGTAAACATGAATTATTATGTGTCCATCGATTAACGATTGAGACCGAACATTTTTTTTATTAATATATAGGTGTTGTAAATGCATCCCGTTCCATCGACAATTTTGTCACATGTCCAAAAGAGCGTAAGCGTGAGCTAGATAGAGCACGAAGGGCTGCAATGTCTCCTGAACAAAAGGCACAAATAAACAAGAGGCGGCGTGAGTTGTATATGGCAAAAAATGCTGCAAGAAAACTGCAAATGACTCCATAAGAGAAGAAGTTGAAACGAAAAGAGATCAACAAAAAATACAATACGGTGGTGAGAGAACACCGAGCCAACAATCTGCATCCAGACTCAATTGCCATGGAGAGCCCTCACTTTAACCTGCAGCTTATTTTTCCTTCTTCACCTCAATCGCCTAAAGCGCCTTCACAAGATATGGAGATACCCGAAACGGGGGGGCACGCCTATTGACATCACGCCATTTATAGTTCAAAATCTAGAATTCCAAACCCCTGAATTGGCTGAGCCAACACAGACCATACATAGGCATCGTGCGACCACTGGTGAGAGAAATGCCCTTCTGTCCCGTCGCAATCGGGCTTTTGAAGCAAACGTTGGAAGAAGGGCTAGAGGGTGTGCAGATGGAAAGTGCAATGATTCAAACGAGCCGACTCAACCGAGTGTGGTTTACAACGGTAATTAGACTTGATCACTATATATTGTCGGTACTTTCACCTTCACTCTCATATTTCAAAAACTCATATATTTTCTTACTACAGATGGTGTCACCCAGGAAACTTCAATTCCACCACCTAATAATTGCACAGGTACACAGACACAACCGTCTGTAGTTGACGGTACCTCTTCAATGCCTCCAAACGGTGCACAAGATCATACACCAGACGAGATGGTCGAGGATGGTATTTTCTTTATTAAAATTATCCCTTTTTGTTTTTGTATGCCATTATGTTTCTCTCATCATATGTGGCCGTGCCGCACAGACTATGATGAGGATGTCATATTTGAGGAGGACGAGGAAGAGGATGAGGCGTACTTTTTCGCTGGACAAGGTACACCGTGTAATAGTCAAAAGTCAAAACATTCTTTCACAAACTTTCTTTTAACGCGTAACACATCAAAAATTTGTCAGAAGACGACGAGGAGGCAACCGACGTCGAGCACAGTCTCGACATGGATGAGCAAGAGAATAGTGAGCCTGATGTCCTGGATCCATACGACAAGGTTCACGCTAATGTCCCATTAGAGTCACACATGCTACTGTCGGTGCCGAACTGCAAGCACTGCAACGCAAAGAAATTCGAGGGTGAACCCCCCGGATTCTGTTGTCGGGGTGGAAAGATTCATCTTTCAACTCCAGAGACACCACCAGAGCTCATGAGGTTGTGGTCAAGCTCGGACACTAATGCTAGACACTTTCGTGCTAACATCAGATATTTGAACGGCCACTTCTCTTTCACTTCTTTGTACTGCCACCTAGATCGTATCACCACTAACATGCGAATCTGTGGTGTCTACACGTTTCGTGCCCATGGCCAGATTTACCATAACATACGATCATTTGGTAAAGAGGAGGGTGTCGAAAAGAGACACCTCGAGCTTTATTTTTATGATGATGATCCATCCCTCGAGCATCGGATGAGCAAGTGTCGTGAGCAATGCGCCCAAAAAGACAGAGAAGTTATACAACAATTGGTGAGGATCCTTGAAGGGAATCCCTACTCTCAGCAACTAAGGAGTATGGGACACGTTGAAAACCTCGAGGATTACCGGGTTGAGTTGAACCTTGACCAGTGCCTTGACCAGAGAACATATAACGTGCCGTTGACATCAGAGGTGGCCGCCGTCTGGGTTGAGGGGAGTGAGCGTCATGGCCAATTCGAGCATAGTGTTCTCCTACAAGGGAAGGATCGATCTATACATGGCATCCGCTCATATAATGCATGCTACGACTCACTCTCATACCCGCTATTCTTGCCAAAGGGTGAGCTTGGGTGGCACAATTGCATCCCAAAAGTGGGTGTGACTATGGCTCAAGTTGAGCGAGCTCGAGCAATCCGCAAAAGGCGTGCTGAGAGTGGTGATGATGATGATGGAGGTAACTTGAATTCTTTTTAATAACGCAATATAAATTGTTTTCTATTAACTTATGATACTAATTCGAACAATGTCTCCCTATAGAACCTGTTTCGAATACATGTGTCTCCGTGCGCGACTACTACTGCTACAAGTTCCAGATGCGGCCAGGGATATTTAATCCAATACTCTATGGCCGGCGTCTTTTCTAGCAGTTCGCCGTCGACACCTACATCAAGATTGAGAGCTCACGTTTAGACTACATGAGGAACAATCAGGATACTTTGAGGGCTGACCTGTACCAAGGCCTGGTGGACAGCATGCATTCGGGTGAAGGATCTGCTGAGAATGTCGAAAGGCGTACTGTCCTGTCTTCGTCATTCATCGGAGGACCCCGTGATATGAGGCGTCGATACATGGATGCAATGGCTCTGGTGCGAAAGTATGGTAAACCTGATATCTTCCTCACAATGACGTGCAACCCTAACTGGGATGAGATCAAGAATGAACTTTATCCAGGCCAGACACCACATGACCGCCCAGATCTCGTCACACGGGTCTTCAGAGCAAAGTTAGATGCAATGAGAAAAATGTTGATGGAGAAAGACATACTTGGTAAGGTTAAGGCCTACGTCTATGTAGTGGAGTTCCAGAAGAGGGGCTTGCCGCATGCACACTTCTTGCTGATAATGGAACGAAAGTACAAGCTCACATGTCCCGAGCAATATGACATGATTATCAGTGCAGAGCTACCAAACAAGAAGAAGTACCCTGAGCTCTACAAGATGGTGACGAAGCATATGATGCATGGTCCCTGCGGGACACTTAATCCATCCTGTCCGTGCACAGTGGGCCGCGGGTCATGCAAGAACCGTTACCCACGCCCATTCTGTGAGGCAACGTCACAGGGAAAGGATTCGTACCCCATCTATCGGTGACGCAATGACGGCCGCATGATAAATGTTCGAGGCCATTACCTAGACAATCAATGGGTAGTGCCTTATAACCCTTGCCTGCTACGTACCTTCAACTACCATATAAATGTTGAGGCCTGTGGGAGCATTAAATCAGTGAAGTATCTATTCAAGTACATATACAAGGGACATGACAGGGCATCAGTGGTGATGAGGGAGACCGACAAAGTAGACGAGAAAGGGAACATTGATGAGATCAAGCAGTATAGAGATGCCCGGTGGGTGACGCCTCTAGAAGCACTATGGAGGATATATGGCTTTGACTTGAGCAAGAACCATCCACTAGTACAGCAGTTGCAGCTTCATCTACCCGACATGCACATGGTGATATTTCATAAACGGGACCAGCTCGAACGGATCGTTAATAGGCCAGGTGTAGAAGAGTCAATGCTGACAGCATACTTCAATGCAAACAGGCATCATGAGGAAGCCCGTGGAATCTTGTATCGGGACTTCCCGGAGCATTTTACCTGGCAGACTGATGGAAAATTTTGGCAGAAAAGGAAAAACTCCATTTTCCAAGTTGGAAGAGTCATCTCGGCTCATCCTGCTGAGGGAGAACGCTACTTTCTTCGTGTTCTCTTGAACAATGTTGCTGGTGCTACCTCATACGAACACCTCAGGACGGTTGATGGTGTGCTACTACCTTCATTTCGTGAAGCTGCAGAAAGGAGGGGTCTAATTGAAGAAGATAATACACTGGATGAATGTCTAACTGAAGCTACTTTATTCCAGATGCCTTCCTCTCTGCGAAGGCTATTTGCAACAATATTGGTATTCTGTGAGCCACATGATGTGATGGGGTTGTGGATAAAACAATACGATGCAATGTCAGAGGACTACAGCCACAGTAATCCATCCTCGGATCTGGTGCAACAGATGGTTTTGATAGACATTAGAAACATGCTGCAGTCTATGGGGAAGGACATAAGGTCATTTCCTCTTCCAGACATTGATCACTCATACGACGATACCAGCCATATTCCTCGTGAGATATTTGAGGAAGCTAGCGTCGAGCAGAATCCTGAAGATGTGCTATTGTGTGACTCACTCAACGTCGAGCAAAGGTCTGCCTACGATGAGATAATGGCCGCTGTCTGCAGCAAACAAGGTGGGCTGTTCTTTGTGGATGGACCTGGCAGGACGGGAAAGACCTTTTTGTATAGGGCACTTCTCGCAAAACTACGTAGCCAGGACAAGCTTGCCGTGGCTACAGCTACATCTGGAGTCGCAGCGGCCATAATGCCAGGTGGGAGGACGGCCCACTCGCGTTTCAAGATACCCCTAACTCTTCAAGAGGGCGGTTGTTGTAGCTTCACGAAACAGAGTGGTACTGCCAAGTTGCTGCAGCAAGCAACTCTTATAATTTGGGACGAGGCATCTATGACAAAGAGACAAAATGTGGAAGCACTAGACAACAGCCTACGGGATATAATGGGCCGGTCACACCTACCGTTTGGAGGGAAGACTGTTGTCCTTGGTGGGGATTTCAGACAGGTCCTCCCTGTTGTGCGGAAAGGATCCATGGCTCAAATAGTCGGTGCTTCTCTACGAAGGTCGTATCTTTGGGAATCCATGCGCCACCTAAAGCTCATCCGTAACATGAGGGCTCAGAGTGACCCATGGTTTGCAGATTATTTGTTACGCATTGGTGGTGGAACGGAAGATGTTAACGAAGATGGCAATGTACGTATTCCAGACGAGATCTGTGTCCCGTACTCTGGCGATGCTGAGAAAGATCTTCATATATTGATCGACATCATCTTTCCAGATCTAAATGCAAACATGGCGGACAAAGACTACATCACCACCAGAGCGATTTTATCTACACGTAACGATTGGGTGGACATGATCAATATGAAAATGATTGATATGTTCCAGGGTGGCGAGACGGTGTATCACAGTTTTGACTCCGCGGTAGATGATCCACATAACTACTATCCATCGGAGTTCCTTAACAGTCTGACCCCAACGGGCTGCCTCCACACGTCTTGAAGCTCAAGCTCGGGTGTCCTGTCATATTGCTTAGGAATATTGATCCTGCCAATGGGCTATGCAACGGTACAAGGCTGGTGGTGCGAGGGTTCCGAAGAAATACAATCGACGTGGAAATCATGGTGGGGCAGCATGCTAGGAAGCGGGTATTCCTTCCTTGAATACCGTTATGTCCGTCTGATGACGAGATGTTCCCGTTCCAGTTTAAGAGGAAGCAATTTCCTATCAGGCTGAGCTTTGCCATGACGGTCAATAAGTCACAGGGCCAAACTATTCCGAACGTGGGTGTGTATCTGCCCGCACCGGTGTTCTCTCATGGTCAGTTGTACGTTGCGATGTCTAGAGCCACGCCAAGAACTAATATTAAAATCCTTGCCCTCCCGCTTGATGCGGATGCACAAGAGGAGGAGGCCAAAAAGATGGAGAAGAAAAATGCTAAAAAGAATGCCGACGGGAAAAAAGGAAGAATGCGTCAAATAAAAAAAAATAAGGATAAGAAGACCCCAATAATGGATGGAACGTTCACGAAGAATATTGTTTTTAAGGAGGTTCTAACGCAATAGCGAGGTAACAAAACATTACTAATGCATACAATACATTTTTTCATTCAATTTATATTGCACAAATAATATCTCACTAATGCCATATTTATTGTTGTTCCTAGGTATTTCTAAATGGTTTATCAGACTCTACACGAAGATGTTGTATATACACTTGTGTGATGGCATAATGAAAATTAAACATGTGTTATATTGTTGTTACAAAAATGACATTGAGTGTTTTGTCCATAACTATTACACGTGTATGGTCTCAAAACCATGAGTTTTGTCAACTTTCTTCTCTTTTCTCATGTGTCAATGTGGGGATCAACCGAATTAACACCTGCATAATTACAAATATAAATTAATTGAATAAAACCAACGAAGCAAGTTAGCGGTAATAATGAACAATAGTCCTAAACAACATCATACCAGTGGTCATGGGATGGCACGATCATAGTGGCGTTGGTTCCGCGCATTCAGGAGGATCACATCTTTGTATTTCCCTTTGTTGCACATCATTAGTTTTTTCATGAAATCTACAAGACTAAAACATAGAAAATATAAAACACACTTCATGATCTTTATCACCTATAATATGTGCTGATATGATTAATTAGAAACTCAATTGGATAACTGACATTTTTTTGTCAAATTAATATTATAATCAATAAATTTATAATTATTAAGAGACATGAAGAACGTTAGCAGTGCTACGTAGAGCTTGACGCTATGAAACTATCACAAAGAGAACTACTTTAATCCGAGTTGAAATGATTACACGACGGAGATTTGAAGCCCTAAATTTTATAGAATTGATGATCCTGACTTCTTAGGCGGCTTTACTAGGTACAGTGCTAATTAGGCCTATATTGGTCCACGGAATAGAAGTCGGTCATAGAAGATTGTTGGCTCAAATACTGAATACACACACATGCGTGCGTACATACAGTCAAATAGCTCGATGTTTTTACTTAAATCTTTTGTGTTTGATGGTCACGACGGTTTGTGTATAACCATTTTAACCAGACATTATTTTGCTATCTAGGTTATTGCATGACACTGTTTTGTTACCAGGATAGGATTTTTTGGTCGTCCTACTCAATTGCCGATTGCTTGCTAATTAATTATCATCACAGTTATTCCAAACTTCACTTTTGTTCTAAACTAAGAACAAATTGTAAGTTATAAAAAGGTTGTATAGGAGTTCCAACAACAGAGAAAATAATTAACAAGAAAGAGGGTGTCTAAGGATCCGTGTGATTAGACATGACCCGCTCAGTTTTTTGCATTGAAAGGTTTTCATGAATTTTGGCTTTCCAATTGCGAGATGGATTCCACCATTGTGTCGCTCAACAGAAAGAGGGTGTCCGCTGACCCGTTTCCGGCAATCATTCCCACCTACAAGTACGGACGTAATATTTTTCTTGTAATTGGTTGTTGAGACGATTATTTTATGTGTTCGTAGGTTTGCTCATGTAAATTTTACCATTGTATTGTGTTGTGGGATATTAAACATTATCTTAGACGACTTTGCTTTTTTGAGATAATGACACTTTAATGTTGGTATTTAAGTTTTACAGTATTGTTATTTTATTGTGCGATCCCTGTGTTTTAAATATAAAATGTTAGCTATTCCGTAGCAACGTACGGACACGGTATCTAGTTTTATTAGAAACGGATGAGAGAATTTGAGGGTTCGTTGGGTGAGTCTTACTGTGCATCTGGAGGCCACGTTCGGACGGACGGGATGAACAGACGTTCTGACCCAGCATTATTTATCGATTCGTAAACCAACCGCACTAATAGATTTGCAAAATCTATGTAAAAAATATATTTGGAAAAGGAATAAAAATAATACAGTAGGGGCGTGGGTTGGGCTCCAGGGATCTCACCAGGCCCGCAGCCTCCAACTCCAAGGCGACCTCAGTCCTCATCGCCGGAGGACCCAGCCAAACCATCAGATGCGCGGACAAGGTGCTCGCCGCGGCACACCGCAACCACAACCACCTTCGAGCCGCCACTACTACGGGCTGCTGCCTGCTGGTCCCCAGACGTGACGGCGCGTGCACTAGGGCGCGGAGAACCCCTAGTCACCGACCGCCATGCTCCGTCGCAGCCGCCGGTTCCTCGCCAGGACACCTAGCCGCCGCCAACCCAAAGCCGCTGGTAAAGCCGAGGCATCTCCCACGGCCGCGCCGACCTACACCCGTGACGTCGTCCGCCGCGCCACCGCCATCCTTCGCGACCACCCCTGGTTGGCGGCGCGACCGCTCCTCCTCTCCCTCCCCGGCCTCGCCTGGGACTCCCACACCGTGGCGCGCGTGCTCAAGACCCACCCGCCGCTCCAGAAGGCCTTCCTCTTCTTCCGCCTGGCGGCCACCGCGTCGCGCACCTTCCGCCACGACCGCTTCACCTACACCTCCATGATCCACCTCCTCGGGGAGGCCGGCCGCGTGCAGGCCATGCTCCGCCTCCTCGCCGAGATGCTCCGCGTCGGGGTCGCGCCCGACGCCGCCACCTTCACCACCGTCATGCACTGGCTCGCGCGGGCCGGTGACGTCGACGGCGCCATGCGGGTGTGGGCGGAGATGAAGGCGAGGAGCAGGCCTACCGTCGTCAGCTACACCGCGTGCGTTAAGATTCTGTTCGACGCCGGGAGGGCAGAGGAGGCGCGGAAGGTGTTTAGAGAGATGGTGGCTGAAGGGCTGCGCCCCACCTGCAAGACCTACACGGTGCTCATCGAGCATCTCGCCGACACAGGTTAGGTGTTCGACCAGATGCCTGTGCGACGCCATTGCATACCATTCTTTTTTTTTTTATGCCCCGATACTTCAAGGACAAGCTGTAGTTTCTGAACTTAAACACAAACTCACACCCCACACCACACGCACACACACTGTGCGCAAGCTGAGAGGTACTTGAAGATCAACAAACTCCAAGCATGATGGGCACAGCACCTTGACCATTGTGGAGCATCCACGCCTGAAGCTGCAAAGAAAATGGGGGAAAACCCCCAGTGCGAAAACCTGCTATGAGCAGCGCTCGAACCCAGGGTGTGGGCGCACCACCGAGCATCCCGACCACCGAGCCAAAGGCTCGTTCGCATTTGCATACCATTCTTAGCAGAGCTGCTGGCTTGTTTTAATCACTTGCCAGGATGTGACCCTGTTTGTTGCTATGTTAAAAGAGGGGTCCAGGGTTGGTTGTGAAGAGGTTAATGTCGGTATGCAGGTATGGATAGTCTGGTACTTCATTTTATCAAATGGAGTTTACGTGTCATTGCTAACAGCTGAATCGGAAAATGAATGCATATGACTCTTAGTTTCACTTACAAATTGCATCCTTTCAAAAACTTACAAATTACAAACCTTACTCTTATACAATTTTCTGTTCATTTTTTGTCTGAACTCGCTTTCAATTTTCTCATCATTCACTTAAGTTTGACCTTATTATCATGCTAAGAATGAAGTCACAGCAACCATTCCATTTTGCAGCCTTGAGAATGTACCTACTATTGCACATCGTTGAAGAATGAAATGGTTATTTAACAGTATTAGAAGAACTAGAATTCTATTTTGACTGACATATGCCATTGATTTATTTAAGTACACTGTAAATCTTGGTACCATCATATATTAACATGAACCTGACTGACTTCAGGAAAATTTGAAGCTACTCTTGAGATTATGGACAAGATGAAAGAAGCATGTGTACAACCAGATAAAGCACTCTGCAATATTTTAGTACAGAAATGTTCCAGGGCTGGTGAGACATCAGTTCTTACTTGCATTCTTCAGTACATGAAGGAGCATTTCATTGTCCTTCGTCGACCTATTTTTTTGGAAGCACTAGAAGCTCTAAAAGCTAGTGGTGATAGTGATGAACTTCTTCGGGAAGTAAACCCTCACCTTTCATATGAAGGCATTGAGAATGATCCAATATTTTCTGATCAAGGCTATCTTACTGATAGAAGTATTATTCTCTACCTTATGTCTGCAAACAAATGGTCTGCTATAGAACAAATGGTTAACCAAATGGCCCCAAAGAATGTGAAAATGGAGACCCATATCCTGTCTGATATTATTGAGGCCAGTTGTGCAGACCGTAAACCGTCTTGTGGGCTCACAGTTATGCGCTATGGTTTAGGAGTAGGCTGTGAACTTGGTAGGTCTGCATATTGTTCTCTTCTTGGTCAGTACATCAGAACTGGTTCATTTGATTTAGTCTTAGAGATTGTTGAGGAATTGATTAAATCTGGTTGCAATCTTGGGACATATTTATCATCTGTTTTAATACTCAGATTGGGCTATGCTGGGCAGTCTGCATGCGCAGCTCATATTTTTGGATTGTTGACTGCAGACAAGAATGTAGTTTCATACACAGCCCTTATCAATGCCTATTTTCAAGCTGGCAAAGTTGATGGTGCTCTTGATCTATTCACACAAATGAGAACTAATAGAATATCTGCTTGCTTGGGTACATATGAAGTCCTGATACATGGCTTAAAAAAGGCTGGCCTGAAACAGGAATCAGATTACTACCGAAGAGAAAGAATGAATATGCAATGGCATCTTCAGTATCATGGTCAGCGCTCACCTGAAGATACCTTATGTAACCATCTGTTTTGTGGCCTTCATGGGTGATTTTTCAAGATGGATTGATATACAATGTTCTTATCATTAGCAGTTTAGCACAATCGTTCCAGCTTCATCCTTCCTCAGCCTTGAAGGTAACACATGTCCCTTCATATTTGCTTTGATATGAAATCAGATAAGAAAATGGATTCATCTCTAAATTGTGTAATTGGAGCTCCATGCTGTGGAAAACTATGGATAGTGAAATTAAGGAATGGCTTGGAAATTAGTGCAAAACTACAATAAATTGGAAATCCTGATGTTGGCTTAGGGCGTCCCCAACAATTGTCAAAGTCGCCAGCTGACTTGGATTCTCACCGACGTGGAGGCGAGAGAAAACAGAAAAATAACCTTGCTAGTGACTTGTTCATCGCTGGTCTCGCTCAAAAAAACCAGGTGAGAGGAGATCAGGTAGAATTTGGGAAGAAAGCGAACCAGACTCCAGTGACGCCCTCTCGGCTCCCGCTCGACTAATCCTGGCGGTGGATCCAAACGCTGGTGCGTGCTTGGCAGAGTACTAGCAGCCGACGGCACGTACACATGGGTGGCCACCAACTGGGTGGCGCGTGCTCGCGAGCGCCCTACCATCACCGTGCCCCAGCTATGAATCCAAATTTCTGAGAAATGGCTACGAGAGTGGAGCGAGTGACAAGGCCGATGGCTCACGGGTCTGGAAGTGCGGCGGCGTGGGAGGAGACATGGCCGATGAGTGGCGGTGCAAGAAGAGACAAGGCCGGCCCACCTGGCGTCCTGTCGCTGGTGCCTGGGTTCACATGATGGGAGAGAGATGCGGTTGGAGAGAAAGGAATTTTTTTTTAAAAAAAAACTTACATGTGGGTCCTACATGATGACGAAGAGCTTAAATACCTAACAGCGGGCGATTTCTGTTGAGGATGCCCTTACTGATCTTGTGGGAGAAAATCCGTTTAAGAGTTAAAGAACCAACTGTAAGTCTGCAACTGCAAGTCCATGGCACTGGAATTTGCCATCTCACCATCCAGTCATCCACATCACTCCTGGATCTCCAAGGTTTATCTCTTTCTGTTTCCCCTAAGGAGATAAGGGAGAAGATGGAAATAGAAGAATGCCAAAATGTTAACCGTAGGCGCAGTTATATATTTGTTATTGCTATTTGCTTTGATTAATCACCACCGCACGTGCTGTGTGTGCGCGCGGGGGTGATTAGTGACATAAACGCTTACATGTCAAACTGATTCATTGTCGGTGCCACAGCACTGGAAAACATCTTTGAATGGGATCAGCAGGGCAATTTGGCCGGTTTCAGTTGTTGAAGGCTGTTGGATGTCAATATTATACTTGAGCAACGGTTTGAGTGGTGTAAAATGTGCTTTACCCTAAAGTTTAAGACAAACTTAAAAAACATATTTTTCTAGAGAGTGAAAATGTGATTTCGTTGACTTTCCTTTCCTCAATCGTTGTCACTTCACCTTTGGAAGAACTGTTGCTTCTGTTTCTAGCCAGTATGGTAAATATGATAGGATCACCTTACCTATCATGAGTTCTCCTAAATGATTAGAAAACTTCTGTTGATTTTGACCTTTCATGGTCTGTGCATCCTTCAATTAGTTGCAAGATTGTTTCATAATGTCACATGGGAACTGCAGTTAATCAAGATAAATTTGAAAATTTGTAGGAACTTCTAGAAGGTACCATGTTTTGCAGGTAATTGTGGGGAAGCACCCAGTGTCCCGGAAGCCTGGATCAACAAATAGAGGTACGTGAAGTATTACGCTAATCATCAATAAAACTATACCTTGCTTTATCATCCAACAAGGATTAACTTCTTTTGTTTTACGGGAATTGGGCAAGAGCAATGCCCTTTTATTATTGAACTTCTTTACAAATTAGGAAGCATCCATTGTCTCATCAATGAAGTAGTAGCAATGTAGCACGATGCGCCATCTACACATATGCCATATGTAGAAATTCTGTGAGATCTCTGTTTAGTATCAAGACTTGTTCTGTAGTAGAAAAGGAAGGTTATGCATGATGATTTAGATGAATTGTTCAAAATATGAAAAATCTGGAGCTATGTTACTTGAAGAATTTCTAAGCAAATTGGAAATCAGCGTATCACTTAGGGGGTGTTTGGTTTTTGGAATGAAGTGGTCCATCATCATCTCACTCTAGTTTTTTGTTTGGTTTGTGGAATGGAATGAATTGATCCATCACTACCTCATTCCTCACAAGCTAATAATTAGTACTAGTATGAGGAATGAGGTTATTCCATTAAATTTGAGGAATAAACTCATGATGCAGCACCCCATCTAAAATGGGACCCAAACATTCCATTATGGAAGCATTCTTTCTGTTCTGCTTTACATGATGGTGTTCCTAGGTATCCAGCAACATTAGGAATCGCTTGGAAACAAAATAATCCCGTCCAATCCATGTATTGGGAAGGATTGGAGGGGAAAATAGTTCATTCTCCACTCCAATCCATATGTATTGGGTGGGAATAGGTTTTACTCAAATAAGCCATAAGATGGCTGACATTTTTGTTTCTTGAGATTAGGGCATCAACATTGTCTCGTCTTATCCCCATTGTTTTGTCCTAAGTAAATATACCGTAGTTATGATTACTCAAACAGAAAACCAGTTAGCATACACTAAGTAAATCAGTGACGGACAGGTACATATGCTATTACAATGGTCATATTGCTTACTTTGAATGACCCCAATTCCATGCGATTTTTGTTGTCACAGGACTAAAAGCTTCTCTTATGGTGATCAATTTGTCTTGGTGCTAACTGCAGCTCACCTTCCAAAAGCATTCAACTGTTTGAGGTTGCTACAAAAGCTCCATGTGATGAAGATTGGTGCTACTGCTTTTAGCAAGCCATTACTCAGCAGTCTTACCACATGCTCACTTAAAAAGTTCTCGGCTACTATTGCAGAAGGGTTTTAACATGAGACTTGGTAATTCTCTGGCACTTCTAGCCACCATATTCTGCATTCCTGATTAGTTCTGCATGCAATTTGGGCAAAACATGGGCTTAATATAATGGTGAAACATTGAAAAGGATAACTAAAGAACTTGTTTTAAACTTGTCATTTCAATCCACATCCAGTCAGCAGGAAAGAACTGAGCTAGAGGTTGAAACATCTTTAGACAGGATACTGCATATCTACATCAGATGAGGCTAACATAGTCTAGTTGTCCATTAACTAGCCACCTGAATCTAAAGAACTTCAAGCATATATATTACATAGCACGGCAACATTAATCAAACATGCTGCATCCTATCTTGAATCTGTTAGTTGAAGTTCAGGCTTCACTGTCAGGCCACTTTCATAGTTGTCTTCAGCCTCTTTGCAGCTTGCACAAAGCCAACAATGACCTGCAACTCATCCAATTGCTTCAGCATGGGCAAAAGCAAATTGGATTAACACAGCAAAACAGATTGTCAGGACCTCACATCATAATGATGCAAGTTACTGGAGTCAGAAGTTAAATTTGTTTTATCAACCTGGGACGTGAAGTGCCTTTGAACAGCATCAACTAACTGCTCCCTGGATGGATTAGGATATGCATCCTGTTCAGAAAATGGAGTCAATTAGAACAACGAAGCATAATTGGATACTTGCAGTTGATAGTAGGGCCTTATCTAGGAATTTGAGCTCTACTTACGAGATTGAAGTGGCGCCAATATCTCCACAGTGCAGTCAGTTCTAGCTTGCTCAGGTCAACTTTCTGCAGTGTTACCAGTCAAAAGAATGTTAAGATACAAGCTGCAAAAGCAATGTGGTCCAAAAATAATTGAGCAACGACTGAGAGCAAAACTACATATAAAGTCATCTACACAGATTACTGTAAAGTGATTGTTGGATTCCAACCAAATGATATCAAGTCCACAACCCAAGGAAGCGAAAGTCGCACCGTGTGAGCTCTTGAGGAAGATGACACAGACGTTTTGGAGTGGGAGTCACATGACATTGAGCGGCTGAGGGATTTTCTGTGAAAACCCCTATGCTGCCTGCTCCTTGACCGCTGTGGCTTTGGTGATTGTGCATCATCGGAGGCTGCAAGAAAGAAGATTAAAGAAGGCAGCAGTTGAGACGCATATAACCAAGTTGCAGGACATGGTTAAGAAACAAGAAAACTGTGCCTCAAACTAAATTCAATCTGTGCAGATCCGTGACCTAATGGCATGTAGATATTTTCGGATGTTCTTTAATCAAATGCAATGCTAGTCCCTAAAAGGAACATTATTTGTCTCTAGAACTTTTGTGTTTGTCTTGGGTAGATCTGACTGTATTTCAGATTTTTTTTTTTCTACTTCTGCTGCTGAATTGTGCAATCCAAAACATATGATCAGTACCGTAGAAGATTGACCGAACTTAGTACATAGAGTGATAACTCGTCTCCAAGAATGAATAACTTTACAAATAAAACAAAGATCTATGCTTACTTGAGTTGAAATGAAACATCAGGGAATCAATTATATACGAAACAGTTCTAGACACGAACTGTGAAACAGACAAAGCATTGTGATTTGTGAATGAAAAATACAATCCCGGTATCTTACCCATATCTGAACTATTCCACTGCATGTTTTCACAATCAAATTTATCATCCTCCTCGTTGCCAGTCGGAGGTTCAATCACACTTAAAGCATTCCGCTGCAGCTTTACCTCTATTCCATTAGTAAGAACCTGGAATTTGAGAGCAGATGAACATCAGGTTTTTAGGAATATAAGCGCAAACTTAAAACCAATATCATTTGATAAAAGTTAGTGACTTCTACCATGACAATTGGCAAGTTTATTTGAAAGCAAATTTTATCACAAAAGCATCCTATGATTGCCCCATTTCGAGTTGTGTATATTCAGGAATCAAATGGCTATAAAGGGCTAAAGAATACTACATATTAAAACAGCAATGAGTGGTGGCGCGCGTGCTGAGGGTGGTGGGATCCAAACACCCTTGGTGTCATAGATAAATAAAACAAGAACAGTCAGCCAAATAGGGCCAAAATATCACGTGAGATGAGATGTCTAAATCAATGCACCATCTAATTAGCCAGTGCATAAGATAGCGACCTTAAGCAGTTTGTATGTTGGAAGTTCGGAACCAGAACCAGACATATCGCTGGAAAATCAGCAAAGCGTGATTTCATCTATAGACCTACGACTCTAGCATAGCATTATTAAACCAAAAAAATGCTCACATAATATAATATTGTTAATGACCCAAAAATTCGTACCGTCAAGTTTTGGCTGTAAAGAGTTCAGATCAAAGGGGTGTGAACTCAATAGCTCGTTGAGACAATGATGGTTGCTTGAATGAGTGATTTGGATAGGATAAATACTAAACTATTTTGCAAAATAAAAACAGAAAGGATAAATCTAAAATCAAATTAAGACTAAGCCGATAGTTGTGTTGGCACAATGCAAGGAACAGTGAAATAATGATACCGTGCGTACAACTTGCAGGCATTCCTAAGAGTAAAATCCTCCCAAGTTTCTGAGTGGTCTGAGTGGCAAGGCTCAAATCGAGACGCATACAGGAACAAATAATTTAAGAGCTGCCTCCAGAAATTCCAAAGAAACGCAGCTTAATCCAAATTCCCTAAAAAGACAGCAAGGACTACAGCCAGACTCAAATCTGGATACCTAAAACATCCAACGCAACAAGCAATAATGGTCCACAGGCACGAGTTTCACAATTGATGCTGACAGCCCAATTCAAATACAGATCAAACAAAATGGAACTCTGCAGTGCAATCAGGGCCACGAACAATGCAGTGACAGTGAGGAACCAAGATCTGAGTTTTCGTCTGAATAACTGCAAGTAGCTGGGGAATGTTTGAACAGAAAAATTGAGATTAGACAATCTTGGGAATAAATTTAATGGCAGTATTGCAACCTAGATGCAGAGAAATTAGGAACAGTCCAATGCTGAATCAAACTGCAAGGTACAACAGTGCAGCAATAACTTAAACCCAGAATTAAAAGGAAAAGAAAACGAGATCGATCTGAACTTCAATAAACTAATCCAGATTAGCAATCCGAGCTAAATTAGGGTAAATCCTCCAAACACGGACCTGATCGAAACTCTAGAGCAACTAAAACCCAAAATTAACAACTAGAAAAGCAATTCACATTGCAGCAAATCAAGATCTGGGATTAAAAATCCGCAATTGCAAGGTGGATGCAGCGAATTACCAGCCAATGCCATCCTCTGAGGCGACGGCCTTCTTCAGCTCAATCAAAATACCCTAAAAAGACCCAAGGACTCAAATCTAGATACCTAAAACATCCAACGCAACAAGCAATAATGATCCACGGCCACGAGTTTCACAATTGATGCAGACAGCCCAATTCAAATGCAGATCAACCAAAATGAAACTCTGTAGTTCAATCAGGACCACGGACAATGCACTGACAGTGAGGAACCAAGATCTGAGTTTTCGTTTGAATAACTGCAAGTAGCTGGGGAAAGTTTGAACAGCAAAATTGAGATTAGATAATCTTGGCAATAAATTTAATGGCAATACTCCAATCTAGATGGAGAGAAATTAGGAATAGTCCAATGCTGAATCAAACTGCAAGGTACAACGGTGCAGCAATAATTTAAACATAGAATTAGAAGAAAAAAAAAGTAAAGAAAACAAGATCGATCTGAACTCCAATAAATTAATCCAGATTAGCAATCCGAGCTAAATCAGGGTAAATCCTCCAAACACGGACCTGATCGAAACCCTAGAGCAACTAAAACCCAAAATTGACAGCTAGAAAAGCAAATTCACATTGCAGCAAAACAAGATCTGGGATCAAAGAATCGGCAATTGCAAGGCGGAAGCAGCGAATTACCAGCCAATGCCATCCTCCGAGGCCGACGGCCTTCTTCACGACTCCGTGCAAGCCCACAAGCACCGACTTGGTGCGGTTGTTGCCGGTGACCACCACCTTGGTGTGCCGCGGCAGCACGGACATCTCATCCTCGCCCCAGCCTGCCGGCACTCGGTTGACAGCCGCAATCATCTCGCCAACGGATCAGCGCCCTACCTGCCGCGAATCCTCCCCCCAATTGCCGCCCAATTCAGGCGCGGTGGTTTGCTCTGAGGCTGGAGCAGGGTGTTGGGGGCTTAGGCCCGGGCTGAACCGGTTTGGTGTGGTGGAGGCGCTAGGGGGGAGGAATTGAGCGCGCTGCGCGCACTGAAGCAGAGAGAGAGTGCTGCGGATGCGTGTGAGTGTGTGACTTTCTTGCTTTTCGTGTTTCCTGTGCTGCTGGCCTGCTGCTACCCTACACCGCCTGCCTGTTATGGATCCCGGTGCGCAGGCGCCACCCAGTGGGAGCGCGACGCGTGGCTTTTAAGATGCATTATTTTTGATACATGTATTTAGATATACATATTATCTAGACACGTAGTAAAAAATATATCTAGAAAACCAAAATTATCTTGTTACGGAGTTACTTTGAACGAAAGGAGTAGTAATTTATTTGGGCCCTTGTTTGAATGGTTTTGAATTTAGTAGCCGGACAAAGCAAGAATGAGATAGGTTGGGATCCTGGACTGGGTCTTGCTGCACCGCGTACTGGACTCCTAAACTATTGCCGTCTGGTATCTTAAAAATGAAATAGTTGCTATCGCTCCGTTGATTATACGATCCTTCTTATACTACTTTTTTCAGGTTCATTTTAAATCTGAATTTATAATATTTTAAAATAAGAACTTTGGGACTTTATTTTTTCTTGTATAACTAGGTATTGCTCCGTGCCTTGCTACAGACATATAAAATTTAAACAAAATAATGTAACACAACAGCTAATAAACATATATTAGGTAAAATCCCATGCGTTACAACGAGAAAAATAATGTCATAATAATATAAGTATAAGCGTGTCTTACTATTACTGAAAAATATACTTCGATTCTGGTGTTTGCAACGTTACCATTACATGAGTCTTCATGCAAGATGAACAATCAAAATATAATTCAAATTTTGATGTGAATCTAAAACAATCTAGTTCATACCGCAAGGACCATGTCCATTACGACTACCTATTCTACTGTTTCTTGTCTATGATACGCTTAAGATAGTAGGAATTGAAATTCTCCTAGAATTTCTATCGTAAGCCAATAGCTGGGCCACACAGTCATTTTGTATCATTTGGTCATCCTGTCCACATATGAAATAAGAATTCTCCTACTCCCTCCATCTCGAAATATTTGCACTTCTATTATTTAAATTTTTTTCCTAAAATAAAAGGTCTCATATAGAGGTTTGGAGATTCAACATGCAACATTGAGCCTGTTCATCTGGCTTATAATCCGTCTTCTTCAGCTTGTTTTTTTCAGTCGGAACAATATTTTTCTCTCACAACAAATCAGCCAACAGTATTTTTCAGCCAGCTTATCAGCCCAACCGAACGGGCCTGATCATTGCTTCTGCCACCCACTGATCCATCAGCAGACCAACAAAATAAAAAAAATCAACTTCTCTCTCACAAAAAAATCCAACAGTGTCGAGGAGAGTCCAGAAGTGTTGTGCTGTAGTACACATGTGCAGGGATTTCAGAGCTTTTTCTAGGGGCAATATCATAATTTCGCAGCTACATTGGTATGTGCACCATCCTCCTAGACGTGCAAATATTTTGATATAGAGGGAGTAGGTTTATGGCCTTGTGTTACAGTGGAAACCAAAAATTTTACCAGGACTATTTGTTAATGCAAATGAAAAAATCGGAGGGCAACATATACCCTACGTTAATCATTGATCTAGTAGAAGCATACAACCACCACAGGTTATCAAGTTCTCTAATGTTATATGAACAAGAAAGACAAGCCGAGTCGATCTCAAATCAAATCATTATATCCAAAATTGTAAGATCTCTGATTTATGAAGTGGTGATATGATTTTTTTTGTCTGGCACCATGCTTTGGTTGTCAACATTTAGGCACAAGACGTCTCAGGATTATCTATTGACATGATATAATCACATAAGATGTCTATCAAATAAATCTTCTTTGCACAAGGATGTGTCTAACATGGAAACGCCACACAATAATAACTACTATATAGTTCCAGTGGTAGAGCTTAGTGTGAAGGTTTACTGACATCCTAACTATCATGGTGTTACATAGATTCCTAGGACTTCAAAATGACGATTGTACTCATGCAACGGTGTCTTTTGGTAATGCAAATATATACTCCCTCAGTTTTAAATTATAAGATGTTTTATCTTTTCTAAATACAGTATTTTTACTATGTATCTGGACATAGTGTATATCTAAGTGCATAACAAAAACTAAAAGATAAAAATGTCTTATAATTTGGAATGGAGCGAGGGAGTACTACTGAAATTTAGATAGGTTGAAAGTATATTGGCTCCTAAATCCATGTGCAATACAGAATGCTCAAAATTCTTGATCCCCATATAGTCATTGGAATCTAATAATGCCTAGATCTCCACCATCCTGCTAAATAGTTTGTCCATTAAATTTATAAACATCCAAACTCTCGCTAATGCTATAACACTCTAGTATGCATTGCTCCTACAGTTGCCAACAACAATTCACTCAGTTTTTGCAACTATATCAGATCTGTGGAAGCAAAATTAGTGCCCAAAAAAATAAAGTTGTTACCTACACTTCTGCAAGATGGTATAGACTACACCTTGTGCAAATCAAAATCAATAGATTATGTAAACCGCCTATCTATGTTAGGAAGGGGAAGAATCTCTTCATGCTGGCATGGTTAACTTCCTTTACTCTTGGTTATGCTTATACACAACGCTTAAATTTAGTAGCTAGTGAATCCTAGAGCGCCAAGCAAGCCTCTCATATTTATTTTCTTGTGACGAACTGTTTGTGGTTGTGCCACCTTGGAAATAAACAAATGAACTCAAAGACCATCCCTTCAGTTGGCTACATCTTCTACTTTGGTAGCTCAAGACACTACTACAACATAGGGATAAAGTAACACCAAGTTGTGTTACTATAGGCTGGAAGTGTTATTAGCTCTCTTAGTAACACATTTTGTGTGTGTTCCAATTAATCTCCCATGTTACTATAGACCGATCTATTGTAACACATGATTTGTGTTCTTTTGTATCAAAAAGGTGCTACTACATTGTAAGTCTGTAACACATTTACTTTATCTACTGGAATATTTGTCTAGTGTAGTTTTGGGGTCTAGGACAAAAGAGCAAAATCGTTGCAAGTATTGCAACACATCAAACTTTGGTAAGCATGCCAAGCACTTGCATGCTTAAAAGATTGTGCAATGAATTTTGGTTTAGTTGCAATACCTATGGCTATTGCCACGCAATGTGCTGTGGCAATTGTTATTACAACAAACAATGACGTGGCAAAAAGATGCTATTGCCACGACTAGCTATGTTGCAATAGCCTCTTTTGCAACAAAGTTTGTTCATGGCAACAACCTCTTTTGCCATGGAGTTGTTACAAGGTAATAGCCTCTATTGCCATGGAAGGCGTTTCGTCGCTATAGGTTTATTGCCACCGAAGGCATTTCATTGCTATGGACTTTATTGCTACGAACATTGTTTTGTTGCAAACAATAGTATTGCAACGAAATATTTTTGTTGCAATTGACTCCTATAGCATCGATCATTGCACGTGGCAAAGTGTTAGGTCATATCGTGGTAGCATGTTGCAATAGCACATGCCAACAAAATGCCATTTTTGCATTCAAGTTATCGCAACAAAAAAAATTTGTGGTGATGCATATAGCATTTTTTAAACAATCTTGCATATAGCATTTGATATTTGATTAAAAATTATTGTAGCAAAATAAAAAATGTTGCATCATTTAAGATAGTTTGTACAATCATAATTGTAGAAGTGTGTTGCTTATACTACAAGAGTTTCATACAAAATTGTGTAGCTAATATTATAAAAAATTCCAGCAGCTGCTACTTCTCTAGCCACTACTGCTCACATCGCCTTGCTCCTAGCCCTTCTGCTCCTCTGTGAAAGATACACCACCGCTGCTAAAAAAACATGATTCAAACAAAGTTTATAGATGGGCTACACAAATCTGCCACTAGAAGTAGCATCAAAGAAAGCTAAACCAAATTGATCATAGTGATCATTTACATTTCTCATTTCTCATGTCAAAAAAAGGATGTACTTTTTATTTCAATGTTGACATTAGGAAACATAGTAAAGAATTTTAACATTAAGAAACCCCAAGCTTTGCCACTCTGATACTTATAGCCAGAATTGAGTATGACACAAATCGATAGCTTATTTACCACTAAAAGAAACTATCACCATGCAATATGTCTCCATCAATACTTCTGGGCATCCTGATCACCAAATTTCAACAAAGATACCTAAATTATGGATGGCCTTCACTACAAATCTAGAATCGCCACAAAAGTAGAGTGAATGTATTAGCCAAAAGCGCACAACCACAAGCATATATTAGAACTTGGGTACTAGATTAGGCTGGGATACTACGCACAACCATATATTGGACTATGGTTTAGCTTTTCAAGAGAGGATGATTCATCTTCTACTGCTATTGCTACAAGCAACAAAGAATGGTGAAGTACTGAACTAAGTTTGTTGCAGTTGTTAGGTACATTTCACATGACATCTAAAGGAAGTGTCATAAACGTAGCTCGGGAAAACACTATCTTATTCAGTCTCACTTGAACCTTGACCGACATCACTAGAATTAAGCTATTTTGCAGGAATCATGAAAGGAAGGAGGCGAGGAGTGATGACATTGCTTTTACCAGCCTTGACAAGCGTGTGCTAGAGCTCCTCCTTAAGGACCTACTTATCCATGTAGCTCTAGAAGTTGTCATAGCCAACATGGCCATCGCGGTCCTGATTGCAGTCACTCACGCACGTTAGCGAGATCAAATAGCTTACCATCACACACTTATTAAAGAGACAAGATTATCACAATTACATCTCAAGCAAAAAAGAATTAAATTGTTTGCAGCATAGTAACACCAGAAATAAACAAAAGGTCGCACTACCATTGGAATAAAAGCTTACTTCGATAGTTTCTCCCTTGGTCACAACTCTCTTGATGATCACATCTCCTGGGCTGTAGTTGTAAACCTACGGTGAAAATAGTTCAATTCACCATATTAAGTATGAGCAAAACAAACCAAAGATGATTGACTAGAAGATTGAAAGGTGCAAAGGCCAAAGATTTCAAAGCGCAAAGGCCAAAGATTGCTATTGTCCCCTGCATAGTTCAATGATAGTGCATAAATCACTGCAATGCATCATAAGATATATTGACAAAGTGGTTCCCATAACCCCCTAGAGTCATATCAGATAACAACCCGACTATGGTTGCCTGCAGCTCAACTGTATTAGCTCTTCACTAAAGGTCTAAAAGCCTTATGATTTTATTGCAAGACTCAGTTGTTGTTTCTAATTCCCCACAGAAATACAGTGCAACTCTGTTAAATTCAAGGTACTAGATACAAACTTGACATATGTACAGAACTACAGATATAAACAAGAAATTTTCAGATCTGTAGTTTACGCATATTAAATTAGTTTACAGAACCCAAGTTCAATTAATGTACAGATCTATAGTTTACAAATGAGCCATGTAAGTCTACAATTTAGGTAGTGTTTAATCTTTAGAGAAAACATACTTCCTCCATTCCAAATTATATGACGTTTTGGCTTTTTCTAGATACATTGTTTTTATTACGTATCTAGACATAGTGTATATCTAGGTGTATAGCAAAAGCTATAAATCCAAGCCAAACGTCTTATAATTTGAAACTGTGGGAGTATTCGGCACATTGCCTTTCTAAATTATATACTCTTTAGCAAGTATCTCATTATAAAGAAAACTTTTAACTATTCGGCAATGAAATCAAGTGAATAGCAATGCACCATTTCTATAGACTTTCGAGCAATGCACATACCCGTATGGTTTCTCTCACTGTCTACTTATTAGTGAAGGAAAAGAAAACACATACCTGAGTGTTTTCTCTCTTGAATCAAAATTAAGTAGCCTGCATGTAACACCCTTGGTGTTAAGCTTGCATTTGCATTACATTCATGAGCATAAGCATGTGCATATGGCATTCATCCCTGATCATGAAGTGAACTAGATGAAAACATCCTCATGAAACAAGTGAAACATGCACTTAAAACTAATGCAACATAGACTTGCAACATGATGTTTCATTAGTAGCTGCTTTATGTTTCATAAGTTCTATGTTTGTGTTCTATATGTGTCAACTATGCAAATGTGCACCTATGACCACAATAGCTCTTGATTCATGTTTAGGACACAAAATGAAGCCATGTTTGTGTTGGTAGTTTCATCAAATTCAAATTTGAAGTAAAGTTGACCTTGTTTGACTTTTAGAGTGACTTTGTTTGACTAGAGTTGAATGTTGGTTTACAGTCTTCTAATGGAAATGGCACCTGAACAAAAAGTGTAGTAAATTTCATGAGGAACAAAAGTTGTTTTTGGGTCAACTCATGAAAATGTCTCTAACATGCTCAAAAAGTGCTTAGAAGTCAATTTTATTGCTGTTTGGAGGTTCAAAATGTTCTAAGTCATTAGGTGTTTTTCAGTTTCATGTACCTCTGTTTGGAGCTCTGTAACTTTTGAGCTAGACCGAATTAGGACATAGTCCTTTAATAACAAATGAAGTACTCACATAGCTCTACAAAGTTCATTAAAGAAAATTTTGCTAAAACCGCACGGTTTAGGAGCTACAGGGTCACCAAGATGGGCTGTTAGCCGGCTTGACTGAAACTAGATCGAGTTGATTCAGTCAATTTCAAATCGACCGGCCGTGGTGGCCGACCATGCGCAGGGAAGCGGCACTGCGTGGTAACCGTACACCGGCGATGGCCACGCCCCGGCTAGCGGCGCCGCGTTAAAGCCCACCCACTCGCCCTCCTCCTTCACTCCACCAGCCTCGTCCCTTCTTCCTCGCAAAGCTCCGCGCGGTCGAGCCCGCTGCCCTCGCCGCTGCCCGCTCCATCGGTGAAATACGTCGTCGGTGCTACACCTCAGCTTACGCGCTCACGCACACAGCTCTGCCTTGGCTTGCTCTTCCTCACGCACCTACTCGCTCCGCCGATTTTGCCAAGGTAAAGCCCAATCAGGTAGTTCTTTCCGCCGCCGCCATGGTCGCCGGCGCAGCCGCCCTTGGTCCGCCGTGGCCAGCGTCTCTCCGATCGCCTTCTTCTTCCTTTCTTTGATGTTTTGTGGCCGCTAGAGTTTGGATTTAGGGGTTTCGGTGAAGAAGCGGTCGATTGGGGCTCTGGCTAGCCGAACCGCGACCTCACCGTCGCCATGCACGAAGTTGGAGCTCGCCGCCGTGCATCTCCACACTGCTAGCACTAACCCTAGATTCGCCTTGACGTTGCGAAGCCTATGCGCACCTCACCTCGCCTCACCATGGCCGAAAACGGCATGCTCGCCGCCGTACTGTGCCGGCATCCGCCGCCGTGCCTCGCCGCTGTAGCTAGGGGTCATTGCGCTACGCGTTTAATAGCTCTCTAGATGCGACTCGTAGAGTGGAGCACGAGGGCGCTGGCCGCATCGTCGGACAGTTCTCACCGGTCAACGACCGGCTCTGCTCGGGTTCGCTGACGGGTGGGGTCGGTTGACCCCGGGGCCCGGCTGTCGGCGCCTCCAGTGCATAGATCCGGGTGCCCTTAGCGTTTTAGGGTTCGATTTTTAAAGAAAATGAATTTCCAGATTTTGTGGAAAAGCTTCCAAAATTCATATCTTGAGATCTAGAGCTCTAAATTTGGTAAAACAAATTTTGTTGTGCTTGTCTTAAGTAGATCTACCTGTTAAAATATGAGATGTCACTTTTCTAATAATTTTATATAGAGCTTTATTTAATTTGTTAAATGCTTGTAATCTTGGAAAATGCATAAGTAATTGTAGGAGTATTAGAAAAATATGGTTCTTATTTTGTTGATCTTATTAGGTCATGTAGATTCTGGGAAAAATATATCTCATGTTATGACTATGTAAGAAAATGGCCTGATGAATTAAGTGGAATAAATACTTGAAATTAGTAGTAAATAAAATATGTAGGATATATGCTTGGTAATTTTTCTACACTGCTCTTGTGCTAAGAAGTAAGTAAGAAAAATATGAAATCTGTTGTTTTATACTTTTCATAGTACAAAGTATTTTCATGTGCATGTATGCCCTGTGGTTTGTCATTTTTGTGCAGGATGATATGTTTATCATTTTGACCTGCAATTTTTATGGTAGACTCTAGTAAGCATGTTTAAGCTTTAGTAATTTTCTCAAAATTTTCTAGGTACTAGAAATATATGTCTCTATTCTGTCCTTTTAATAATAGATGTTAAATAAAGCTTAATTAAATTAATGTTGGTCATACATGGTACTTTTATAGGCTTTTGGAATATATGTGACCTGTTAGTATAAGTGGTTTGGTTCAGTTTAAAGTTATGTATATACTTGTTAGTGGGTATGCGTGTATGTCTTACTTGATGTGTGTTTTAGTTAACTAGAGAAGAGATATGTATCTACTCGGTAAAATAGGAGTAAAGGTGTTCATTCATATGCAAGCACTCATATTCACCATTTATCATTTCCATATCATGTGCATTCCTCGTATTCACATATGCATATGCATCATATAGGATCGCAGGAGGGAACACTCGTGGTGGAACTCGAGGATCCAGAACGAGGAATCGCATAGGAGGTGTCCGGGGACGAGGAGCAGGATGTAGAGTTGCCGGAGTGCCCAGATCACGAGCCTAGCTCATTTGAGAAAGGCAAGCCCCAGAGCATTATAAGTATTCTAATTTCTGAAATCAATTGAGTATATATGTTATATGTATTGATGCATTAAGTTATAGGAGTTGTTTGGAACCGTTGCTGCATAACTATATACTCCTTGTCTTCTTTGGTATATATATCTTTTTCACTCTGCTAAGTCTAGGACCGAGTTAAATGCTTAGCTATGCTTAGACCGGTAGAAGTCGGGTGATTCCTGTCACCTGTGAGATATAGATGGTTACCTGGTCACTTTTGGCTATGTGTTGTTATCATGAAATCAAGTGTTGATGGATAAATAAAGATCAGAAGGAATTTTATGAGGTTTTGGATTATAGTAATTCCGTCTGTGTCGATTAAGGACCGTACTGTTGTACGTCCCTCACGTCATGTTGAAGGCATGCCCCTCATTTAGCTGGACGAATAAGTCGGTCCGACCGTGAAGCTAGTGACTCTGTTCGGGCCGGGAATCGACCTGCTGAGCGTACCGTATTGGATCTAGATGGGGAACGACAGGGGCACGAAGAGTGAGCCCAAGGGCAGGATGGACTTGATTTCTGGCAGTCAGACGGCCCCTGGGTATAGTGGTTCCTGTTGATCCCGCGACTTTACCAAAATAGTGCCAATGATGACCTGTAGCTCACCTTAGCGAGTGAGTGTGGTTTGTGTGGGGAATATTTTACCAGCTAGTTAGAAATCAATTTGAATCATCATCGCTCCTAGATAGTGAGCACTTGACTTGAGCTACGCCATCGTAGTAATGTTTATGAAAAACAAGGATGGTTATGTGGATGATGTTGGAAATGCTAAACCTGTTATGGTTACTATTGATGTTAATAATTAATCAAGTGTTTTGCTTTAGTATAGATGTTCACTAGTATACTCAGTTATAATAATAAGCTGTTGTTAAAATACTTAAAGTGGTTCATAGATGATAACTTATGCTTTTTCGCAAAAATGAGTCAAGCTAGCCCACTGAGACAAAGCCTTTTATACTCCTTGGTGTCAATTTATTTTTAGTTCATGACGAGTAAGTCTAGCTAAGTATAAATAAGATTGGTAGCGTTGTAGCAGTACCTGTCCAATAGGGAAAAACAATTACCAGTCATGAGCACAACACTAAAATTCAGCCAGATCTAGCAAAATATGGGGAGGAAGGAGGGAGGGAGTAGATTAGTAACCAGAGTGTGAAACCTAACCGCTTGAGGACGTAGGACCGCAACTGCAGGAACGGATGAGGGTGGTCGAAGATGTGGGGACTCAAGTTGCAGGAGACGTAGGTCGGGGGAAGAAGGGATAGTGAGCACCACCCCCTGGCTGCGCCTTGTCATCGTAGACCACCGCCTTGGCTAGAGCCATGTCCCATGGCGTGCGCAGCCCGTGTGCATGCGATGCCACTGGCCACGGGGTAGCGAGAATTGTTGGCGGCGCCACGACAAGGAGGACGCACGGAGGGAGGAGCGGCACTGGTGCAAGAGGCCAAGTCTGTCGATGAGTAGCCAACGGCCTGAGGAGAGAGGGCGGTGACCGGTCCCACCGTGACCTGAGCAGAGAAATGGTTCTTGCCACCTTGTGCTTTCAAACATGCGTGTACTGGAAACAAAAACACTGTATGAAAAGTCAGAAACAGAAAGCAAACATTATATGTGGTTTTTAGCACATATGTTTTGATAATAATACTTGCCCTGAAGCACTACTTTAGCAGTACTTTTCAGCGAACAAACACTATTTTTCTCTCACAAGTCAGCATAAGCATCAACATAAGCCAAATTTCAACGAAACGAACATGGCACTGTTCAGGCGTCCGTTCCGTTCGAACGAACCTGCCCACCGAATGACTCGGACTGACTCATCCTCATCCACTCCCGCTCTGCCTCCCTCATCCTCATCCTGACTATGCGCCTCCGCGTGCCCACTCTGTCTCTCGCTTCCCTCATCCCCACCCTCGGCTCACTGCCATGACATGCTTGACGGACGCCGCGCCCGCGCCAGCTCACTGTCACCGCGCCCGCCCGCACTCCCTCCCTGAAAGCCCTAGTTTGGTTTTGGATAATTGATGAAACCTATGCACTAACCTTTGTCATGAGTTGTGATATGAGCTAGGTTGGTGCAATCCAAGTAAGGAGCATGGTGGCACTCAAATGGTGATGTTGATCACATAAAATGATGAAGATGGCCACATGTGATGATCAAGTGCTCAACTTGGAAAAGAAGAAAGAGAAAAACAAAACCCAATGGAGCTCAAGGCAAAGGTATAAATAGGGATTTTGTTTCGGTGATCAAGACACTATAGAGAGTGTGATCACGTTTAGGGTAGATGGCCGAACTATTAAGAGGGGTTCTTAACTAGACAACTCAGTCATCTAGTGCCACTAGGTGTTGGACTTCATGCATTGCATTTAGGTCTAGTGCACTTCAGAGAGCAAACAAAAAATATTTATCAAAAATATTTTGAGAAATGCTAACTTGGCTCTATTTTTGAGAAAACACTTTGAGAGTTAGCATCGCTTGCAGGGAATAGCTCGAGTTGACGTGGATCGAATCGCGTAAAAGTTTGCAACCCGGTGAGCTAGTGGAGGTGCCTAGGTGGCACCGCCACGTCTTGTCCGGTGGCACCACCTGGGCTCAGCAGAGAAAGGCCAAGAGTGGCCGGTTTAGGGTGGTCACCGGACATGCTGGTGTATAGCGCCATGGGCGCGGTGGTGCACCGCCTGGTCACTGCCATGGGCTGTGCGGTGCCACCGCCATGTTTCACCTGAGAGCAGCGAAGCTGGGCTGGTCACCGCCATGGTCACCGCTGTAACAAAACCGACCAATTATACGAAATTAAGTAAGAAAATCACCCGCCTAAGCAGATAATTTAGCAAACTTAAGCCCGTATAACCCGGTAGTCTGTGAAACCACGAAGGATTTCAAACCAACCAACATACAAACTAAGATTGTACAAGTTTAGCAGCCACAGTCACATATTACATAAAGTTTGCAATGACAGTTGAATACATCGGAGTTTAGAACATAAATTTATTACAACCCAAGTTCAATATAAAGTAGCGGAAGCAAAAGATTTCATAAACCACACACACTTAGTTCAAATACAGTGCCAGAAGATAGTCACTTTCCACAAAAGCATTAGGTAAGACATACGAAGTAACCATTGCCCTTGGTCCTAGTTGTCACCTATCCCGGATACAGGCAGTTGATGCAATAGCCGTAGTACATCTGACCGTTTGCAATAACAATGGGAACAACGCCCTGAGTACGAGAAAGTACTCAGCTAGACTTACCCGTCTTAAACCAAAATAAAGTAACACCAAGGAGTATGCAAGACTTTCTTTTAGTGGACTAGCTAACTCATTTGCAAAAAGCATGAGATATCATGAACAAACCATTTTTAAGTACTTTGCATAATCATTATTATAACCTATCCAGCTAGGTAAGCACCTATGCTATATCAATCACTTGATTAACCAATAACATCCGGTTACCAATTTAGGTTTAGCCTTTACCACATCATCCTCATAACCATCTGTGTTCCATCATCATTACTACGATGCCATAACTCATGTCAAGTACTCACTATTCAGGAACGATGGAGATTTGAATCTATTTCTAACCAGCTGGTGATTTATTCCTCACACAAACCACACTCACCCGCTAAAGTGAGCTACAGATTACCAATAACATTATCCGGGTAAACGTCACGGGACAAACTAGAGCCGCAGTACCCAGGGACCGCTCGACAACTAGGATGCACCTTGGGCTCACTCTTCGCGTCCCCGTCATACCCCCTGCAGCACCAATACGCGCACCCGTATAGATCCCAACCCAAATGATGCCACTAGCTTCGTGGTCAAAAGGTACTTTATTCGGCCAGCTAAATATGAGGCATGCGTTCAATATGACAAGAGGGAGAAGCAACGATCGATCCTTAATCGACACAGATGAAAAACTAATAGCACCCCAGAACCCTGTCTGGTTGCCTCCAACTTTTTCGTTCGGTCTCCAGTTATCCATCGACACATGGTTATTTCCAGGATTTCATCCATTCCATAGCTAAAACATTCCAGTAACTGCCTAGAATTACAGGTGACCGGAAATCACCTATCGCTACCAGTCTAAGCAGGGCTAAGCAGTATTCGATCCTAAACCTAATAGGGTACGAAGGTAATAAAGTAGGCTAGGATAGAATTAAATGCATCAATGGTTTCACTCAACTCCTATAACTTAATGCAACAATATATAAACTCATATATATATAAAGAATTCCTTTTATAAAGTAAGAGACTTAGAATGCTCCGGGGCTTGCCTCGTTCGAAGGAACTGGGTTGGTGGTCCACACACTCAGATAGATCCTCTTCTTGCTCGTCTACCTCGGGCACCTCCTGTGCCTGGGTTTCTAGTGGATCGGACCCGGTCTGTTCCTCTTGCACTACCACTAGCGCTTCCTCCTGTGATCCTGTATGATGCAAGTGTATAAGTGAATATGCAAAAGGTACATCAAACATGATGGCATGCGACAATCATGATGACATGATGTGCGGATTAACACATTGACCTTATTGGATAGCATAAAGGAGAATGTATTCTACACGGTAGTCAACGTCATTCAAAAGATAGTTACCACTAGTGCATGTCATCTACTGCATTCTCTTCTGCTAATAATTCTCGTCTTTTCCGCTGACTAACATGTAACCCTAACATGGGTGCTACTACACCTTATCAACACAACCACATTAACTTGTCAAGCACTACCAGCAAGTGATTTGGTGCTTCAAAGATACACCAAAGCTTCATTATTAAACTAATGATACATAAAGAATACTACTTTCACTTTAAACTATGGTTACAACATAAATCCATATTTCTAGTGCATAGAAAAATCTATAAAAGTTACAATAGCATAGTCCTACTCCAAGTAGCCTACCATAAAATTTTCATGAGATTTGGATAAGTAAAACAACCCACACAAAAATGACAAGTTATGGCATAAAAATGAGCATGAAAATACTTTGTACTAGGAAAAGTATCAAACAATAGATTTCATATTTTTTCCATGATCTACATAGTAAACAAACACTATACAAAATTTATCATATGCATGTTTTGTACAAATTTCTCTCTTTAGCAAAATAACAAAAATCAGCCAATAAAGGCACTTGAACTACACATCCAAATTTTTCTACAGAACATGCACGACATATTTTTCATACAAAGTGCATCACATAAGAAGAATAACAAACTTAGAATCAAATTTTTCTGAGCTTTCTATGATTTATTATGCATTTTCTAAGAAAATAGTAATTATAAGAATTAAATAAAACCCTATACAAAAGTCTCACAAATTTGACATACAATATTTTTATACTATAGAGTTACTCCTAAGAAGTCTACCAAAATTAGTTTCAATATTTTTGGAGCAATATTTTTCAAGATATGATTTTTGGAAGCATTTTCACAATTTTTGGAAAAGATTTTCTTTTAAACCCGAAAATCCACGCTGCCTTAATTGCTACGCACACCCTGCTCCCTCACCCCGGATCAGCACAGAGAGACAAACAGGCGGGCCCTTGGGTCAAAGGGGCCCCACCCGTCAGCCAGCCCCAAGTAGAGACAGCGCTGACCGGCGTGACCTCGCCGACCGTGAGGTCTCCGGCCAAGCCAAGATGACCAGCATCATCCCTACCCTCACGCAAACCCAACGGTGCCCGCAGCGTGACCTAAGGAGCTCGGGAAGTTGGCCGCCTCCGTGCATGGCGGAGCGGCAGCGTGGGTCATCTATGGTGAGGCGTTCCCAGCCACGGCAGGGTGAGTGGAGGCACTCGAGAGCATCAGGGAAATGGTGGGGTGCTCGTGCGTGAGAAAAGAGGGCGGGAGGTGAAGCGGAGGGGAGGTGCCCACAAAGCGGTTCTTCTCCGGTGAGCAGGCCCGATCTCCGATGAGCGATTACCGAGGATAGGGGCTATACCACGGCGAGCCAAGACGAGCATGGGCTGCGCGAAGGGAAGACGGTGCTCAGAGGAAGATGGAGGCTCTGGCGGTGAGCTATGGTGGCTGGAGCGGTCAACCCCGATGAGCGCGCGCACGGTCACGGGGGCAGAGGCGGGCACGCGGGCTCTATTGCTGCTGGTGAGAGGAGAGAGTGGAGGAGGAGTGAGCGGGCACGACCAGGTGAGCCGAGGCGCGGGTGAAGGCGAGCGCGGGCCGCGGGGCCACCGAACGCCACCCGGCCGGCATCGACGGCGTGCGGCCGCCACGCGGCGTTGAGCGCCTGAGCGCGGTCGGGACATCGGTGCGCAGGCGCTAGGCAGGGCCGGGCGGCGCTGGTGGGCCGGAAGCGGGGCGCCGGCCCAGTAACGTGGAACTTGCTTTTCCTTTTATAATTTCAAATCCAAATTTCCTAACAGTCCCAAATTCAAATTTTTGAAGTAGAAAGTGGCATTTTCAAGACTTGACCCCAAAATAAAAGTTGTTCAAAATTTAATTTTCTACAACATTGTTGTAGGGCACATTTGGAAATTCCAAACAGATTTTGAAATGGAGATTCAAAGTTCATTTTAAATCAAAAGTCCATTTTTCTAGATTATTTTTAAAAGCAAAATTTGGGAAAATTTTGAATATCAAACTTGCTCCAAATTTTATGCTAAACATTTCTAAATGATTTGTACTAATAATCAGACATGTATTAATAGCATAACAAGCATAACCATGGCATAGTTATATTTAAACAAGCAATTGCAACATTCATGTTTCAATGTTATGTTTCACATGTTTCATTTCATTGTTACACTTATATTACATGTGATAATGAACGCAAGATGATGCTCATGCTAATGATTTGAAATACTTAATGCATTCTTAACCCCTGAGGTGTTACAACCGCCATGGTGACGGTGGTGCACCACCTCTTTTTTAGAGAGCAGGTAAAACCGAGGCTCGTGGGGTGGTCACTGCCACCCCTAGGGCCGTGCCACCGCCACCTGTCCGATGCCCCAACAGCTAGTTTGTGACCGTTAAAATTCGATCGTTGGGCAGGTCACTACCATGTTCGGTGCTAGGCACCGCCCTGTTCGATGACCTCGCAAAAATAGCTCTAAGGGGTATAACGGCTCTAATTGCTTGTGTGACTACAAATAGAGGGTGTGGCCGACCTTGGCCACTCTCTTGGCACCTCATACACTTATGCACACCTTTTAGAAGCTAAGCAACACACTCCACTCACTTGTTCACTTGATTACATCATCTTGAGTGAGATTGGAGAGCCTCTAGTGCATTGCATTGAGTTACATCATCTTATGGCACTAGTTGGGTGATTTGGGTTGGTTGTGAGCTTGTTACTCTTGGTGTTTGATGACACCTAGATGACCCGGTGATTGGAGAATCATTGAGCAGAGTTGGTGATTGTCTCCAGCCTCGATCAGTTGCTTGTGAGGGGTCTTGAGCCTTCCCTGACGGAGCACCAAAGGCAACTCTAATAAATTGCTCGTGTGAAAGGTCTAAATATGGCTAGAGGGGATGAATAGGCTATTTAAAAATATACAAACTCACTAGAGCAAATGACTTAATATAACAAATGGCGAAATACAATTTTGCTCTAGCTCTACAAGGGTTGCAAGCCACCTAATCAAGCAATTATAGTCACTATGATCACTAGTCACACAATTGCTATGTTGCTACTTTCTAAGTTAGTGTACTCACGAAGAGCTAGCTAAATGAGTCACACTAACAAGTCCTTACAAGCTCTCAAGACTAGTTACACTAAAGAGCTTGGCAACTACTTTGCAAGAATGTAAATGAGGGGACAAGGTGAATATACCACCGTGTAGAGGTTGAACCAATCATAAGATATGAAGATCAATCACCGGGAGAAATCCAATCATACACAAGATGAACACTTGATTTCTCCCAAGGTTCACGTGCTTACCGGCATTCTAGTCCCCATTGTGTTGACCAACACTTCGTGATTCGGCGGCTAAGAGGTGTTGCACAAATCTCGTCCACACACTTGGACACCGCAAGAACCTACCCACAAGTGAGGTAGCTCAATGACATGTGCAATCCACTAGAGTTGCCTTTGGTGCTCCGCCGAGGAAGGCACAAGAACCCCTAACAATCACTGGGAGGTGGCCAAGAACAATCACCAACTCTTGCCACAACTCCTCCTCTACTCTGAGCCATCTAGGTGGCGGCAACTACCAAGAGAAATAAGAAATCCGCAGCCACAACGATCCTCAAGTGCCACTAGATGTAATCACTCAAGCAAAATACACTTGGAATCACTCAATCTCACTTTGGATTCGCAATCAAGTAGGAGAGATGAGTGGAAGGGAGTCTTCTCAGCTCACAATGATGTCAAGGATGTCAAATGACCAAGAGAGCTATCTTGGAGCTGACCCCAACTATTTATAAGCGCATCAAAGAATAGAGCCATTGGCTCACTGATTGGGCTCTGCCCGAGCAGACCGGACGTGCAGGTCAGTTTGACCTAATGCGCGCTTGCCAGCGTCCGGTTGTGGATCCACGGCCACATGTCCCTGTTTGAATTTCGTTCTTTGATTTCCAACGGTCACAAAACGTTCAACGAGTAGTCAATGTAACGACTACACGTGTTCCTCAAAGTGACTGGACTCAGGACCGCACAGAGTCTGATCAAGTCCAGTAAGCTCCCTGAGCAATGAAAACATGACCTGACGCGATCCAGCATCCGGTCGTCTCTCTTTATCATTGAGCGCGCGTGAGACCGGATGACGTCACCGTACGTTAGCAACCGCCAGACGTGGGCCCTGCGCGTCAGATCCACAGCGATCGCGCGCCTCCAACATGTGACCTGACGCGCTGGTGCCCCTCTGGCCAGCATCTGATCATGCACCCGAAGTCGCGCCCTCTCTACTGTGTGTGACCGGACACGACGTTGGGTCAGGTCCAGTGTTCGGTCAGGTACCAACGTCACCTTTCAATTTTCTAAGTCCGCAATCGCTTCACCCTTGCTTCCAACTTGCTAACCACAAAGTGTAGAACTTGTGTGCATGTGTGTTAGCATTTTTCAAGGCATTTACAAGGGTCGATGTGAGCTCACACTAGATCCTAATGCATATGCTAATTCACCTAGAGGCACTTGATAACCATTTTAACCGAGAATTTCCCCTCTTAATAGTACAGCTATAGATCCTAAGTCACTCACACCCTCTATTATGTCTTGAGTGCAAAACAAAGATGGCTCTATCACATATACCTTTGCCTTGGGCCCATTTTTATTTTTCTTTTTCTTTTTTAACTTGAGCCCTTGATCATCTTGTGGTCATCACCATCATCACCATGATCATCTTTAGGCTCCACCACTTGGCATGGGACTTATCATTTTCATGCCTACACACTTAGTATAATGATTAGAACCAAGGTTTCATGAATTAGCCAAAACCAATCTAGGGCTTTCATCATGTCATTGAGCTACCTCACTTGTGGGTAGGTTCTTGCGGTGTCCAATTGTGTGGACGAGGTTCATGTAACACCTCTTAGCTACCGAACCACCAAGTGTTGGTCGACATAACGGGGACTAGCGTGCCGGCAAGCACGTGAACCTCGAGAGAAAAATCTTGTGTCTCTTGTGTGATTGGATTTCTCTCGGTGATTGGATTGTCTACATCTTATGATTGGTTCATCCCTCAACGCGGCGGTATAATCACCCTACTCACTCCTTTACTTATTTGCAAACTAGTTGTCTTTAGTGTAATTAGTTTTGAGAGCTTGTCTTACTTGCTAGTTTAGTATCACTTAGTGGAGCTCTTTAGTGTAGAGTGTTTGAGAGCTCTTAGTGAGTAGTGATATATCCAATTGTGTGCCCAGTAATCATAGCAACTAGAATTGTTGGATAAGTGGCTTGCAACCCTTGTAGAGCTAGAGCAAAATTGCATTACGCCATTTAATGTACTAACCACTTGCTCTAGTGTGTTTGTAAAAAAATTTTACTGGCCATTCACCCCCTCTAGTCATTTAGGACCTTTCACTCCCTCCTCCCTCCGCGACCTCCATTGCTACCCCACGCTCCCAGCAACCTGGCTCCTGCTCCCCCCATCGGATACGAGGACGACGGTGGCAGCTCTGACGAGGTAGGTCAGTTCTTCTCTAGATCTGAGCCCTCCTCCTCCTTCTCCTCTAGATCTAAGGCCTCCTTCTCCTCCTCCACCTCCTCTAGATCTGAGCCCTCCTCCACTGGATCCGAGGGATGCGGCGGTGGCTAGGGTTCCGGCGAGCTCTGGATCTTATTCCCTCCTCCCTCCAGCGAGCTCAAAGGTGATGGGCTAGGGGCCGGAGCAGCCTGCACCTCGAACCATCACCTTGCTGTTTTGTACGCTTTTTTGCTGTTTCTCCGTGTTGAAATGGGTTTTTGGGATGTTGCAACAGATGATTTCAAATGTTGCATTAGGGTGATTCATGTGCTACAGAAAGGGAGTTCTAATGTTGGGATTGTTGTATTAGGGGATTTTAATTGTTGAAATTACCTTTTTCAAATGTTGCAGCACTGAAAGGTGATTATTGGGTTGTTTCCCTGCTTGAGATGTTGCAATACATACTTTTTGAATGTTGCAGTACACAATTTTTTGATATTGCAGTACATAATTTTTGATGTTGCACTACATAGTTTTGCGATGTTGCAATATTTATATTCCTATTTTCCACTACACAGTTCACATATTTTTTGCGATGTTGCACTTAAAGTGTCTCGTGCTTTTAGGACAGGGGAGCGGTGGGGAATGGGGCGCGGTGGGGAACGGGGTGTGTTGGCGAATGGGGACAGGGGCGCGGTGGGGAACAGAGGACTGGGGCGCGGTGGACGCAATTCTGTTCCGATTCGATTCTGCGGAGGCGGGCAGGTTTGGGAAGGGGAGCGATGTCCAGAAGCATCTCACGCGCCGAACGTCCGGGCGCTAGGATAACCGAATACGTTTATGCATTGCAATAGAAGAAAAATAAAAAATGTTTATGAAAAAACAATAATAAGAGCGGTACATATATATTTATGACTTACCCTTCATATAAAGTTTAAAGTTATAATTTATTTTATGATGATCATAGCATCTAAAATATAAATTATGTTAGCGATAATACGATGATGTTGTGTTAAGCTTCTCTCCAATTAAAATACAATATTGATAGATTTTTTTCTCCTATTGCAAAGCATAGAGATATTTTGATGTAATCATGCTAAAGTTAAATATCAAGTTTTGTAGACTTCCTTTGATGTTTCATAAAAATTTATAGTTGTAGTCTCTAATTAAAGTCGGTGGGGAGTTAGTTGTCGATGTGTCAAGGACATGAAACAATGTTGTGCCAATTTGTGTAGCAAGATCGATATATGGCACCACCTCAGAAGTCACAACCTAGAACTAAAAGCTCACATTCGCACTAAAATTTGTTGTAAATAGTCAAGGACATGAAACAATGTTGTGCCAATTTGTGTAGCAAGATCGATATATGGCACCACCTCAGAAGTCACAACCTAGAACTAAAAGCTCACATTCGCACTTAAATTTGTTGTAAATAATTTATGTAATAAGAAGCTACATCGTGCTAATTAGCACCTCTAGTTGAACATGTGAATCCTACAACAAGTTAATCTACTGACTACATCACCTAATACACTCAATCCACTTCAGATCAATACACATATGTACCTGTACAATATATAGAGAATCCAACAGCAACGTATGGACTCATCCATACCTTGAAAAAAGGAACCCAATTCAACCAACCTATGTTCCTAATTTTTTAGCATAATCCAACCCATTAAAAATATAATTCATTTCCACACATCCAATATATAGGGCCTATTTTGCAGAACTCCAGCTCTCAAAAAACAACTCAAGATCTGTAGATCCATGCAGCTCCACCACAGAGCAGCTTCACCGTAGATCTGAGATCCCGAAAAGCATTTGGTACGGCTGTTGACGGTCCTTAAGTATCAATTATAACTATCAAATAAATAGAGAAAAGGATCCAAATGAAACCAACACCTAGACTTAGGGTTTTATCTGACAGAATTCCACGAGTTTTGCTGTTTATCTATTTCTGCAGGGGGTTATCAGGAAATACGGAAGAAAGGCCCACATGTCGGATTAATGACGGGATATTAACCGAACACGTAATTATCTTACATCTAGAAGAGTCCAGAAGCCACGAGAACGAACGGGAGGCGTAACGGAGCCGGACACAGGGCGCCCGCCCTGGCCCCGGAGCCAATCAGGCTCCGCCTCGAGGATTATGCTCCACCGACCTAGAGGATCAAGGAAAACCGTCCGTTCAATGTCGGTTTGATCCGACGGCCCAGATTCATCCGAAAGGGCTATATAAGTAAGGCCCCTGCCCCTGGAGGAGAGGCCCTCGTCTCATACTTCAAACCCTAATTCAGGAGGAGAGCCTCTGATCAAGCCCTAGAGCCACCACATCAACTAGATCTCTAGTTAGCATAGCTACATAGGATTAGAACTAGAAGGAGTCAATCTTCGATTGGTTCCCGGATCTGTCAAGAGGATTCTTGGTAATTCCTCTATTGTTCTTCAATTGTTCATCATTGTTCTTCAATATTATGAATATGACTTTGTTCTATTTCAATATATTGATTATGACTTTTCTCTACTTGATTATATTTGCAATTATATTGTTCTTAGTTTATCATAGTTATATGCTTGGCTTAGTTAGATTGGAATTATATACATGCCTAGGATCGTATAGCGTTTATCCATGTGTACAGTGGGTGAATGATAATTATTGTGTAGACGTGGTGTCTATGCCGTATTTATCTGCGATTGCACCCTATATGCCGGATTGTGGGGTAGTTCGCGATAGTGACAGCTTCGTTGATTTTTATATAGTCCCCCTCTCGTGTATAGGGCAGGTAGAGCAACACTATTACAGGGGAGTGATTGCTATGTTCTTCATCTTCCTTGCTAATATTCACTATGCATGGATATAGTCTTTTCTCACCATGATTGCCAAGTATAATTGCACTAACTATGATATGCTAGACTTTATAGTTAATAATAACTTAGGGAATATCTTTGTAGTTCATCCTAATTCCATGCTAATGACTTGCTAGAATATCTGTTGAGGTGCTTATCATTATTATATGTGGCTAGCTGATCAGATTAATTATCTTTGTCACCATTATCACTTTACCTTTACTTAATGTGACATTTATACCTGTATAAAGAGATTGATAAATACTCTCGGTTATACATGCAATGATGTGTACTCAGTTCCATATTCTCATTCCATTATCAACCATGATACTTAGAAATCCCTTCCCAGTGGTAAAAATATAAATAACGATACCTGAAATACTTCCCGGTTAAAATGCTACATCGGTATTAATCTGTGCGCTTGCAGATCCCTTTTATTATTTATCTTGATGAGCAAATGCATATTTCAATACCGCGTCTCTCATGTCATGCTGGGGATGACAACTTGGCTTAAGTGGCATGAGGGATAGGTTTGGCATTTTTGGCGCCGTTATCAGAATTAGAAAACTAAGTCTACTTTTGGTAGTGACGTTAAGAATGCCCAACAACGGCTCCAGGTTTCCCTCCACCTCACTATGATCTAAGGTTTTTACCCTAATCCAACCATTTGTATTCGCAATGCCATAAATTTAGTTGCAATAGGAGGCTCTATTGCAACATGGACTATAATTGGTTGCGATATGTGACACTTATTGCATCTAAATTATTGGGTTGTGTTAGTCCTAACCTTCATCGCAATAGGTGGGTTTTATGGCCACGATTAAACTGTGGTTGCAACTGCGTGTAAATATTGCTACAAATTAAGCTACGTTGTGTTAATAATAAATTTCCATTGCGATAACATGTCATTGTTGCCACCATTCGAACAGTGGTTGTGAGTAGTTTTCAATATTGCCACGAAATAACTGTGTTGCCTTAATATTGGCCTGCATCGCAAAAAGTCATGCTATATTGCATCGAAAAAATGGTTTGTTGTATGGCACAATGTTCTATTGCTACTCATAACATATGTTGCAATAGTGTAGTACATTTGGTTGCAAATTAATAGCCATATTGCCACACAAATTTGTTGGTTGCCCAAACAACTACGACACATGGCCAAAGGCTTTGGACGCATGGGCCAAAGTCAAAGGTTTCCTACACCGAATGACCAAAAGAACCAGGCACATTGCTGGCATTGCTAAAAAAATGCATCACCGCAAATCCCCGCCCCCCGATAAACCCTACAGCAGCAGTCGCCCCCGCCGTCACCGCCCTATAGACGTCCTTTGCTGCCAAGCTAGTGTTGGAAGATCATGTTGACGCCCCCCTCGTTGCTTGTTCTTGCGGCCCTTCATGCCCCCTGTCAGTGGCGTCGCAAGGCCAAGGATTTCTTCTCCACATCCAATAAGTTTGTTCAGTAGTGACATCTTATTTGTTGTAAATCACTCGGTAATCAGGCAAAGCTACAGCCGCCGAAGTGGTTGTGGCCCCTCATTCTAGGGCATTCCCCTCACCACACTCGTGACTTTTGCTCAATAAAAAACACACTCATGACTCTCTAGACTCCCTAGAGGTGACGACGACGGTGTTGAGACCCATCAAATTTCATATGTCCATGAATTTTATTCAAGTTAATGTTCCTCATGTCAATGATCCTAGAGACTCATGATGTAAATGATCCTGCCCAAAACTAACAAAGTGCAAACTCTATTTCAAAAAAAGGACCGCTAGCACTACGATGGCAGGAACATGATCCCAGAGAGTATACTTTGTAGCTGGCTATAGAATACGTTATTCTGTAGCCAGGCCATACACCCGCACCGTGTTGGATCCGACCCAAGCTTGCCCCGCCTCCCTGATCCAGCCCGGCTTCATGAGCGGAGCGAGAGGCAAGCAGCAAATTGATGCTACAGTAACTGCAGTAATTAATGACGCTGGATATTTGGAATTGAAGTTCACGTCTTCACAGTTCCGTGCATGCTATGCAAACGAGAATGGTTACGACAATACTTGATACAGGTATATACTAGTATAGACTTGCATGCAGGTGCTGGTTACGAGAATACTAAAACGAGATTGAGATTGCGCATGCATATGTTGTACTAATGCATGCAAACTATCTTTTTTTCCAAAAAAATAGGAAATTATGAGAATACAGCATGGTCGTGGTGAAACCAATTGATGCTCAACTAATTACGATAATTAAGAGTTTCTCAAGATGGTAACTCTGATGGCATTTACCGTAACTAATTAAGAAATTAGGAGATAGAGTTACCATAATTTAACAGCGGCTTTGCCAATATGCTAAAGTAATTACGATAATTCAGAGTGCCCAGGATGGAAATTGATTTACTAGAATATATGCTTTCTGCCCATGCACGTAACCCATTCACAAAGAATTTTTGCCTTTCTAACTCATATGTAGCTATGATAATTTATTTACGAGAATTTAGTAGGATTTACTAGAATTTTACAAATGATATACTAGAGTCCTTGCCCTTGGATATCGTATCTACTAAGTCTTTCTTCGTCTGTAGTTACTGTAATCCATTCACTAGAATTTTCCTTTGCTGGTAGCCTAGGCGGCCTGCCTGCTACTTCCCCGGATCAGACACAAAGTACAATGGACTCGTCGTCGTTGGGGACGTAGATGGCCTCCCGGCCGTAGTGCGGCGCGGGGAGGGGTGACCGGCGACCCCTCTCGGGCGGCGGACACCTAGGCAGCCATGAACCGCCACACTGCCTGGCCGTCGGCGAACGCGAGGCCGCTGCCGGGATCCGTGTGGCCTTCGACAGCACGGGCGCCGGGAGCACCTTGGTGGGGAGGTCCGGCACAAGCGCTAGGAACGCCGCCGGGATGTCGTGTGCTTCGTCGCCCGCGAGCCAGCGGACGTCCATGGTGTTGACACCGGCGCCGTCGACCTCGATGAAGGCCGCATCGGAGTCGTCGGTGTAGTCCACGACCACGTCCCCGGTGCCGGCGACGTACGCCAGCTTCCCGGCTAGCGGCAGGTACACCAACAAGTGTGGCAGCGAGGGAGCTCTTGAGAAAAAAAACAGTGGGAGATCTAGCGGAGAAAAAAACATATAGCACAAAAGACTTGTTGTAGCACAACAATACTTGAATATTCATCTCTTTGAGAAAGGACAAAAAAAAATACGGCAACAAAAACACTTGGCGCCGGTTGGCATCGTCGGTGTCAGGTTGTTGTCTGCGGCAATGTGATCCGTCTCCCGTACTTGTGCATGGATGAGCCAAACCATGATTTTAATCCGAGGTCTAGACATCACGTTCGCAGCAGCGAATCATGAAGATGATTAGCCCTAAACTGAAGGAATAACAACGAATCATGATGATGATTAGCCCTAAACTTGAATGAATAATCCAAAAGCACATCAGGATTGTGATTGTTGTGTGGAGGCTCACCTTGAAGCACGTACGGGCGAACGAGAACGATGGATTGGATAGTGTCTCCACCGGCCCGGACGGCAGTAAATCCAAGAACAAAAGTAGCTCCGCGACACCACGCCACCGCCCGCCGGTGGATGGATGGCAGTCGGCAGGATACGCAGCAGAGAAGGATCGGGACGTGTGCACTCTGCAGTCTCCGCTCTCCAGCGACCAGCAATGAAAAAGAGCGGTTTCGGTCGGTGTCCGGCGAGCAGATGAATTTTGTGCTTACTTTTTTGCGGATGTAAAAGAGAATGCGCAATTTCTGGGAGAGCCGGAAGGCTGCAATCTGGGTCAGCCGAGCCGTGATGTAATTAGTAGCTGGATGGGACCGTGCATGCGCTTGATATACCACCGTGGGCTTGGACGCGTGGGTCGTGGACACCGATTGGGTCCGGCTACAGAATAAAGTATTCTGTAGCCAGCTACTGTGTAATGGTTATATATATAGAGAGAGAACTATCTTATTTCATTTGAGAACAAGCAGAGCCGTAGAACTAAGCATTTGGCTACAACCATCAGAAGAATGTTTAAGAATTTCCTAGAACATAAAATTTTTTGTCATGCTGCTGCCGAAGAAGCCACAATTGTTTATGTAGAGAATTGAGGTCTTAGGAGCGTGGACTCCAGTGTCCTCACACTCTTGTTTCTAGCTCTCTGGTGCCACTGCTATCAACAGGCTGCAGGGACACAAGTTCACAGTTCATTAAAAGGCAAATAAGAACACAAAATCAGTAAGAGGGACAAAAAAGACACAAATACATGATTCAGGTTTAGAAATAAATACAACCCAATGTCCAACAGTTGGAAATAATTAGCACATACCACCAGGTTGCATATTAAGCAGCAGTACCAGTACAAGCAGCAGCAGCCAAGAAGCCGAACAAGCAGCAGCATATGCACAGCTACCAAGGAAGCCATTTTAATCCAAAATAATTTTTTGTTTGGCACACATAACTATTTGTCCAACATATAAATTAAAGCCTATTACAAAACAAGGTGGTGCTTCCTAGATTCATATTTATACAAAAAAATTCATCATCAAGACTGGTGCCTAAAGAGTTGATAGGTGCTACATATCCATCATCAACGTAGGTGTCATCAGTATCATCATCTTCATCGACTAAGTCTTCGTCACATGGTTCAAGCACTGGTAGCACATTTTCAATGATGGCTGCATCTCCAGTCACCCCTTCCAGGTCAGTCCTCCTCCAAGCTAACAAATCTTCATTTTGGCTTGAAATATTAACGGCTTCCACTCCCACCTCCAGTGAGTCAATATCAAGTTGTCCCTCATTTTCAGTGTCTAGTGGTTCAGGCATAGAAAACAAATTTCTAGGCTTCATTCTTATAACAGTACTCCACTCTGATTTCTTTGCACCTTTCACATAAAAAAACCTGCTCAGCTTGAGTCCCCAGGATGTAAGGATCATTTAGATATCGAAAACGAGTTGTATCGACATCTATAATCCCATATTGATCCCTATGGTACCATCTGCTCTTGTTCTTACTAGGAGCAGGTACATCGTACCAATCACACTGAAATAGTATGACTTCTTTTTCACAAGGGAAATCAAGTGTCAATATCTTTTTAATGACACCATACCACTCCATACTTGCAGAACTGTCAGCACCCTTAACTGCAACCCCTGAGTTTTGTGTATTTAAGGCACTCTCTATAGAAGCCGTTCGAAAAAAGAAACCGTTGATGACAGACCTATTGAAAACACGAACTCGGGGATCTGGTCCTCGAGAAAGGGCATACAGTGTATCACTAATCCTCCCTTCTTCATAAAGTTCATTCATCTGCAATTGATTTGAAAACAACAAAATAAATAAAGACAGTAGCTATTTTCTATAAGCATCCAGTTGACAAAGTTACTCACCTTACGTTCAAACCAACCAACAAATTGCTCCATGTGACGTCTCTCAACGCCGTGTGTAGTAATCTTTTTGAGTTCCTCCTTATGCAAACTACATATGACCAAAACAAAGGTACTCAATTAGAAAAACATTAATCATGAGAAACATTAAACACACACCAGTTGTAATTTCAACTTACTCAATCCATGGAGCAGCCTCATCACAGTTTATTATTATGTAGTGTCGCATCTGCTTCAACTCTAAACTAGGAAAAATCTCAACTTTGCAACCTTTCTTACTGTAGTCAATGGTCTGAAATACGCTAAGCCCAGACGGTGATTCATTCACTGCACTGGTTTCATGACGCTCTGGGCGATTCAGCTTCGTATCAATATCTTCTAGGAACCGAGAACAAAATGTCATGCACTCCTCAGCGATATATCCCTCTGATATAGAACCTTTAGGTTGTGCTTTGTTCCTCACATATCCTTTCAACGTACGTAGATACCTCTCGACAGGGTACATCCATCTATAACACACAGGTCCTCCAATTCTAGCCTCCTCAGCTAAATGAACTGGCAAATGCATCATAATATCAAAAAATGCTAGTGGGAATAACATCTCTAGCCGACATAAAGTCTCTCCAATCGAAGAGGTTAGTTTTCAAGGTCACTTTCCACTAGTTCCTTTGAACATAATGAACTGAAGAATCTACTTAGCTGAATCAATGGGATAGCAACATCTTGAGGCAATATGTCGCGTACTACTAGTGGTAATAGTTTCTATAATATAACATGATAGTCATGAGTCTTCAGTCCAGAAACTTTACATCCCTTGACATCCACGCATCTCTTTATATTTGCTGCAAAACCATCAGGCATCCTCACTCCTTGTAGGAATTTGCATAACATTTCCTTCTCATCCTTGCCTAAGCTGTACAATTCTGGTGGCAAAGTATACTTGCCATTCTCCACCATAGGATGTTGATCCTTCCTGATCCCAAGATTCTATAAGTCAAGCCGAGCCTTCTCACCATCCTTACATTTACCATCAATGCCAAGCAATGTCCCCAGTATGCTCTCACCAATGTTCTTCTCGATGTGCATGACATCTAAATTATGCCTAATAAGCAATTTTTCCCAGTACAGTAATTGGAAGAATACACTCTTCTTTCTCCAATTGTGCCACCTAGTTTCTTCTTCACGCTGCTTCCTCTTCCTTGTGCCTTGCCCAAATTTTGGTTGCTCAAAACTATCATACTGCTGTAGAACCTCTTCGCCAGTAAGCGGCATTGGAGCCTCCCTTGTTTCTACCTTGTTGTTGAAGCTACTTTTATTTCTACGCCATCTATGGTTCTGTGGCAAAAAGCGACGATGACCCAGGTAGCAATGCTTGCACCCAAATTTCAACCATAAGTACTCTGTAAACTTATGACAGTAAGGACATGCAAACTTGCCTTTAGTACTCCAACCAGACAGCATGGCATATACAGGGAAATCATTTATGGTCCATAGTAGTACTGCACGTAAAGTAAAATTTTTCCTAACTTTTGCATCCCATGTGAGAGCACCCTTTTCCCAAAGATCCTTTAGCTCATCGATCAGTGGCTGCAAATAGACATCGATGTTCATTCCAGGAGATTTGGGCCCTGGTATCAGCATTGACATCATCCAATACGATTGTTTTAAACACAACCAAGGAGGCAAGTTATAAGGGATTATGATGACAGGCCAAGTAGTGTATGTAACATTCAACATCCCAAGTCAACATGGCATCTTCAAAAGAATCGGTCCCTTTCCACCTAGACTGACCACAGGTTGGACATGTATCCAAGTCAGCAATAATCCCCATGAAATAACACACAGTCGTTCACACATGCATGAATCTTTGGTAGTCGAGACCAAGATCTCGAACAACCTTACGCACTTTATCCAAGGTGTCTGGGATTTCAGGGTGGAACAACGCGAACAGATCAAGGATCGACTGTATTCCATTGTTACTAAAACCATGCATGCACTTCATCTGATAGATCCTGATAATGAAAGAAACCTTTGTAGCCTCCTTGCAGCCTGGATACAGTTCCTTTTGTGCCTCGGTTAATAACTTAAAAAAATTCTTTGCACTCTCATTTGGCTCTTCATCTCCACTTCCTGTGAGTTCACCATGTATAGCTCCTCTGATTAGTGCAGAAATCAGTTCTTTGCTTGCAGGCGCATCACCTGTTTCGCCATCATCATATTCTCCATCAGCAGGGTTATCCTCCTGAGGACATGCAACTAAATCTTCAGCATTACCTTCTTCGATGAAACTTTCATCGAACCCTCTAAGTACCAAATGACATCGAATATCTTTTTTATTTCTGTAGGACATGCAACGACAACGAGCACATGGACATGGCGCATTTTCTTCTTTAGATGTGCCTCCAAAGGTATTCTGAATGAAGTCCTTAAATCCTTTTTGCCATTCAGCAGTATACTTCGCCATGCGCATCCAGCTCCTATCTTCAATCGACATGCTGCTGCCTTGCCTCCTGGAAAACAGCCCACCGACTCTTCGCCACGGACCCAACCTTCCCAACAACACCAGCTATATTGTCCGATTGCCCTGCCTGTTTCAGCTTGACACCTGCATTAATCAGTACAGATTTAGAAACCTACTCTAATGTGACTCAGGTTACTGCAACTTATGCATTTAGCAGGCTAACACAAATGAAATCAGAGCTGAAGCAAAGAAACCCTGAAACAGAAATGTCAAACAGATCAGCTCATTTCAAATGTCATTTTGCTAAAAATTCAATTAAAATACTATGCCAACCAAATAGTGCTCTAACCAAGCAATTCCACGTAACAGCCTGCTACATATGCATTCATAGTGCTTACCTAATTAGCATGTTCAAAATTACACATGGGAACAATCCAAGCAGTTAGAATGGCTTAGAGAAACAAAAAACCACCCTTCAATACCATTGCCTTGTGAACAGAAAGTCTATGGTTAAAAGTTCAAGAAAAATAATTGGCAACGATTTATTTGCAAAGAGGGTAGTCAAACTGACCAAGCTGTTTACTCTACCAAACTGACAGGCTCACATCCTCAGCTGTTCATCAGTTAATCATTAGTTACCACAAAGCTACCCAATCAACACAATGACAGTCTCACAATTCTATGGAACTTCAGGAGTAAAGCCGCGTAATGTTAAAAGGATTTTCATTGACGATACATGTAGATCCGATGCTCACTAACACTTATCGAGTCTTGTCAGCTACTCAAAATATGATTATGCTTTAGGCCAGAAATCAGCTAGCAAGAGCTAAAGGCAGCAATGCATGCATGTAATGGCCAATGATATAAAAAAACTACATTGGTTCGTCGTGACAAAGCAATTTGACGAAATGATTACATGAAGTAGGAATATTTGTAAAGAAAACAGTGGCGGAGCACACAACAAATTATAGGGGAGCGTGCATTTTTTCTAATACAAATCAACATGTACAGTCATAATTCACTAGATATAATACAACATCCTAATCGATTCAGCATTTAGAAATTGGGAAACACAGAAGCAAATAAAAAAATAACTACAAAACAAGAACACTAAATTAGCACCGACGGATTCAAAACAATCAAACTAAATTAGCAGTCACGGACTCACCAGGATGAATCCTATTGGCTCATTGGCTGATTGGGGATTTCAGATTGGACTGGAGAGGAGCACCCAAGCCAGGCAACCACCGACGACGCTGACGCCAACGCGGCACGGCCGTGCGGGCACGTAGATGCTGAGACGCACATACACGGCCGGTGGCTCCGGAGTCCAGAGGACGGACGAGGCCGTCGAGCGGACCGGCCGTAGGTGTAGGGAGGCGGCCGGTGGGGGCAACGCGATGGCCGATTCCACAACTGCGTGTGGTGTAGGCGGTGCCGCTGTGCTGAAGTTCTTGAATCGGAAGGCCGGCCAAGAGACAACAGACAAGCAGGTTTTGATGAGGTGAAGATGGGCCGGCCCGTTTTGCTGGTTACTCCAATCACTTGCGGATGCGTGCAGGATTTAGTACCACCTTGCTAACTGAACCACGAGTAGCACAGCTTAAAGCATTGCATCCCCAATGCATTGTCAAATTTGCATGATTATTTACCTCAACACTCCACACGCTACTGGTCTATTTTGGCTCGGTTGGGTTCCCTTTGGTTTGAGCCTAACTGAGCTGTTGGGCATATTTTGTAAGGCTTGGTTTTATTTTTACAAAATGCTGTTTTTTTTACAATCTCTTATTAATGTATAACGCCAATTTTTTTATTTTGAAAAAATAATTATTTAAGTAAACATTACCTGGACATTCTTTTTATGTAAATTTTTGCAAAATAATTATTTATGTCAAAAATATTTGCCCAACCTTTGTATCTCAAACTTAGTTCATAATCTCCTGCTGAGTTGCCATGTCATCTTTGTCTGAGTGCCACGACATGTCCTACTTGTTGGTTCTTCGTCACCCACTACCTTGTTATGCCCCAACATCTTCTGCCTGTAGTTGGGTTGATCATCATGTCTCGCTTAGTTTCCACTTCATCTCCGCCTGAGTGCCACGTAATGTCCTACTTGTCGGTTCTTCACTACCCACTACCTTGTTATGCCCAACATCTTGCACTAGCTAAGTAGGACCCACATCTACTATCCGTAGGTTGGTTGAGTTGCTTCTCCGCCTGAGTGCCATGTCATGTCCTACTTGTCAGTTCTTCATGACTCACTATCTTGTTATGCCCCAACATCTTGCACTGGCTAGGTAGGACTCACGTCTTCTATCCTTAGTTGGGTAGGTCATCATGTCTTGTTGAGTTGCCATGTCATCTCCACTTGATTGTCATGTCATGTCTTACTTAGCGGTTCTTCATGACCCGGTACCTTGGTATGCGTCAACACAACTTGCACTAGCTAGGTAGGACCCATGTCTTCAGTCTGTAGTTGGGTTGGTCACCATGTCTGTATAAGTGCCACGTCTTCTCCGCCTGCCATGTCATGTTTTACTGGTTAGTTCTTCATGACCTGCTACCTTGATACGCCCCAACACTTCTTGCACTAGCTACGTAGGACCCATGCCTTGTGTCCGTAGTTGAGAGAAAAAAGCTATAAAAAGATATGTGTATTGATAGTATAGTTGGCCATGCAGCCCGAGCCCGTTGGCCTGGCCCGAGGCCCGGATTTTTGGCCCGGCCCAAGCACGGCTCGACCCGGTGACCTACGGGCCCGGGCTGGCACGGCCTGGGGGAGCAGGCCGTGCCTGGGCTGCACCCCAGGCACGTGGCCCGGCATGGGCACGGTTAGGTCTACAGTGCCGGCCCAGCCTGCTCCTCTGTCGGCTACCTCACCCCATGCCCCATTCGGCCATTCCCCATGCGCAGCACTCGGCCACTCCATTACCCTCTCCCCCCAGCCCCCCTCCCCCCGCTCCTCTGCACCGCACTTCGCTGCCTGCCTCGTCCTTTGCCGGCCACGCAAGATGAAACACCCCTGCCTCCTCTGCTCGCCAGCAGGTGGCGCCGCCGGCTCCTTGCCTCCTCGCGGCGGCGCCTCGGGAGCTAGCACGCGTCGGCCCCAGCCCCCAGGGACGCCGGACCTGGGTGCGAGCTCGGCGGGTGGCGGCTCTAGCTCCCTGAGCTCCGCGCCTTGAGTCGCTGACTCGTCGTGGCCTACGAGGTCACCGGATCCGGCCTGCGTGGTCACCGCCTCTCTCTCTATCTCTTGTTTCTGTGGTCACCGGCTTCTCCATGTGTTACCGTCATCCTCGAGCTTGACAGCCAGCTTCGGGCGGGCCCGACCCCCATCGGGCCGGCCCGACGGCTCAACAGACCGTGCCTGGGCCGTAGGTCAAGCACGACGCCTGCCTCGGCATGGCCCGTGAGGCACGGCGGGCCGTGTAGTCCCGAGCACCATCGGGCCGTGCCAGCTCGGACCCGTGCCGTGCCGACCCGTTGGCCATCTATAATTGATAGATTTTTAATTTATAATTTATTTAATGATATCCATGCAACCATAATATAAATTAACATTGGTAATAATATGACAAGGTTCTATTAAGTCCATATCAAATTAAAATAGAATTTTGATAGATTTTTTATTTCATGGTAAAGTACATAAATATTTACTCGCAATTTCAAGTTTCACAATTTCCTTTAAGGACCCATGAAAATGTCTATTACCAATATATAATTTTATTATGTAAAATTTTGCTGACAAAATTTTATTTTATTGGACCAACAACTTTGATTTAGCAAAATCCTTCATCAAATTCGTCTGCCTTCATAGTCTTTCCCGGAAACTAATTGAGTGGGCGATGGGCGTACACCATCCCGCGTGCGCCCCCTTGGCTGATGACTGCCGCATGTCACAAGTTGTAAACAAACGGCCAGCACGCGAGGCGCAAACTAGGGGCAGTTGACAGCTGCATGCAACCACACGGAAGAAATAGCCAGCGGATCGGTGCGCACCATAGGATATTCTTAGCAGGCCATGCGCCAATTTATTTCCGTCTTTCCCACGTAAATTTTCCCTCCAAACATTTCCCCCCAAAACAAATTCCCATGCAAAAAATCCCGTGAGGGGAGGATCGGAGATTCGGAGGGGGTCCCTCCAAAGGCCGCAAAAAAATCCCGCAAGACTCGGTAGGATTAGCTTTAATCAGGAGGCCCCCACGGTAGGATTAGTTTTAGTCAGCACCCCCACGCACGCCTCCCACCCACATTTTCCATAATTGTGATCTGTTAAAAAAAACCGTGAGAGGATCGGAGGGGTCCCTTCGTTTTTGGCCTACCTCAAGTCCACTGGCGTCGTCGCCGCCAGACACCGGGACGCGGCATCCCTCCATGGACGTCGCATCTGGAGATCCCAGCAAGAGTCCAATGACGGCGCCTCCATCCAAGAAGACGCCACCGTTTGCTTCACGACGTGATGGCACCGGAGAACTCAGGAAACAGCCCGCCAGATCAATCGAAGGGCGGCCTCAGCCTCATATTCAAGCCGCCGTCGAGGATGAAAATGAAGAGGAACACACCGGGTCACTAAGGTTTCGCCACTCCGGGTATGCAGACGGTGTTATAGTACTGCTGGTCCGCTAGGGTTTATGAGTGAGTAGTATAGTTGTTTAGATGTATGTTTTACGTCTTATTAGGGCAATCACATGCCACAGGCACACAGACTACGGATGCCAAATACTGCTCGTTCGCTGCCCACTCTGCACGCAGTGACGGCAGCAGCGGCGGCGTCCCAGGCTCTGTGTCACGCGCGGCTAGCTACTCCCCTCCCGCTGTTGCTGCTTGCTTCTCGTCTAGCATATGCACACAGATTTGTTTGGATCGAGTGAGAACGCACGCGAATGTTTGTTTCCCGTTCTTCTTGCTGAGTCGAGCACTGGTTCGCTCATCGCCGGGCTCGACGAGGAACGCCGCTCCTCATCATGCCGGGACGAGCCTAGTGCGTGCAGTACCGCGCCGCTGCACCGGACCTAGCACGTGATCGAGCTGTGTTGCCCTTCTTCCACTCGCGCTCTAAAATCTCTACTCTGAGCAAGAGCTTGAGCTCGCATGTGCCTGTGCGTCCTCTGCTGTGTGAAGGAGAGGTGAGAGGGAAGCCAACAGTAGAAGAAGCTAATAAGAATTATTGGACCAAATGTTACAGGAACTTTTGAAAATGAAAGAAACATGTAGGAACATCCAAAAATTACCAAAAAAAAAACTGTTAGACTTGTCATAAACAGATCTATTTAGGCAAAATAGGAAATCAATTGTTTCTGTAGTTTATTTTCCTAGTATAATTTTATATATGTTTATGACAGGTTATGATCGGTCGTTGGTTCTTTGATTTTTAATTGTTGTATTTATGTGAAATTGAGTTGATCTAAAGAATTGTTTTATACATGCAGTGCACCAAAGACAGGAGAGGTTTGGACAATATATTTCCAATGCAAGGGGAAAGATCCACAATACGAATTTGTCGATGTACATTTAGATAAAGTTGATGTCACATATTTTAACTTGGCATGTTTTAAAGAACAGCTTGGGTATGGACCTAGGGACTTCATGTACTACAAGATGCGTTGTGGCAGGGATGTAGCAAAACTTGAAGCCATGGGTTATACATGAGATGCAGATATAGTGCTACGTATGAATGAGGCTGAGAGGGAAATCAGGTCGGTACTGTCGAAGGAGGAGGAACATGAGGTACATGTCGCAATAACACCGATTAAGCGACCAAGGGAGAATGGAAACATTGATGACTCAAGCACGCTTGAAGACATTGATGGCTACAAGCTGTGGCTAAAAAAGCTGCAATCCAAGGGTCCAAAACTGGTAAGATTGTTCGATGATTCACTCATGCAAATTGTTATAACAAAGTGTTGCTTTGACAGGTGGTATTGTATTTTCATCATCACTCGCAGATTTAAGGGATGCCTTCAGGGATGAAACAATCGAAACATACAAGGAATGGCTAAGACATGAAGGCTTTCGTCGACACATGCGTAATTAAATATCTTTATTGATTTAAACATGTTTACTGTTCTGCAAACAATAAAATAATTATTAATATGTGTTGATTGCATTCTTTTTGTAGTATCATTATTGGAAGAAAATACAAATGATGATGACTTAACTGAAGGGGAGGAAAATGATAGGCCAAGTCATGCTAGAAACCAAAAAAATCTAGGAGATGGTACGTGCTGGTCCATCCATTTTATATTTTATATTGAAAACACCTTTGCTGATCCTGGATACTTATTTCTTAATGCTCAATTAGGAGAAAGTTCCAAAAACGTGGAAGAGGATGTCTCAAAGGTCTGACAGTAACCAACAAGAGAATTAGGAATCGGACTCATAAATTAAAATTTGAATTTAATTCTAATCCTAGGCTTGGTGGCCCGATTGGTGAGAACCGTCGGTCATTCGTGGATGAGGTCGTAACGTTTACCAAGAAAAAGGCTCCAGTTATAGGAGTGAAAACATGGAAGGGTGTGCATCCAGAAGTCAAAAAGTCAATAGCAGATGACATACTGGTATGACACTATCTTTTTTTGTCCATGTCTTGTTGTCACAAGCTAAAATTTTGTATTATATTTGTCTTTGCATTGGATATTTGTCTTTGCATTGGAACAGTTTAACTGGGACTTAAGAATGTTGAAGAACCTAAAGAAAAGATATGGGCCATTGCCAAGGAGAGGTACAAAGGATGGTGTGCTGCATTTAGTGCTACATACAGGGCTTACCGCACTGACGCTGAAAGAATGAAACATAAGCCTGAAGATCTAGACAATGTTGAGTGGTACTACTTGATCCAGTACTTTGGAAGTGAGAGCTTCCAGGTTTGTAAAATGATTAAATATCCTTTTCTTTTTACAAATGATCAATTCAGTGTTTTAATCACATCATTTGTAAACCATTTACAGAAGAAGAGCACCAAGAACATTGAAAACCGTAAAGAAGCAAAAGACACAGCATCTCATGGGATCCAAACCATTTTCCCAAATAAGCTATGATCAGGTAATGACAAGGTTTACTAACTTAGTTATTTTTTACAACAGTCAATACCTCATACTACATGTGTTCCATCTCAGAGAGACTTGACAACTGGTGAGGAGCCTGCTGATTTGGATCTTTGGATGGTTACTCACACCAAGGGCGAGGATTGGTCAAACCCAGATACAAAGGAAGTATATGTGAGTGCTATATATATATATATATATATATATATATATATATATATATATATATATATATATATATATATATATATATATATATATATGTTTTAACTTTACAATTGGTTCATGCTTCATAAAATTTTGGAACACTTCTAATTTTAATCCTTCTAATGTGTTAATTATGTTTCGCTTAGGACAATGCTTGCGTCAAAATTGCTGAGGTAGAATTATCAAAAGATAAACAATGTCTTACGAAGGAAGAAAATGCAATTTTCCAGAAAAACTACAAAGAAACCACAGGAACCAAAACGTACAGATGTCATGGTCTTGGATATATGGCGAAATATCCAACACGAACGGCACTATTGAATGAGAGAGAAGAGAATTTAGTCCGTCGCTCAGCTACAGCCCTACAACACCAAGAGGAGGTTGAAGATTTAAAACAAAAACATGCAAATGAAGTTGCTGCAAGGGAAAGAGATAAGGAAGAAAGTCTTTGACAAATGCAGGAACTTAGAGAAGAACTTCGTTTGCAAGTTGCATTGCTGCAGGTAGTAAATATATTATATGCTTGTTTTTTGTCAATTTCTCCCCTAATGTTGCTTGCCTTATATATTGCGTGCAGGCTAACCCAGGAACCGCCACCTGTTCACAGCCTCCAAATAGCGCAGCTATAGGCATGAATGACATCACACCACCACGTATAGAAAATGAAGAACAAGAGGTAATAAAAATGCAACATGTTAGCATACCAAATGCATGCCCCCTACAATACACCAAATGAATGATTAGAATATGCTCCCCTAAAGTAATGTCTCTGCAGATTGGTTTACTGCAGTGTGCAGTTCTCTGAGATGAGCCCATGTCGGTTGCAGATTGCTTTACTTTTAGCATGTAGTAATTATAAGTACTTGAATACAACATATTATTATTTTAGAAATGCTACAAATTCAGAAGTTCTTGCCTGTTGCATTTAGAGATTCTGCTACAGTTGTTATTGAACATAATTTTTTTTTGCAATTGAACATATGTGTATTAATGCACAGTGTTGTTATTATTTTATATGTTGGAGGTTCAACCAGCAAGCGTGGTGACCTTAGTAAAAGAAGTTGATCCACCTACTACTCGCACCACAGCTAATACTACATTAACAAGAAATCTTTTTTCAACAAACACCAGCAACCTAGCAGCAGGTTTTAATTCATCACAGGAACCGATATGGCCTTCCGCAAAAACTCGCTCCCAAAAGAAAAGGCTACAGGTATGAATGGCTATATGTGAAATATGTTTGTTCATTTCAATCAAATTTTGTGCCGCATATTGGAAATGGTGAGTGAGTCATATATGCTATATATGTTGTTAGCAATACTTCGAGTTTTGGACTCATTATGATCATGCCTAATCATAAAAAACTGCTACTATACATTGACTAATTATGTTCCTGCTTATAAAATGCAGGCAAACGCGGAGAGCCAAAATAATTAAATTACTATGGAATATGCCTACGAGCGTGCTTGTGCTGATGGAACATCATGAGATGAATAAGTGAAGCAATACTTCGAGTGAATGAAGATCAATTCTTTTTTTATTGTAAGCATGGTTTAAGACTTGTAACTTGAGAGGATATTTTGGTTATTGGAAACATATTTATTCTAGTTCAGACCAAATTTTCCGGTTATTGAATTACCGATTTCATATATGTGTGTTGATAATTGAAGTTTTTTTATTTAATTCTATTATATCTATGTTGCAAATATATACAAATATCAAACGAAATAAGCGTACACAACAAAAATCCCCTCATCGCAATAAACCCAAATGCATCAATTGTTGTTTATCACAATAAACAATATTACAACGTAGGTTGTGCGATGCCATAAGACATAGTAACCACAACAATGTCTTGTTGCAATACCACTTGTGCGCAACCAAAAATTTACATGGCAACATAAGTTATTGCAATGAAACATTATGCGTCGCAATTATGGATATAGCCACCAAATGATTTTCATTGCAGAAGATTTTATTGCAATGGAACATAGTGTGTGGCAATTAGTTCTATTCTCACGAAGCAATGGCGTTGCAATATTGTCTTGTTCTTGCAACACAATGTTTGGTGGCAATATAGTCTATTGCCACAATGTGTGTTGTGGCAACAATTACTAATGTAACAATGTTATTGGTTGCAATATCCCCTATTGCAACCATATCGTGCGTGGCATTTGTTTTTTGTGCTTGTTGCAAAATTCAAAGTATCACAACACATCAAAATTGAGTCGCAATAACCTATTGCAACCTATATAAATGCCACGACTCACAACGAAACTAACTTCAAAGCATTTGTTACGTATTGCAACCAAAACACCCATATTACAACCATTTTTACACGTGGCTTTAGGGTATAATCCTTGTAGAACAAGGTGGGGCGGCCACGCGCAGGCTGCCTGACGACGTGGCCTGGCACAACCCTAAACACCCATATTCGAAGCATTTGCCCACGCGATAGAACAAAAAAATAATAAAATGAGCATGTCTTCTTCCTCCCGATGGGCTCTAGCACCTGCGCGAGCGGAGGGCCAGAGGCTGCCTGACGACGTGGCCTGGCGGGACCTGCCGTGGCCCAATGACGCGGCCTAGCAGGGCTAGCGCGGCCAGCGGAGGCTACCGTGGTCCTCTCGAGCGTGGCTGGGGTGGCCCTCCAGCGGCTAGGGAGCACCGTGTGTCTCGTGGCACGCGTCCATGGTGGGGCCAGCACGCGCGGCCAACGGAGGCTGCTGCAGCCCTCTCGCGCATGGCAAGGGCGGCCCTCCGGCGGCTGGGTGTAAGGTCCAAATGGCTAAAGGGGGGTGAATAGCCTATTTAAAAATCTACAAGCTTCACTAGACAACCACGTTAGTATAAAAGATGGCTATGCTAAATCTAGCACTAGCTCAACTACACTATGCAAGCCACCTATACAGTTCTAGTGAAGCAAGGCTATGATCTCTAATACACACCAACAAGGCTAAGTCACTAAGCTACTTACTCCTATGTGATAAAAGCTACACTAAGCAAACTACACTAGAACTAGTACAAGAAAGTAAAGAGCAAGTGACTTGATTCTTATACCAACGATGTAGAGAAGTAATGTACTCGAAGAATCAATCACAATGATCAACCACAAGAGAAATCCTCGGCAAAGGGATGACACAAGATTTTTTACCGAGGTTCACTTGCTTCCCGGCAAGCTACTCCTCGTTGTGGCGATGCACCCACTTGTCGATTCGCGAGCTAATCGACTATCAAGAGTCGAGCCCTCGGCGGGCGCCGCACAACCGCACACAAGATGGGGATCCTCCAAGCCACGAGCTCCACTAGAGTATCCAATTTGTGAACTCCCGTGGGGAAGGATCAAGAACCCCTTACAACACTTGGTGAGGGCCACAACAATCTCCAATTGCGAGCTCAATCACCTCCGCTGCTCCAAGCCGTCTACCGTGTCGGGAAACACGGAAGAGTAACAAGAAATCCGCAGCAACTCGAAGATCAAGTGCCTCTAGAATGCAACTCTCAAGCAATGCACTTGAATCTCACTCAATCTCACTCAAGATGTGCAACTATGCAAAGAGATGAGTGGAGGGGTTGTTCTCTAGCTCAAAGGATGTCTCTAGGTCTCAAAATGTGCAAGAGTTACCCTCAAACCCCGGACATCCTCTATTTATAGCGAAGGGGTACGCAGCTAGCCGTTACCGGACGACGCAATTGAAATCGTGTTGACCGGACGCTCCGGTCAGGGTGACCGGACGCTCCGGTTAGGGTGACCGGACGCGTCCGGTCACTACACGACAAGCGAGAATAGCGCGCGTCAGAACTAGCCGTTGCCGTGACCGGACGCACTCTGCCGTTTGACCGGACGCGACAGTGCCAGCGTCCGGTCGCGTTCCAGTAAGCTCCCGTCGAGACCGGACGCGTCCGATCACACGTGACCGGACGCGCCGCGCGTCCGATCAGCACTCTACTGCTCTCTGTCCCTCTGGACGCCTGACCGGACGCTCCGGTTCCGTGAGGGACCGGACACGCCCGTCGCGCGCTCTACTTCTGCGCACAGGTGAACTGACCGGACGCGCTGGTCAGGCCAGACCAGCGTCCGGTCACAATCCCTAGTACCCGCGCCACGTTGAACTGACCGGACGCGTCCGGTCAAACCGAGACCGCGTCCGGTGCAGCGTCCGATCGCCGTTTTTTAGTGAAAAATAATTTGGACTTTCGCCACCTTTTCTAGACTCTGGCGTAATAGAAAATAGGCATTTCATTTCCTCGAAAACGTCTGAATCCCGCGCTCGCAAGCTCGGCGGGAGGGAGAGCGAACCCTAAACCCCTTACTACCGCTCAAACACCACCGCCTTCGCAAATGTGCTAACACCACCAAGTGTACACCATCAATGTGCATGTGTGTTAGTATTTCACAAACATTTTTCAAGGCGTTATGTTAGCTCTCAACTAGATCCTAATGCATATGCTCAAGACATTGATCTAGTGGCACTTGATTCCCGAGCTAACCGTGATTGCCCCTCTTGATAGTCGGCTATGTATCCTAAACCCGGTCAATCACTTCTCTACTCATCTTAGACCGGCAAAAGGAAAATCCTATGGTTATACCTTTGCCTTGCGCTCTTAGATCCTTCTCTTCCACTTGATCATCATGTCCATCATATTATGTGCGTCTCCACCATGATCTTGCTCATCATTTCATGCACCAAATCATGTGGTCTTGTGGCCATCTCTCCATGCCATTTCCACCTCCATCACGTGTTGCTTATGCCTAGCTTAATCACACTTGATACAATAGCATTAGCAACTTGGTGTCATTTATTACCAAAACCAAACTTGGGCTTTCAATCTCCCCCTTTTTGGTAATTGATGACAACCATCACAAAGATATGAAGTGAAATCAATTTTCAATTTCGATAGTATTAGCTCCCCCTATATATGTGCTTCCATGAGTTTGGTTCAATTGTGCACATATGTATGGATTTGAATTTTGGGAGAGTTACTACTATCAAATTGATGCTAAGGTATATAGAATGGACCTTTGAAGCGTGATACCAATCGGAGTTGCCTTTATATACCATCCTTAGCATCAATGTAGCTAGACACCACTTGTAATTCATCACTTGTAAAGATCACAAATACTAAAATACCTCGTGAGATCAACATTAAAAGCAAAGGTGTCTAGATACTACTTGTAAAACTACTCTTTAACAAATCATCATTCAAGTTCTATTTCTAACAATCACCATACAAACATGAATATGAATTTAAACCTTGCAGTGCAACAATACATCATGTTAATGCACATACAAATGCAACAAATAATTCATGAGCTTGCTCCCCCTACTTGTGTGCTCAATTTTTAATTTCTCTCCCCTTATTGTATCTTTCTCCCCCTTTGTGACTTTTCTACTATATCTTTCTCCCCCTTTGTGACTTTTCTATCTTTGTGACTTTTCTCTCCCCCTTTGTCAGCAATCACCAAAAAGGTGCCAATTTTAGTGAGAGTTAAGTCAATTAATATGAGAGAGTCCAAATTATGGTTCAATCTAGATCACTTGCCTAGAATATGTAATTCAGTTTGATCCAAGGACAAGCTTCTTCACACCTCATAAAGTATAAGGGTTATCTTGACCATGTTGAATTACACATCATGAGCTCATTTTCTAGATTCAACACTAGGTTTGCAAGCCCACAAACATGTCATATGCTACCACTAGATCAATCAAAACATAGAAGCAATAGTGGTACCATATATACGTTAAACTCATTTGATTTTCATGAATGAGCCTATTTGTCATGCAAATATGTCTATATGTTCTAAACATGTCCTTAGCAAAGTATGGATGATATGCCAAACAACTTTACCTTGCTTTGTTGGAGGAGAGGCATGTCATATAAGAATGTGGAGGTGCACTCATTTCAAGTTGGAGAAGTCAAGTATGTTCAATTCATTCTTCAACTTGTAAAATCTTTTCTCATCAAGTGGCTTTGTGAATATGTCGGCTAGTTGATCTTCGGTGCCAATGCTCTCAATGCTAATATCACCCTTTTGTTGATGGTCTCTTATGAAGTGATGCCTTATGTCAATGTGCTTCGTTCTTGAATGTTGAACCGGATTTTGTGTCATCTTGATTGCACTTTCATTGTCACAAAACAACGGAACATTCTTGAATTTTATCCCAAAGTCATTCAAAGTGGCCTTCATCCAAAGCAATTGTGCACAACAACTACTGGCACTAATGTATTCGGCCTCGGCGGTAGATAGTGCAACACTATTTTTTTTTCTTTGATGACCATGAAACAAGGGACCTTCCAAGCAATTGACAAGTGCCACTTGTGCTCATTCTATCAATCTTGTATCCACCATAGTCGGAGTCCGAATATCCAATCAACTCAAAATTAGACCCCTTTAGAAACCATAATCCAACATCATGAGTGCCCTTAAGATATCTCAATATCCTCTTGGTTGCTTTCAAGTGACTTTCTCTAGGTGAAGCTTGATATCTTGCACACTTGCACACACTAAACATCACATCCGGCCTCGAAGCGGTGACATAGAGCAAACTTCCAATCATAGACCGGTATTGCTTTTGATCTACCATGTTGCCACTAGCATCAACACCCAATTGATCATTTGTGCCCATTGGTGTACTCATTTGCTTAGCATCTTGCAATCCAAATTTCTTGATCATGTCCTTGATGTACTTCCCTTGACTTACAAAAGTGCCATTCTTCATTTGCTTGATTTGAAGTCCAAGAAAGTAACTAAGCTCTCCAATCATAGACATCTCAAACTCTTTTGCCATCATATTTCCAAACTCTTCACAAAAATCTTGATTGGTTGATCCAAAGATAATGTCATCCACATAGATTTGCAACACAAACAAGTCATTTCCAAGCTTCTTGGTGAAGAGAGTGGTGTCAACCTTTCCCATCTTAAACCCTTTAGAGAGAAGAAAGTCCCTCAACCTCTCATACCATGCTCTAGGTGCTTGCTTCAAACCATACAATGCCTTCTTGAGCTTGTAAACATGGTTGGGCTTCTTGTCATCTTCAAAACCAGGAGGTTGCTCAACATAAACTTCTTCATTGATGTAGCCATTGAGAAATGCACTTTTGACATCCATTTGATAGAGCTTGATGTTATGTGCACAAGCATATGCTAATAAGATTCTAATTGCCTCCAATCTTGCAATCGGTGCATATGTTTCTCCAAAGTCAAGACCCTCAACTTGAGTGTATCCTTGTGCTACTAATCTTGCTTTGTTCCTCACAACCATGCCATCTTGATCTTGCTTGTTTTTAAAGACCCACTTGGTGCCAATTACATTGTAGTTCTTTGGTCTTTCCACAAGCTCCCAAACTTGATTTCTAGCGAAGTTGTTTAGTTCTTCATGCATGGCATTTACCCAATCGGAATCCTTCAAAGCATCTTCTATTTTCTTAGGTTCTTCAAGTGACACAAATGAATAGTGCTCACAAAAGGATGCTAATCTTGATCTTGTTTGAACACCACTTTGAATTCCACCAATGATTTGATCCAATGGATGATCTCTTGCAATGCTAGTAGGTTGGAGTATTGGGAGTTGGTTGCTTCCACTTGTTTGACCTTGAACTTGAGCTTCATCATGAGTACAACTAGAGCTTGCTTGATTTGTATCAATTTGCACACTTTGGTTGATCACATGAGTAGCATCATCATCATCAACTTGCCTTGGCCTAACATCACCAATGTCCATGTTCTTCATTGCATTTGATAATTGATCTCCTTTCACATCATTAAGGTTTTGAACTTCATTTTAAGATCCTTGGGTTTCATCAAACTCAACATCATGAACTTCTTCCAAGGTGCCATTTGTGAGATTCCAAACTCTATATGCTTTGCTTGTGGTAGAATAGCCAAGTAAGAACCCTTCATCACATTTCTTTTCAAACTTGCTCAATCTAGTACCTTTCTTGAGATATAGCATTTGCAACCAAACACTCTAAAGTATGCAATATTGGGCTTTCTTCCATTCAATAGCTCATATGGTGTCTTCCCAAGCTTCCCATGGCAATAGAGACGGTTGCTACAATAGCAAGCCGTGTTGATGGCTTCACTCCAAAATGAATGACTCACATTGTATTCACTAAGCATTGATCTAGCCATGTCAATCAAAGTTCTATTCTTCCTTTCAACTACACCATTTGATTGAGGAGTGTATGTTGGTGAGAATTGATGTCCAATACCGAGATCATCACATAAATCTTCAATTCTTGTGTTCTTGAACTCACTACCATTGTCACTTCTAATCTTCTTGATGGTGATTTCAAACTCATTTTGCACTCTTTTGACAAAAGACTTGAATAGATCATAAACATCACTCTTGTCATAGAGAAAGAACACCCAAGTGTATCTAGTGTAGTCATCCACTATCACAAAACCATACTTGTTTCCACCAATGCTAGTATATGTTGTTGGCCCAAACAAGTCCATGTGCAATAGCTCAAATGACTTTGATGTGCTCATTTCACTCTTACTAGGATGTGTATTTCCAACTTGTTTGCCGGCTTGACAAGCACTACAAGGTTTATCCTTCTCAAAAGTCACATCTTTCAAGCCTCTAACTAAGTCATGCCTCAAAAGTTTGTTCAATTGTTTCATTCCAACATGACCAAGCCTTCTATGCCATAACCAACCCATACTAGATTTGCTAAGCAAGCATGATGTCAATTGTGTCTCACTATCGTTGAAGTCAACCAAGTATAAACTACCATGTCTAAATCCTTTGAATATCAAATTTGATCCATCAACACTTATGACTTCAACATCATCACTACCAAATATGCACTTGAAGCCAAGATCACAAAGTTGTGCCACCGATAAAAGATTGAAGTCCAAGCTCTCAACTAGTAATACATTTGATATGCTCATGTCATTTGAGATAGCAATTTTACCAAGCCCCTTGACCTTGTCTTTCTTGTTGTTGCCGAAAGTGATAGCATCAAAACCACCATTTTGACTTGTATCAATTGATTTGAACATACAAGAATCCCTGGTCATATGTCGAGTGCACCCACTATCAAGCACCCAATGCCTTCCTCCGGCTTTGTAATTGACCTACAAGATAAGATCAATTCTTTTTAGGTACCCAAACTTGTTTGGGTCCTCCAAGGTTAGTGACCAAGCTCTTTGGTACCCAAATGGCTTTCTTCTTTGAGCCTATCCATAGTGTACCAATGAACTTAGCATGAACACCATTTGTACCCTTGGTAAGTATATAGAAAGAGTCAAACTTAATTGAGGATACATTGGCATTGGATTTCTTGTTCATGCAATGTTGCTCTATGTGATCAACTTGCTTACAACTTTTGCAATAGCTACCATTGTTCTTCACAAAACGAGTCTTGTGAGGAACAAAAGCGGCATTGCCTTTCTTGGGGTTATAGCCCAATCCCTCTTTGTAGAGAGAAGCTCTTTGGCTACCCAAGCACATAAGCAAGCGGTCCTCACCACCATAAGCCTTAGCTAAGGTGTGATTGAGCTCTTTTACCTCCTTGAGATTTTTATTCTCAACTATAAGTGTGGAGTCACAAGTGAAACCATCACTACTAGATGAGGATGGTGTAGATGAGCTACATGAAGGGTTAGTGGGAGCAACAACAATAGACTTATGACAAGATTCATCAATTATATCACAAGATATGCCTATGTTGCAAGTTTTAGCTTTCTCAACATTAGTTGGCATGTTTTCACATTTTTCAACTAGAGAGGAATGAGCTTCTTCAAGCTTAGTGTGAGACTTTTGAAGCTTCTTATGGTCTACCTTTAGACTCTCATAAGATGCCCTAAGCTCATCAAGTTCTTGCATAAGGTTTTTCTTTTCCTTAAGCAAGCCCTTGCACTCCTTTCTAGATTCTTTAAAGTGTTGAGTGCAATCTTCTAGCATAGTGATTAGTTCATCTTTAGTGAATTCTTCTTCATCACTATCACTATTACTAGCATTATCATGATCACTCTCATCGTCGGATGATACCTTAGCGGCCTTAGCCATGAAGCACGATGGAGTGTCAAAGAGGGAGACCTTCTCTTGGATGGCAATGCTAGCATGCCTCTTCTTCTTGCTCTTGTTGTCATCCTCATCATCACTTGAGGAATCATCACTATCACATGTAGCAACATGAGAATCATTCTTCTTCTTATGAGAGCTCTCCTTCTTTTCTTGCTTTTTCTTTTGCTTCTTCCTCTCCTTCTTGATAGCATCTTCATCATCACTATCATAAGGACACTTTGCAATGAGATGGTCCTTGCTATGGCATCTAAAACATCTCATGGTATGCCCATTCTTCTTAGATGAGTTCTTCCTCCTTGCACGAAAGCCCTTCTTCTTCATGAATTTGCCAAAATTGCTTGACAAAAAGAGCCATCTTCTCATCAATATCATCACTATCACAAGAGCTTGAGTCTTCATCACTTGATGATTCAATCTTGGATTTGCCCTTGGATGTGGTGGCTTTGAATGCCACACTCTTCTTCTTCTCATCATCCTTCTTATCATTTTCCTTCTTCTTCTTCTTGACCAATTCATCCTTCTCATCATCTTCTCTATATGAATCATCGGTCATTACTTCTTGAAATATTTGTTGAGGAGTTGAATCCTTCAATGTAGTCCTCACTAGCACGGTGATCAATGTATCAAATCTCTTGGGCAAGCTTCTCAAGAACTTCATAGAGAATTGGTTGTCCTTGACCACCTCACCAAGTGCCTTGAGCTCATTGACAATGACTTACAATCGATGAAACATTTTCGGTACACTTTCATCATCTTGCATCTTGAAGCTTGAAAATTTTTCTTGCAAGATATATGCTTTAGCGGTCTTTGTGCCTTCGGTGCCCTCAAATGTTTCTTCAAGCTTGGCCCAAGCATCATGTGCAACTTCTATGTTCTTCACTTGCTCAAATGTCTTATCATCTAATGCCTCATGAAGAGCACTAATTGCAATGTCATTGCATTGGAGCTTCTTCTCTTCCACCGGTGTAGGTGCTTCCGGATTAGCAACCTCAAATTTTGTTTCGGTGACCTTCCACACTTCTCTATTGATTGACTTGAGGTGTGCGGTCATCTTAACCTTCCAATATGCATAATTTGTGCCATCAAAGTGAGGTGCCTTCTTGGTGTTGTTGATGTGCAAACTTAATTGAGCCATTTCTTCACCGGAGGTTGTTAAGCCTTAATCAAACGGTGCCTCGGCTCCGATACCACTTGTAAGGTCCAAATGGCTAGAGGGGGGGTGAATAGCCTATTTAAAAATCTACAAGCTTCACTAGACAACCACGTTAGTATAAAAGATGGCTATGCTAAATCTAGCACTAGCTCAACTACACTATGCAAGCCACCTATACAGTTCTAGTGAAGCAAGGCTATGATCTCTAATACACACCAACAAGGCTAAGTCACTAAGCTACTTACTCCTATGTGATAAAAGCTACACTAAGCAAACTACACTAGAACTAGTACAAGAAAGTAAAGAGCAAGTGACTTGATTCTTATACCAACGATGTAGAGAAGTAATGTACTCGAAGAATCAATCACAATGATCAACCACAAGAGAAATCCTCGGCAAAGGGATGACACAAGATTTTTTACCGAGGTTCACTTGCTTCCCGGCAAGCTACTCCTCGTTGTGGCGATGCACCCACTTGTCGATTCGCGAGCTAATCGACTATCAAGAGTCGAGCCCTCGGCGGGCGCCGCACAACCGCACACAAGATGGGGATCCTCCAAGCCACGAGCTCCACTAGAGTATCCAATTTGCGAACTCCCGCGGGGAAGGATCACGAACCCCTTACAACACTTGGTGAGGGCTCCAACAATCTCTAATTGCGAGCTCAATCACCTCCGCTGCTCCAAGCCGTCTACCGTGTCGGGAAACACGGAAGAGTAACAAGAAATCCGCAGCAACTCGAAGATCAAGTGCCTCTAGAATGCAACTCTCAAGCAATGCACTTGAATCTCACTCAATCTCACTCAGGATGTGCAACTATGCAAAGAGATGAGTGGAGGGGTTGTTCTCTAGCTCAAAGGATGTCTCTAGGTCTCAAAATATGCAAGAGTTACCCTCAAACCCCAGACATCCTCTATTTATAGAGAAGGGGTACGCAGCTAGCCGTTACCGGATGACGCAGTTGAAATCGCGTTGACCGGACGCTCCGGTCAGGGTGACCGGACGCGTCCGGTCACTACACGACAAGCGAGAATAGCGCGCGTCAGAACTAGCCGTTGCCGTGACCGGACGCACTCTGCCGTTTGACCGGACGCGACAGTGCCAGCGTCCGGTCACGTTCCAGTAAGCTCCCGTCGAGACTGGACGCGTCTGATCACACGTGACCGGACGCGCCGCGCGTCCGATCAGCACTCTACTGCTCTCTGTCCCTCTGGACGCCTGACCGGACGCTCCGGTTCCGTGAGGGACCGGACGCGCCGATCGCGCGCTCTACTTCTGCGCACAGGTGAACTGACCGGACGCGCTGGTCAGGCCAGACCAGCGTCCGGTCACAATCCCTAGTGCCCGCGCCACGTTGAACTGACCGGACGCGTCCGGTCAAACCGAGATCGCGTCTGGTGCAGCGTCCGATTGCCGTTTTTTAGTGAAAAACAATTTGGACTTTCGCCACCTTTTCTAGACTCCGGCGTAATAGAAAATAGGCGTTTTATTTCCTCGAAAACGCCTGAATCCCGCGCTCGCAAGCTCGGCGGGAGGGAGAGAGAACCCCAAACCCCTTACTACCGCTCAAACACCACCGCCTTCGCAAATGTGCTAACACCACCAAGTGTACACCATCAATGTGCATGTGTGTTAGCATTTCACAAACATTTTTCAAGGCATTATGTTAGCTCTCAACTAGATCCTAATGCATATGCTCAAGACATTGATCTAGTGGCACTTGATTCCCGAGCTAACCGTGATTGCCCCTCTTGATAGTCGGCTATGTATCCTAACCTCGGTCAATCACTTCTCTACTCATCTTAGACCGGCAAAAGGAAAATCCTATGGTTATACCTTTGTCTTGCGCTCTTAGATCCTTCTCTTCCACTTGATCATCATGTCCATCATATTATGTGCGTCTCCACCATGATCTTGCTCATCATTTCATGCACCAAATCATGTGGTCGTGTGGCCATCTCTCCATGCCATTTCCACCTCCATCACATGTTGCTTATGCCTAGCTTAATCACACTTGATATAATAGCATTAGCAACTTGGTGTCATTAATTACCAAAACCAAACTTGGGCTTTCACTGGGGAGCATCGTGTGGCTCGCGGCACGCAGCCATGGCGCGGTGTGCGGCACACGGCCATAACGTGGCAGGGTGGCCATGGCCAGGTGCGGCGAGGTGGCCATGGCCGGCCGCGGGGTCAGCGAACAAGGTGGGGCGGCCACGCGCAGGCTAGGGGTGGGGCGCAGGGGGAGCACTCCTCGCTAGCGTCGGTGGAGGCGAGTACACTCGTGAGTCGTGACGGAAACGGATGAGGAAGAAGAAACACAACATAAACGAACCGGTCATTTTCCACTCATCAGTGGCAGTGGTGGGTAATTTTTACTAACTCCACCAAATTTTATTTCGTGGAGCACCTCTTGAAATCCATGGATCTAGGGGCAGATCCACCATTTTTATGGAGCAGATCTGTGGTGGAGCTGCTGGATCTAAAACCGTTTGGCAGATAAAATCTAGAGCAGAGCTATTTTTTAGGATCTGGAGCTGCATGTAGCTTTGCCAAACGAGCAAATACTCACTTAAGAACCTAACCATTACACCTATTTCAACCCAATTCATTATCAGGTATAGTCTCCACCTCTCCTTTTTCCTTACCTCGACGTCTCCAATGAGCCTCCCACGATCCTGATGAAGAACGGCCTACACAAAGGCCCTTTTTGGTGCAGCTTCTGCCGGCTCCAGCTCCCTCGCACGTGCTACTGTGCAGAGGGTACTGTTCATGATAGCCGATTTTCTATCTCTTTCTTCCCTCTCTCTCACAGAGCCGTTTAGGGTCGGAGGAGCTTCTTTTCCTGACTTCGCCGGCTCCGTGCTACAGTTCCACTACAGGGAAGGAGCCGGTGCCGGTCGGAGCGGCACCAAAGAGGGCCAAAGTCAAGAACAAACATTGAGCTGAATCGGAGTTTTCCATCCAATCCAAACGAAGAACAGCCTACATGAAGTCACGAAGAAACATTGAGCTGAATTTGAGTTGTCCTTTCTGAGTCCTGCAACACCTGTCAAATAATATTGGGCTTATAACCAGTTGAATCGCTAAAATTTCGGCCCATTAGCATACAACCTGTGCCCAAATTCATCGTCCATGGCCCTCGACATGACAATCGTGTGGTCCAAGTCCAACCCAGTGTGCAAGCCCAGAAACAAATACATAAAGGCTTGACCCATGGAGTTCCTTTTAGGAAAAAGTGCACATTACCTCCTTGACTTTTGCTGTTTTTCCTCCCTGAACTCTAACGGGTAAACCACCTCCCTAAACTTTTAAAACCGTTTATTTTACCTCTCTGACTAGTTATAAGCGAATTTCAAAGGCGGTTTTGTCTTTTTCCTTTTTATTTATTTTGGTTGATTTTTTTTAAAATTGTAGCAAATCACAAAAAATCATAAAATAGAAAATCTAATTTTGTTGGACTCCACATGAGTAAATCTACACTGGGAACATATAATATGGTAAGCTTTAGTACAATTTTTTTGCTGTAGCTTTAGATATATATTTTTTATAATTAATTCATAGTTGCAGTTTCTATGGTCTAATTGTGGTGAAATTTTTATGGTAGGCTAATTATTGTATGCTAGAATTGTAAGAAAAATATTATACTCATTGGATTATGTATAACTTATTTATAGATTTATAAATATTTTTTAACAAGAATATACGTAAATAAATCTATAACTAAGTCATACATGATCCAACGAGTATGAAATTTTTTACTATAGTTCAAGCATACAATAATTAGCCCACCATGAAAATTTCACCACAATTTGACCATAGAAATTACAGCTATGAATTAATTATAGAAAAATATAGATCTAAAGCTACAAAAAAAATTGTACTAAAGCATACTATATTATATATTCACCGTGTAGATCTACTCATGTGGAATCCAAAAAATTAGATTTTCTATTTTATGATTTTTCTATGATTTACTATGATTTTTCAAAAAATTTGCCGAAATAAATAAAAAAGAAAAAAAAACAAAACCGCCAATGAAAACTGCTTATAACCGGTCAGGGAGGTAAAACGAACGGTTTTAAAAGTTCAGGGAGGTGGTTTACCCAATTTTAGAGTTTAGGCAGGAAAAGCAGACTTTCGTAAAAGTTAAGGAAGGTAATATGTACTTTTCCCTTCCTTTTATAATATATTGTAAGGGAAAAGATCATTTTATTTTCTGAAAAATAATCATGGTCTGAATCTTTGTCTTGGGCTCCAAAACTAGATATCTTATACTGTCTTTATAACTCTCAACAAAGCCATTAAAAGAATATCTCCTTGTCCTAGTTAGAAGTGGTTTTCAGTGCGGTTTCCTCCCTTTTCAATTAAAAAAACAAAATTACATGATAAAGTTTTAATAAACCACGAAAAATATCTATAAGGTAACCTGACTATCCAGCCCAATGTGCCTGCCTCGTTGGAGATGCACAGAGCTGACCTGACTATCCAGCCCAATGTGCAAGCCCAGGAAGAAACGAGAAAATTGCATACGTGGGACTTTATTGTCGCGCTTCGCAGATTTGGGACTCTAATCGCCAACTTCGTAAAAATAGGTCTTCAAACGTTGGACTCTTAATTTTCTTGCCATTATATGTATTTTCTCCCTTTTATAGTATTCCTCCGTGTATTTGGCACATCAACTGATGTTTTTGCCCTTCTTTTCATTTGCGTGTTCCATGTATTTGCCGTCGCTCTCGTTCGTTTGCACGTTACGTACGCTGGACAAGTAACGTGGCTGCATGGGCCAGGCAGGCAGGCAGGCTGGCTGGCCGCCGCCGCCACCAAATCTCGGGCGTCTCGGGCATCCGTCGCGGCTAGGTCTCGGGCATCCATGACGGCCAGGCCATCTTGGGGTCGCATGGCCTGGCACTCTGCGGCCGCTGCCTAGCCTTGGGCGGTCGCGGCCAGGGCAAGCGAAGGGCCGGCCATGGCGTCGGGAGGCTGGCCCTCCATGGCTGCCACAGGAAGGAGTCGGGATCGCGGCGTGGGGAGGGCGGCGGCTACGAACAGACGAAGTCTCGGTTCGATCGGTCTCAAGACCTACATATGGTGTAAAAACACAGCAAGACAGAAACGTCCACTCAGGTGTCAAATACATGTATACATATTAGAAAATAGAGCAAATACACGTAACGGCATGTAAATCAAGTATCCAACATTTGGAGACCTACTTTTACAAAGTCAATGATTGGGAGTCCTAAGTCTGCAAAGCACGATGATCAGAGTCCAGAACAAACGACAGCGAGCATCATTAGCCGGGCCATGTGGATTTCCTTTGGACGAAGCCCATGGATTGGAGATTTCCTTTGGACAAACAGCTCGCAAGTTCTTCTCGGACAATAAACAAGCATGCTTCTGCGAATAAATAAGTAGTAGTACATGCTAAGTGCTATCTGAAGCCGGGTTGGCCGCTTTGCATAAGGAAATAGACTCCATGCCTCTAAGAACATTACTACCATATTTGACTAGTAGTTCACATTTTGAGAGGCACAAAAGCTATGTAAATTGTAACACCCCGGTGTTACGCAATGCATTTTTGCATGGCAATCATATTGCATAGCATTCATATCATTATAATCATGTATGATAATTGTATAATTCGATTAAAATAAAAGCGTTGCATAGCATTCATATCATTATAATCATGTATGATAATTGTATAATTCGATTAAAATAAAAGCTTAAACATGCTATATTTAATGGACTATAATAATATGATAATCACATTATATCAAAAGCCTTGCAACCATAACTCTTACCTCACTTGGAACCTTAGTTCAAATTTTGGAGCTCAAATTTTGTCAAAAACTTGTTCAAAAATAATTATGAAAAATATTCAAAACTATTCCCTAATTTAGCTTTTATTTTGTCATTTAAAATCTATTAAGAATTTTGAAATGGCCCCTTAATCAAAGTTGTAGAGAATTCAATTTTGAGCAACTTTTATTTTTGGGCCAAATCCATAAAATGCTTTCTTCTTGTTCAAAATTGGGTTTGAAGTTTGAAATGCATTTAAATTTGAAAATCGAAAATCAAAAATTTCATTTTTTTTTCCCTCGCGGGCCGCCGCCACCGATTCGGCCCAGAGCCAGAGTCGGCCCGCATCACCGCGCGCGCGCGCCCGCGCTGCCCCGCCTCAGCCCAGGCCCAGCCGGCCTTCTCCTTCCTCCGCCCGCGCCCTCGCCCGCGCGCGCTGGCGCTCCGGCAGAGCACGCGCGCCGCGTGGCGGCCGCATGCCGGCCACAGCGGCCGGGTGGCGCTCGGTCGCCCCCACCAGCGCGAGCGCCCACGCCTTAACCCCCCGCAGCGCCTCGCCATTCCTCCCTCCGCTCTGCCTCCTCGCTTGTTCACCGAGCGCGGCTGCCGTTTTCCGCCTCCGCCACCGCACGCGCTCGCCGGACGCGCGCGTTCCGACGAGCTCCGTCCACCGCAGACCTCTCCATCTCGCCCCGAGCTTCCTCTCTCTCTGGCGCAACCCGTGCTCACCTCCATCTCCCGCGGTAAGCTCCATAGCCACGCCAATCGCTCGCCGGAGTTCTGGCCGAGCTCACCGTGGTTCTCCGCTCCGTGGAAACCCCGCCTCCGCCTCTTCTTTTCCCTCACTCGCGCAAGCATCTTGTTCGCCTCCTCCTCCCGGTGCTCGGACACCATCTCCCGTGCCGCCCCATGGCCGGAGAAGTGCTCCCGCCGGTGAGCAGCGCCGCCGAGCCGCCATGGCCGGTGGCAAGCTCGATTTCGAGCTCCTCCGGTCATGCCAATGGTCTCAACGGGACCGCCTCGCCTTGGGGATCACGACGGTGGTGACCTCGTCGCCGGCGACCTCGCCGTCGTCGAGATCCGCGCGGTCAGCGCCCTCCTTGACTCGGAGCGGCTGACGCGTGGGACCCGGTTGACCCGCGGGCCCGCCTGTCTGTCTCTGTGTGCGCGCGCGTGTGTAGATCGCCGGGTGCGTCTAGCAGTTCAGCGGCTGGAGTTAAAAGGGATTTTTGGAATTGATTTTTTCAGAAAATGTATAAATGCTTTAGAAAAATTGTAACTTGCTCATTTTAGCTCCAAATTTGATGAAACAAATTTCTATGGACTCTTTGGGACCAGATCTATGAGATAAAATTGTTGCATGTCAAATTTGATGAACTTTTCTGTAGAGTTTATAATTAAATAGTAAAATGGCTATTTTCTTGATAAATACTTAATAAATCCTAGAAAAGTCAGAAAAATATGATTCCAAATTTATTAATCTTTTTGTGTCATGTACTTTCTAGGGAAATTTTATAGCTTGGGTGTTCTGTATAAAAATTTGTAGTTGCAGTTCAAATGCTTTTTATTACCAATATTTGTTATTTTTGTTATTTAAATAAATTTGAATAAAACATGCAAGTGATAATTTTTCCATAGTGTTTGTTTAGGTAGTAGATAGTAGAAAAATTCCTAAATCTGTTGTTTGATACTTTTCATAATGTAAAGTATTTTAAATATCTATTTTAGGCCCTAGTTTGTTATTTTTGTGTAGGCAGTTCTAGTTATCCAAATGCAGTAAAAATTTTATGTCAAGCTATTCTTGATATTAGTAATCCGCTGTAATTTTATAAGATTTTTCTGAGCTACTAAAATATGTGTTGCTGTTCAACCTTAGGACTAATTAGGGTTTCTATTTATTCTTAATCTAAAGTTAGTTGGAAAAGCATACTTTGGTGTATCTTTGAAGCCTCTCGATTTTCAAATACTCTTGCATGGTAGAAGCTAGTGTTGGTAGCTTCCAAGTACATGTTCTTGGATGACGTAGACTACCTTGTAGAAGAGTCATAAGTTCCACATAATCCGATGACGTAATACATTCGTTACATCATATGCATTCCGCATCATCATCATCTCATGTCACCTCTGCAATGCACCGATGCATGTTGCACTCATACTTCTGCATCATACAGGATCGCAGGAGGTGGTTCCGACAGTTGTTCCCGAGGACACAGAGGAGCAGCTCGAAGTGACGGAGCCGGAGCCAGCAGAAGCAGAAGAGGAGTCCGGTGAAGAACTTCCGGAGTGCCCTGACCATCGTCCCAGTACCTTCGAGCGAGGCAAGCCCCGGAGCATTTCTCCCCCGGTTTGCAAAGAATTATTTATTAATCTCACTTAATCTGATGCATTAAGTTTAGGAGTTGTTTGCAAACGTTGCTGCATTATACCTTGTTCCACCTTGTTTTACCCGATCCTTGTCACCCTGGTGTCCACGGTAAATACTTGCTTAGCTTGCTTAGACCGGTAGAAGTCGGGTGATTGCCTGTCATCCGCGAGCTATAGGGGATTACCTGGTTTTATGTGAAAGAAATGTCATGTGAGAATAACTAAGTGTGGAAATGAATATGAGACCGGGCGGAAGCTTGCAGGGTTCTGGACTGTAGTGTCTTCCGTCTGTGTCGATTAAGGACCGTCCGATGTCGGGCCTCGGGTCATGTTGAACGCATGCCTCACATTTAGCTGGCCGGATAAAGTACCTTTCGACCGCGAAGCCGGGAGATTATTCGGGCCGAGTAGATTGCCCGCAACGCACTGTACCGGAGCAGTAGTGGCAGGAAACGGGGGCGCGATGATAAGGCCAAAGAGCAGTCGGGCGGCCCCCGGGTACATGTGGTTCCTGGCAAGCTCGCGACTTTACCTGAATGGTTGACTCGGTGACCAATACCTCACTTTAGCGGGTGAGTGAGGTTTGTGTGAGGAATAAATTACCAGCTGGTCAATAATCGATTCGAATCGCCATCGTTCACTGGATAGTGAACACTTGACTTGAGTTACTTCATCGTAGTAATATTGATGCAACACTTGGATAGTTATGTGGGAAATGACATGGTAATTATGGTTAAATATCAATGGTAATCCTTGCTCGCTTAATTACATGGTTACTCTAGCAGAAAGTGCAAACATAGTTGACAGGAGAATAAAGAATTAAAACATGACATGCTTTTGTAAATGATTTGCTAAGCTAAAAATGCTTTTCTTGCAAATGAGTCAGCCACCCCACCAAAATGCCTATCATGATCCTTGGAGTCTTTTGTTTTGGTTCTGTCGGGTAAGTCTAGCTGAGTACCTTCTCGTACTCAGGGCTTTGTTCCCACTTGTTGCAGATGGACAGATGTACTATGGTTATTGTATCAACTGTCTCTACCCTGCGATGGGCGAAGCCTAGGACCATGGGCAATGGTCACTCACTACTCCTCGCCTGATGCTTTTGTGGGAGATGATCGCGAGCTGGCACTTTATTTTGGAAAGTTGTGCGTGTGTGTGTGCGCTTTGAACTAATGCTTCCGCTACTTTATTTGAAACTGGTTTGTAATAACTATGTTTAAACTCCGATGTATTTTGTGCCGCAAACTACCGTGTAACTTATGAAGGTAATCGCTGAACTTATTACGATCTTGGCTGTGATGTGAAATGGTTTGAAATCCGTCGAGATTTCACGGACTACCGGGTTATACGGGCTTAAGTTTGGTAAATTGTCCGTCCGTTGGATGATTTTCTTACTTAATCTCGTATAATTGGGCGGTTCTGTTACAGCTGGTATCGGAGCATGGTTTAGCGTAATTACTGTTCATAAGTGTATTTGAACCAAAACCTTGCTTAAAAGTGTGATTTTGAAACTAAAAAGTGTGCCAGTGGTCATATCCTGTATGCCCAGTTAAGGACTCTAGGTGGCTATTTAAGTACTAACTTGGGGTTCTGCACCATATTTCTTTTTCGTTGCTCATACGGCGTGCTATTGTATGAGTGCCACTTAATTGAGTGGTAATGTATGGATCAGTTACCTCTACGCTTCGGTAAGTGTGAGTTGTGGGAGCATGATCGGATACACCGCCGATCTAGGGAAAGTGCTTATATGATACTTGGATAATTACATGTTTTACACATGTTTTTATAAAAGTGTCGCATGTGTGGGTGTTCCGTCCGTTGAGGCGATGCCGTCAATAGGACGATGTGTTTGGGTAGTTACTACCGTTGTACACGCATCTGGGGATTCGTGTAAAGCGTGTAGGTATATTTACTGCTTTCATGCATTCATGGGGAATGGGCTGAAATGAGTTTTCTGCAGGTACATAACAGCGTATCGTGTAGACCGAATTAGTTACGTATATGAGAGATCGTTGTATGCCACCGAATTCACCGTTAGATGCTTTTATTTCATAAGTTTGTGAGAACGTAAGACTCGTGCATGCATCATATTGTTTGTGCATTCCATTCATGGCATGCATTCCTCCCCTTATAAAAGGATTATCCCATTTCGATAAAAGTGACCTCAACTAAAATATGTTCTCACCGGGTAATTTAAAACTTGTGCTACAGATGGCCCGCACGAAGCAGACTGCCCGCAAGTCCACTGGAGGAAGAGCACCCCGTCGTCAGCTAGCCCCGCGGGAGCACCGCAACACGGACACTTTTCTAAGCGAGTTTGGCATGCCCACCTTGCTTTGGAGAGTGCTTCATGATGTGGGGTACCCGGAGGGACAAGAGCCAGTTTACTCTTGGAGCGAGAGCCAGCTAGCTGAAGATGGACTTGCTGTGGTAGAGATCACCGTCCCTGCTCTTGGTGATGCGCCAGAATGGGATGGTTGGCATCTGGAGTTCGAAGGACGCACTCCAGTCGAGGGTGCAGAGGGCGCAGCTTTTCGCGTCATCCGAGACATCATGAGCAGATTTCCCAATGAGTTAGCAGCAGCTTTGGCCGGTACCTTACCGAGAGATGATCCTCGCGACGCCATTTGGGTACAGCCGCAAGGAAGTGCCCTGGTTAGAGGCCCCAGTGAAGGACGGGCTAGCGACAACCACACCATGAGTGCCATGTATGCAGCCATCAGAGCATATCAAGGTCTGGAGAATACCTATTGGACCTTGACTGGCCTACGTGGTGATGATCGGCTTGAAGCAAGGAAGCAGAAGAAAAAGCAAGCGCGTGCCATAGCTAGCTTGCATGAGCAGTTGGCTGATATGAGCTTGCAGCGGGACCGAGCTCTCGAGAGAGGCGAGAGTTCCTTGCAGCAGGTACAGAGGCTGACTCAGGCCAACAGGAATGCAGATCGCCTATTGGAGCAGCTAGTACAAGAAAGGAATGAAGCCTGGAACGAGAGAGACCTTCTGAGGCAGAGGGTCGAGGAGCTAGAAGAGTACAATGCCAACTTGCATGAAGAGTTCCATGCCCTCTACAACGGGATGGGCCCGTATGCTCCTCCGAACGCCGCTCAGATGGACATCGACGACGACGCTGCAGCTGAGGGTAGCGATGGCGACGCCTCCGACATCGACGATGGCCCCGAGGAGTAGGATAGTGTCCTGCGTTAGTAGCTAGGCTTGACGCGATGGCCTTCTTTTGGTTTTCATGTATCATGATGTATCCTGTTCGACCTTGAGACTGACGATCTTTGGAGTTTGGTTGTGTATGCGATACCCGAACGCATAAAAGTCCAGTGTATGTATGCTGGCAACGTGGTTGTATGGAACGTAATGTTGCATTTGAAGTAACTGAATTGGTGCTGTTGTTTAATTGGAATGAAATTATTGCGCCTCTGTTTTCTTGTATGACTTGTTCTCTCCAATGAATTCAGTATGGCATAATTGTTCATTCGGACATAATTTTACAACTTCACTCAATTGTGCTTGTTGCTGAAATATGCAGATGGCCAACACTCGTCGTGCTACATATGAAGCCGCTGAGACTGGTGGCAATGGTGCAGGAGCTGGTGGAAGTGGTGCCAACAATGTCAACCACCAGGAACCACGTCCAGAACCACATTTGCCCCCTCCTCCGCCGCTTACCGCAGAAATGTTCTTCACACAGTTTCTTGGAAGTCAACGCAGTACTGAACAATCACAGAGGAATATGGAAGACTTTCTGCGTACCATAGCGGAAAATGTTCAAAGAGGAAATAATCAAGGTGGTGGCCAGGGAGTGAACCAGTACAGCAGTTTCAAGGATTTCATGGATACGAGGCCACCTATTTTCAAAGAAGCAGCAGAGCCACTTGATGCCGAAGAATGGATTAACACTATGGAAGATAAGTTCCGTGTGTTAAGGATGACAGAAGTTCTGAAAGTAGAGTATGCTGCACATCAGTTACAGGGACCAGCGGGAATGTGGTGGAAGCATCACCGCAGTACTTTTCCTCCTAATGCCCAGATCTCTTGGAGGGATTTCACTGAAGCTTTTAAGGGAGTTTATATTCCCCCAGGGTTGGTTGAGATGAAGCTTGGAGAGTTCTTAGCCTTGAATCAGGGTACCAAGACGGTGACACAGTATCTGCATGCCTTTAATAACTTGTGCCGCTATGCTCCAGACATGGTTGACACAGATGCAAAGAAGATTGCTAGTTTCAAGAGAGGGTTGAGTCCGAAGATGATGAAGCATGTGGGTACCAATACCCGCAACAGATTCAACGACTTTATCAGTGACTGTTTGAAGCAAGAGAAGAACAATAACGCTTACACCGCATCCAAGAACCGCAAGAGAGTGTTCGAGTCAGGACCATCCCAGTCCAGAGTTGTCCCTGCCAACCATTCATCTTATCGTCCGTCCGCACCTGGTGCGAGGTTCAGGCCGCCGCAGCATAAAACCCAGAACTACAAGGGGCCACAGAAACCGTACAAGATCGCAGTGCCGCCAACAAAGACCAACGCAGCTGCAGAACAGAGCAACTCCAAGGGAGCTATAGGGTCTGCTGGTACAGTGAAAGGGCCCTGCTACAACTGTGGTCAGCCAGGCCACTTTTCCAAGTTCTGCCCTTATCCGCCTAAAAAGAAGCAACAGACTTACAATGCCCGTGTGCACCACACCGCCATTGATGAAGTTCCTGAGGGAGAGCCTGTAACTGCTGGTAAGTTTCTTGTGAACCATCACCCTGCAGTTGTTCTTTTTTATTCTGGATCTTCGCATTCTTTTATGAGTCAAGCATTTGCACGGAAGCATGAACAACTATGCACAGAATTGAGTTATGGTTATCGCATAAGTTCAGCAGGAGCTGATGTGTTAACCAATAAGATGGTTAGAGGGGCAACCCTTGAGTTAGGTAGTCGGAAGTTCAGAGTGAACCTGGTAGTTATGCCTGGACTAGTTTTGGATGTAATAATAGGAATGAACTGGATGAAAGACTGGGAAGCAGTCATAGATACAAGCAGTCGGATGCTTACCCTTAAAGATCCCCAGGCAGAGGGTACTTTTCAGGTACCATTGCCTAAAAGAACAGATCTTGTGAGTGTGACCTGTGCCATGGAAGTTACTCCTATCCATCAAATCCCAATAGTATGTGAGTTTCAGGATGTGTTTCCAGATGAGTTACCTGGCCTTCCTCCAGATAGAGATGTTGAGTTCGGAATCGAGTTGATCCCCGGGACAGCTCCAATTTCAAGGAGACCTTATCGGATGCCTCCGGATGAGTTAGCTGAGCTGAAGAAACAGTTGGAAGAGTTATTAAAAAAGGGGTTTATTCGCCCAAGTAAGTCTGAATGGGGATGTCCTGCCTTGTTTGTAAAGAAAAAGAAAGAGGGTACTCTCAGGATGTGTGTGGATTACCGACCTCTTAACGCTGTAACCATCAAGAATAAATATCCCTTACCTCATATTGATGTTCTGTTTGATCAGTTAGCTAAAGCCAGAGTGTTCTCCAAGATAGACTTAAGGTCTGGGTATCATCAGATAAAGATTAGACCTCAAGATGTTCCGAAAACCGCCTTTTCTACCAGATACGGGTTGTACGAGTATCTTGTTATGTCATTTGGACTAACAAATGCTCCTGCATATTTTATGTATCTGATGAATACGGTTTTCATGCCAGAGTTGGACAAGTTTGTAGTTGTCTTCATTGATGACATTCTAGTATACTCTGAAAACGAGAAAGAGCATGAGGAGCATCTGAGAATTGTCTTGACCAGGTTGAGAGATCATAAGTTATATGCTAAGTTCAGCAAATGTGAATTTTGGTTGAAGAAAGTTCCTTTCCTCGGTCATATTCTATCTAAGAATGGAGTTTCTGTAGATCCGAGTAAAGTGCAAGAGGTTATGGATTGGAAGACTCCAACCACAGTGTCAGAAGTCAGGAGTTTCCTAGGGTTAGCTGGTTATTATCGCCGCTTTATCCCAGACTTCTCGAAGATTGCCAAGCCTATGACAAGTCTGTTACAGAAAGATCACAAGTTTGCGTGGACAGAGGAGTGTGAGACAGCTTTCCATACCTTGCGGAAACTGTTGACCACTGCTCCAGTTCTTGCACAGCCCGACATCGAAAAACCTTTTGATGTGTTCTGTGACGCATCAAAAACAGGGTTGGGATGTGTGCTGATGCAAGAAGGAAGAGTAATTGCTTATGCCTCCCGGCAGTTGAGAAAACATGAAATCAATTATCCGACACATGATCTTGAGCTTGCCGCTGTAGTGCATGCCTTAAAGATTTGGAGACACTATCTACTGGGTAACGTGTGCAACATTTTCACTGATCATAAGAGTCTCAAGTACATTTTCACCCAACCAGAATTGAACATGAGACAGCGAAGATGGTTAGAGCTGATCAAAGACTACAACTTGAATGTACAGTATCACCCTGGGAAAGCCAATGTGGTAGCTGATGCTTTAAGCAGAAAGTCACATTGTCTGAATGTGCAACCCTTGCTTGAAGATGGTTTCGATCTAATACACCCTGCCGTGCTACAAAGTATTCAGGTCAGTTGTTCCTTGGAGAGTAAGATTATAGAAGGCCAGAAAGCAGACAAAGGGATATTTTACATCAAAAAGAAGATTCAAGAAGAACCCTCGAAACACTTCAGGGTGGATGAGCAAGGTGTATTGTGGTTCGACAACCGTCTTGTTGTTCCAAAGGATAGAGAGCTTAAGAATAAAATTTTGGATGAAGCTCATCTCTCCAAGTTGTCTATTCATCCTGGCAGCAGTAAAATGTATCAAGAACTAAGACCTCGTTATTGGTGGACCAAGATGAAGAAGGAAATTGCAGCGTATGTAGCCAGATGTGACACATGTTGTAGAGTAAAAGCAATTCACATGAAGCCTGCCGGAATGTTACAACCTTTGTCAGTACCAAGTTGGAAGTGGGATGACATAAGTATGGATTTTATCACGGGTTTACCCACTACTCAAAAAAAGGTCACGATTCCATTTGGGTAATTGTGGATCGTCTTACTAAGACAGCCCACTTTCTGCCTGTCAAAACGGAATATAGACCACCTCAATATGCTGAGAAGTATATTGCGGAGATTGTGAGATTGCATGGCATACCAAAGACTATAGTGTCTGACAGAGGGTCGCAGTTCACTGCTCACTTTTGGGAGCATTTACACAAAGGCTTGGGGACTAGTCTGATTCGTAGCACTGCCTATCATCCTCAAACAGATGGTCAAACTGAGAGAGTTAATGCTGTTCTAGAAGATATGTTAAGGGCTTGTGTGTTGTCTTCCAGAGGTTCATGGGAGTCATGGTTACCATTAGCAGAGTTCTCATACAATAACAGCTATCAAGAGAGTATCAGAATGGCACCTTTTGAGGCTCTGTATGGCCGAAAGTGTAGAACACCGTTAAACTGGATTGAGCCCGGAGAAAGAAGGTATTATGGTATTGACTTCGTAGAGGAAGCCGAAAGGAAAGTTCATATCATCCAGCAGAATATGAGAGCAGCCCAGTCACGTCAGAAAAGTTATGCAGATAAGAGAAGGAGACCGCTTGTGTTCGAAGTTGGCGACTATGTCTATCTAAAAGTTACGCCAATGAAAAAGAAAAGGTTTGGTGTGCGCAGAAAGCTGGCCGCCAGATTTGTGGGACCTTACAAAATCCTGGAACGGAAGGGTCCTGTGGCTTACAAATTGGAGTTACCGGAGTCAATGGGTGCTATATTCCCAGTTTTTCATGTATCACATCTCAAGAAATGTTTGCGCGTTCCAGAGGAACGGATTGAACCTCGAGGCATAAAACTAAAGTCAGATTTGGTGTATCGTGAGCAACCAGTTCGAGTATTGGATACCAAGGAAAGGGCTACTCGAAACAGTGTGGTGAAAACGTATAAGATACAATGGAGTCATCACGATGAAGGGGATGCATCTTGGGAAACGGGTGAATACTTAAAGAACGCCTATGAAGATTTTTATAATAAATGGTTCGTAACCCAAATCTCGGGACGAGATTTTTATAAGGGGGGAGGGCTGTAACACCCCGGTGTTACGCAATGCATTTTTGCATGGCAATCATATTGCATAGCATTCATATCATTATAATCATGTATGATAATTGTATAATTCGATTAAAATAAAAGCGTTGCATAGCATTCATATCATTATAATCATGTATGATAATTGTATAATTCGATTAAAATAAAAGCTTAAACATGCTATATTTAATGGACTATAATAATATGATAATCACATTATATCAAAAGCCTTGCAACCATAACTCTTACCTCACTTGGAACCTTAGTTCAAATTTTGGAGCTCAAATTTTGTCAAAAACTTGTTCAAAAATAATTATGAAAAATATTCAACACTATTCCCTAATTTAGCTTTTATTTTGTCATTTAAAATCTATTAAGAATTTTGAAATGGCCCCTTAATCAAAGTTGTAGAGAATTCAATTTTGAGCAACTTTTATTTTTGGGCCAAATCCATAAAATGCTTTCTTCTTGTTCAAAATTGGGTTTGAAGTTTGAAATGCATTTAAATTTGAAAATCGAAAATCAAAAATTTCATTTTTTTTCCCTCGCGGGCCGCCGCCACCGATTCGGCCCAGAGCCAGAGTCGGCCCGCATCACCGCGCGCGCGCGCCCGCGCTGCCCCGCCTCAGCCCAGGCCCAGCCGGCCTTCTCCTTCCTCCGCCCGCGCCCTCGCCCGCGCGCGCTGGCGCTCCGGCAGAGCACGCGCGCCGCGTGGCGGCCGCATGCCGGCCACAGCGGCCGGGTGGCGCTCGGTCGCCCCCACCAGCGCGAGCGCCCACGCCTTAACCCCCCCCCCGCAGCGCCTCGCCATTCCTCCCTCCGCTCTGCCTCCTCGCTTGTTCACCGAGCGCGGCTGCCGTTTTCCGCCTCCGCCACCGCACGCGCTCGCCGGACGCGCGCGTTCCGACGAGCTCCGTCCACCGCAGACCTCTCCATCTCGCCCCGAGCTTCCTCTCTCTCTGGCGCAACCCGTGCTCACCTCCATCTCCCGCGGTAAGCTCCACAGCCACGCCAATCGCTCGCCGGAGTTCCGGCCGAGCTCACCGTGGTTCTCCGCTCCGTGGAAACCCCGCCTCCGCCTCTTCTTTTCCCTCACTCGCGCAAGCATCTTGTTCGCCTCCTCCTCCCGGTGCTCGGACACCATCTCCCGTGCCGCCCCATGGCCGGAGAAGTGCTCCCGTGAAAGTCCCTAGTTTGGTTTTGGCTAATTGATGAAACCTAGGACTAACCTTTGTATCTAAGTGGATGATTTAGATAAAGGTGGTCATTGAATATGAGACATGACATTGACTCATATGACCAAGATGGTGAAGACCAAGATGAGGCTTGGCTCGATGGACCGGTTGTGAAGGTGAAGGGCAAGTCGAGGCTTCGAAGCGAAGGACCATGCGATGGTGAAGCTTGAGCAAGACTTGGCGCCGACGGACCAATGCAACGGTGAAGAGCAAGTGAAATCAAGGTCGATGGATCGAGACGGTCATGTGATGATATGAAGTGGAACATATCATTTGGAGAAACAAAATGGGCTCAAGGCAAAGGTATAACCATAGGGCCATTTTGTTTTACACTCAAGACACCATAGAGGGTGTGAGTGGTTTAGGATCGATAGCCGAACTATTAAGAGGGGAAATCTTATCGGTTATTCGACGCACGGGTGCCACTAGGTGAATTCATGAAGTGCATTGCATGTAGGGCCTAGTGAGCTAACTGGAAAACCTTTGAAAATGATTGAGAAAAAGCTAACACACAAGCACATGGAGATGTACACTTGATGGTGTTGGCACATTTGCAAAGGTGGCGTTGGTCGCGCGATGGTTTGCGGGTAGAGAGGGGTTTGGGTTCCTCCCTCCCTCCCGCCGAGCGTGCGAGCGCGGGATTCAGGCGATTTCGGGGAAATGAAATGCCTATTTTCCATTGCGCCGGAAGTCGGAAAAGAAACGGAGGCGAACGCGGTCACAGAGGTGACCGGACGCTGCACCGGACGCTGCACCGGACGCTGCACCGGACACGGTCAGTTTCGACCGGCGCGTCCGGTCAGTACAGCGTCAGGGTCTGGCGCGCGAGCTAGGGTTTGACACCGGCGCGTCCGGTGACCCACGGGACCGGCGCGTCCGGTCTGGCAAACAGCGAGTCACGAAGTCGTCGGACGCGGTGCGCGTCCGGTCACTCACCATCGGACGCATCCGGTGGTCCAGGGAGCTTACTGGACTCGCACCGGACGCGGGTACTGTGGCGTCCGGTGGTTGAGAGGAGCGCGTCCGATGATGTCTTCGCGCGAGCGGGTACTGTGCGCACCGGCGCGTCCGGTGGTTCGCTGCAGCGCGTCCGGTCGCTCGTTTGACCGTTGGCGCACAGTGATCGTTGGAGGATCTAACGGACGAATTTGAAATCAGAGGACACGTGGACGTCGCAGGGGCACCGGACGCGGTTGAGCGCGTCCGGTCATTTACGACCGGCGCGTCCGGTGGTCCCGCGAAAAACGTGAGTGGAGTTGTAACGGCTCTTTTTGGATGGGATGCTTATAAATACTTGTTGGCCGGCCCTTGGGGAGGTCACTTGACATTTCTAACATACTTGTGCATCCTTTGAGCTAGAACAACTCCTCCCACTCATCTCCCTTGCTTGATTGCAAATCAAAAGTGAGATTGAGTGATCCCAAAGTGCATTGCATAGCTTGAGGGCAACTAGTGGCACTTGTGGGTGGTTTAGCCGGTGGTTTTCTTGTTACTCTTGGAGAGTACCGCTCCTAGCCGGCTTGGAGATTGTTGGAGGCGTTGGCAAGAGAAGGTGATTGTTCTTGGCCACCTCCGGTTGATTGTGAGAGGTTCTTGTGCTTTCCTCGGCGGGACGCCAAAAGCAACTCTAGTGGAATCCGCGTGTCATTGAGTTACCTCACTTGAGAGTGGTGTCTTGCGGTGCCTTGCGGGGCGTGCCTTGAGGGGCAAGTGACTTGAGGGTCACACCGGGGAACCATCTAAGTGTTGGTCGACACAACCGGTGACGTAGCTTGTCGGTGCACAAGTGAACACCGGGTGAACAAATATTGTGTCTCTTGTCTCCCGGTGATTGGTCTTCATATTGTGATTGATTGTCAATATTGTTTGATTGTATATCATCTTGGTGATTGGCAACATCTTCACTTCACCGTCGGTATAAGAATCACAATCCTCTCTCTTGCTTTTTACATTCTCTAGATTATCTTGTGTAGCTCTAGTAGTAGCTTTGCTAGTAGTGTTTTTAGCTTGTTCACTAGTGTTTCTTTAGTGACTTAGCTCTTGTGTGAACTAGAGATCATAATCTACTAGACTTGTGGATAGGAGGCTTGCATCACAACCTTTGGCTAAGCAAAACTCGCTTTACGCCATTTGTTATTCTAACAAGTTTGCTTAGTGGTACTTGTAGAATTTTTATTAGGCTATTCACCCCCCCTCTAGCCATCTAGGACCTTACAAGTGGTATCGGAGCCGTGGTCACCGTTTAATCAAGGCTTAACATCCTTCGGTGTGAAAAATGGCTCAAATTGTGTTCAATCATGTTGGGGGCAAGCCACCGTTCTTTGATGGTGTTAGTTCTTTTGCTCATTGGAAGAGAAAAATGACAATGTACCTTGGTTCTATTCATGAGAGAGTTTTGCAAGTCACCGAGAATGACTTTGCTATCATTGATCCCGATCATCTCACCGATGAAGATAGAGCAAATAGAACATGCAATAGAATGGCTCTCAATACACTTTACAATGGTATTGACACAAAAGTATTTGAGGGTATCAAGGATTTAGATTTGGCAAATGAAGTATGGACAAGGTTGAGTGAAACATATGAGGGCACTAAGGTTGTGAAGAGTGCCAAGCTATATGGGCTCAAGAGTGAGTTTGAGAACTTCAAGAAAAAGGATGATGAAACAATCATTGAAATGTTTCATAGATTGCAAGTGATAGTCAATGATCTCAAGAGCTTAGGGCACAAGACTCAAGATCAAGATTTTTGTCACAAGTTCTTATTGAGCTTACCTAGAAGATTCAAGATGTTGATCATGATGTTGCAAAGAGATGGGTTTGAAGCAATGAAGCCCAATGATTTGCTTGGTGAAGTATTGACTTATGACAAATATGATCAAGATGTTGATGACAAAGAGAAGGTGGAAGATGAGAAGAAAAAGAAGACCGTGGCATTCAAGGCCACCTCCTCCAAGGGCAAAGCTACCATCATTGAAGAAGAAGAAGATGACAATGAAGATGGGGAATTTGAAATTGATGATGAGGCACTTGCTCTTGTAGTCAAGAAGATGGGTCACATGTTCATCAAGAGAAGAGGCTTTAAAAAGAGAAATGACAACTTCAAAAGAAATGAGCAACAAAGAAAGTGCTTCAATTGTGATAGCACCGAGCACCTTCAAGCGGAATGTCCTTATGATAAGAAGAAGAACAAAAAGGACAAGTTTGAGAAGAAGAAGAGAGAGGCCAAGATGACATTCAAGAAAGGCAAAAATGGTGCCTATGTGATCACTTGGGAAAGTGAAGATAATGAAGAAGAAGAAGAAGAATCATCCAACAAGGCTTTTGCTTCCATTGCTATCAACAAGAAGCCATCATTATTTGATTCATCCTCTTCATGCTTCATGGCTAAAGAAGCTAAGGTATTATATGATGAGAGTGATGATGAAAGTGAAATGGAATATGCTCATGATAGTGATAATGATAATGATAATGAAAATGATGATGATGAACCAACTAAAGAACAACTATATGACTTGATGCAACAAACTAGAGACATAGCCATTGCCAAGGACAAAGAGTGTAAGAAGCTTTCAATGAAAGTAGCAATACTTGAGAAAGTCCTTAGTGAGCTTAAGACCACTCATGAGAGTCTAGTGGAAGACCATGAGGATCTTGATAAGGCTCATTCCAAGCTTGAAAAAGCTCACTCATTGCTACTTGAGCAACAAGCAAAGAAGGAGGTTGTTGTATCATGTGATATAGGTGTTACATGTGATATAATTGATGAATCCTTTAATGAACCTATCATCATGTCAAATACTAACCCTTCTTGTAGCTCTTCATCCACCACCACTAACTCTACCTCCACTACTAGTGATGGTTTCACTTGTGATGCCTCACTAATGGTTGAGAATGTGACTCTCAAGAGAGAGGTGGATGAGCTCACTCACGCCCTAGGCAAGGCCTATGGTGGTGAGGCCCGCTTGCTTAAGTGCTTGGGTAGTCAAAGGTTCTCTCTTAACAAAGAGGGATTGGGCTACACCCCCAAGAAAGGCAAGTCGGCCTTTGCAACTCCAAAGCCTAGCTTTGTGAGGGGCAATGGTCGGTTTTGCAATAGATGCAAGCAAGTTGGGCACCTAGAGCATAATTGCAATAAAAAGAACCAAAGCAAGAACCTTGTTAATGCTATATCTTTTGATTCTTGCTATGTGCTTACCAAGGGTGTGAAGGGTGTGCAAGCTAAGTTTGTTGGTACACCAATTGTGGGCCCAAAGAAGAAGGCTATTTGGGTACCAAAGAGCTTAGTTACTAACCTACAAGGACCCAAGCAAAAATGGGTACCTAAACTTCATTGATTTGCTTGTAGGTCAATTACAAAGCCGGAGGAAGGCATTGGATTATTGATAGTGGGTGCACTCAACACATGACCGGTACATCAAGAATGTTTGACTCAATCAATGACAATGATAGTGGTGTTGATTCTATCACATTTGGCAATAACAAGAAAGGCAAGGTTATTGGTTTGGGCAAGATTGCAATATCAAATGACATGAGTATCTCCAATGTGTTACTAGTTGAAAGCTTGGATTTCAATCTTCTATCCGTGGCACAAATATGTGATCTAGGCTACAAATGCATCTTTGGGATTGATGATGTGGAAGTTATTAGTGTGGATGGTTCAAATGTGGCATTCAAGGGCTTTAGATATGAGAACCTCTACCTAGTTGACTTCAATGCTAGAGAAACTTCTTTGACAACTTGCTTAGTCTCCAAATCAAGCATGGGTTGGCTTTGGCATAGAAGGCTTGGTCATGTTGGTATGAAACAATTGAAGAAGCTTACAACTCACAATCTTGTCAATGGTTTGAAAGATGTTGAATTTGAGAAGAATAAGCTTTGTAGTGCATGTCAAGCCGGGAAGCAAGTTGGAAGCTCACATCCAAAGAAGAGTACAATGAGCACATGCAAAGCATTTGAGTTGATGCATATGGATCTATTTGGACCAACAACATATACAAGCATAGGCGGCAACAAGTATGGATTTGTCATAGTGGATGACTTCACAAGATTCACATGGGTATTCTTTCTTAGTGACAAAAGTGAAGTGTTTGACACCTTCAAGACATTTCTCACTAGAGTTCACAATGAGTTTGAGATTAGAATTAAGAAAGTGAGAAGTGACAATGGAAGTGAGTTCAAGAATACAAGAATTGAAGAACTTTGTGATCATTATGGTATTGGACATCAATTCTCGGCCAAGTACACTCCACAATCAAATGGTCTAGTTGAGAGGAAGAATAGAACATTGCTTGATATGGCTAGATCAATGCTTCATGAGTACAATGTGAGTCAATCATTTTGGGATGAAGCAATCAATACCGCTTGCTACTACATCAATAGACTATATTGTCATCCATTGCTAGAGAAGACCCCATATGAGCTACTTCATGGAAGAAAGCCCAATATTTCTTACTTTAGGGTGTTTGGTTGCAAATGCTATATCTTGAAGAAAGGCACTAGATTGGGGAAGTTTGACAAGAGATGTGATGAGGGGTTCCTACTTGGTTATTCAACTACAAGCAAAGCTTATAGAGTTTGGAACAACTCAAGTGGCATTCTAGAAGAAGTCCATGATGTGCAATTTGATGAAACCAATGGGTCACAAGATGAAGAAGAAAATCTAGATGATATTGGTGGAACTCTATTAGTGGAAGCAATGAAGAACATGGACATTGGAGACATTAGAGCAAAGCAAGTAATAGATATTCAAGATGATGATAAAGATCAAGTGCTCAATTCGCCATTCAAGCTAGTTAGTGACTCTCAAGTGCAAGATCATGGTGCTAGTTCTTCTCATCAAGATACATCAAGTGATCAACCAAGCTCAAGCAATCAAATGCAAGTACTCCAACCACAACATGTTGCAAGAGATCACCCCATTGATAGCGTTATTGGTGATATTAGAAGTGGTGTGCAAACAAGATCAAGATTGGCTATGTTTTGTGAGCATGCATCATTTGTGTCAACCATAGAACCAAAGAAGATAGAAGAAGCTTTGAGGGATGCCGATTGGATCATGGCTATGCAAGAAGAGCTTAATAATTTCACAAGAAATGATGTTTGGGAGTTGGTAGAAAGACCAAATGACTACAATGTGATTGGAACCAAGTGGGTGTTCAAAAACAAGCAAGATCAAGATGGCATTGTAGTGAGAAACAAAGCAAGACTAGTTGCACAAGGTTACACTCAAGTGGAAGGTCTTGACTATGATGAAACATATACTCCCGTGGCAAGATTGGAGGCAATAAGGATTCTATTGGCTTATGCTTGTGCACACAACATCAAACTATATCAAATGGATGTCAAAAGTGCATTTCTTAATGGGATCATCAATGAGTTAGTCTTTGTTGAGCAACCTCCCGGATTTGAAGATGACAAGAAACCCAACCATGTGTACAAGTTAAAGAAGGCTTTATATGGCTTAAAGCAAGCACCTAGAGCATGGTATGAGAGGCTAAGGGATTTCCTTCTCTCTAAGGGATTCAAGATGGGCAAGGTTGATACAACTCTATTCACCAAGAAGATTGGAAATGATCTATTCATAGTGCAAATATATGTTGATGACATCATCTTTGGATCAACCAATCAAGCTTATTGTGAAGAATTTGGTGCTATGATGGCCAAAGAGTTTGAAATGTCTATGATTGGTGAACTTAGCTACTTCCTTGGTCTCCAAGTCAAGCAATTGAAGAATGGAACATTTGTGAGTCAAGGGAAATACATAAGGGACATGTTGAAGAAGTTTGGAATGCAAGATGCAAAGCCAATTTCAACTCCAATGGGTACAAATGGCAATTTGGATAGTGATCTTGATGGCAATATGGTGAATCAAAAGGAATATCGGTCTTTGATTGGAAGTCTACTCTATGTCACCGCATCAAGGCCGGATGTCATGTTTAGTGTTTGCATGTGTGCTAGATATCAAGCCTCACCTAGAGAGAGTCATCTCACGGCCGCAAAGAGAATATTGAGGTACTTGAAGCAAACAAGAGATGTTGGACTATGGTATCCCAAGGGGTCAAAGTTTGAATTGATTGGATATTCGGACTCCGACTATGGGGGTTGCAAGATCAATAGAAAGAGCACAAGTGGCACATGTCAATTACTTGGAAGATCACTTGTGTCATGGTCCTCAAAGAAACAAAATAGTGTGGCAATCTCTACCGCCGAAGCCGAATATGTGAGTGCGGGGAGTTGTTGTGCACAATTGCTATGGATGAAATCAACTTTGAAGGATTATGGCCTCAACTTCAAGAATGTGCCATTGTTATGTGATAATGAGAGTGCAATCAAGATGATACAAAACCCGGTTCAACATGGAAGAACAAAGCATATTGACATAAGGCATCATTTCATTAGAGATCATCAACAAAAGGGAGATATTGCCATTGAAAGTGTTGGCACCGATGATCAACTTGCCGATATTCTCACTAAGCCACTTGATGAAAAGAGGTTTTGCAAGCTAAGGAATGAATTGAACATTCTTGATTTCTCAAACATGAGTTGAATGCACCCCACTCACTTATTGACATGCCTTTCCTTCGACATTACAAGGTAAAAGTTGATTGACATGTCATTCATTCTATGCTAAGGACTTGCTAGAGCATGTAGACATAATAAGTGGTATGCATGAGCATTCATGATAAATCAAATGAATTTGATGGATATATGTTACCACTATTGCCTCTATGTTTGTTTTGATCTAGTGGTGGCATATGACATGTTTGTGAGCTTGCAAACCTAGTGTTGAATCTAGAAGATTTGCTATAAGTGTTTAATTCAACATAGGCAAGATAACCCTTATTAGGAGGTGTGAAGAAGCTTGTCTTTGGTTCAAATCGAATTAAATATCTTTGGCAAGTGTTCTAGGTTGAACCAAAATTGATAAATTTTAACCTACTCCATCAAACATTTTTCTTCTCTCCACAATTTGATCCCATTTTTGGGTAAGTTGTTGACAAAGGGGGAGAGAAAAAGATGATTCAACATGATAAAGGGGTAAATAAAATTTTTGATGCACACAAGTAGGGGGAGCAAGCTCATAAACAAAGTTGTTGCACTTGTTTGTGCATTTTCATATGAATTGCTCATTGCACATGTATTTAAATTCAATATACATGCTTGTGTGGTGCAATGCTAGTATAAAACTTGGATGATGAAATGATCTACGAGCATGCATAGGATTAGTTTTACTTGTAGTATCTAGACTTGCCTAAAGTTTTTACAAGTGGTCCAAGAACCTTTACATATAATGTTGATCTCACGGGGTTCTTGAGTTTTGATGATTGTCTAGTTACTTCATGATGCTAAGGATGGTGTAAAAGGCAACTCCGATTGGTATCACGCTTCAAAGGTCCATTTCTTACACCTTAGCATCCTTTTGGTAGAATTACTCTCCCAACACTTCTATCCATGCATATGTGCAAAGCTTTCAATCCAAACTCTATGCACATATGTAGGGGGAGCTAATGCTACCAAAACCGAGCTTGTGATAATTGTCCAAACTTTACTTATGAGCAAAAATGATTGGACAAGTATGACAAGTTCAAAACTTTTATTATCAAAATCATCTTTGTGTGGGTTGTCATCAATTACCAAAAAGGGGGAGATTGAAAGTCCCTAGTTTGGTTTTGGCTAATTGATGAAACCTAGGACTAACCTTTGTATCTAAGTGGATGATTTAGATAAAGGTGGTCATTGAATATGAGACATGACATTGACTCATATGACCAAGATGGTGAAGACCAAGATGAGGCTTGGCTCGATGGACCGGTTGTGAAGGTGAAGGGCAAGTCGAGGCTTCGAAGCGAAGGACCATGCGATGGTGAAGCTTGAGCAAGACTTGGCGCCGACGGACCAATGCAACGGTGAAGAGCAAGTGAAATCAAGGTCGATGGATCGAGACGGTCATGTGATGATATGAAGTGGAACATATCATTTGGAGAAACAAAATGGGCTCAAGGCAAAGGTATAACCATAGGGCCATTTTGTTTTACACTCAAGACACCATAGAGGGTGTGAGTGGTTTAGGATCGATAGCCGAACTATTAAGAGGGGAAATCTTATCGGTTATTCGACGCACGGGTGCCACTAGGTGAATTCATGAAGTGCATTGCATGTAGGGCCTAGTGAGCTAACTGGAAAACCTTTGAAAATGATTGAGAAAAAGCTAACACACAAGCACATGGAGATGTACACTTGATGGTGTTGGCACATTTGCAAAGGTGGCGTTGGTCGCGCGATGGTTTGCGGGTAGAGAGGGGTTTGGGTTCCTCCCTCCCTCCCGCCGAGCGTGCGAGCGCGGGATTCAGGCGATTTCGGGGAAATGAAATGCTTATTTTCCATTGCGCCGGAAGTCGGAAAAGAAACGGAGGCGAACGCGGTCACAGAGGTGACCGGACGCTGCACCGGACGCTGCACCGGACGCTGCACCGGACGCGGTCAGTTTCGACCGGCGCGTCCGGTCAGTACAGCGTCAGGGTCTGGCGCGCGAGCTAGGGTTTGACACCGGCGCGTCCGGTGACCCACGGGACCGGCGCGTCCGGTCTGGCAAACAGCGAGTCACGAAGTCGTCGGACGCGGTGCGCGTCCGGTCACTCACCATCGGACGCATCCGGTGGTCCAGGGAGCTTACTGGACTCGCACCGGACGCGGGTACTGTGGCGTCCGGTGGTTGAGAGGAGCGCGTCCGATGATGTCTTCGCGCGAGCGGGTACTGTGCGCACCGGCGCGTCCGGTGGTTCGCTGCAGCGCGTCCGGTCGCTCGTTTGACCGTTGGCGCACAGTGATCGTTGGAGGATCTAACGGACGAATTTGAAATCAGAGGACACGTGGACGTCGCAGGGGCACCGGACGCGGTTGAGCGCGTCCGGTCATTTACGACCGGCGCGTCCGGTGGTCCCGCGAAAAACGTGAGTGGAGTTGTAACGGCTCTTTTTGGATGGGATGCTTATAAATACTTGTTGGCCGGCCCTTGGGGAGGTCACTTGACATTTCTAACATACTTGTGCATCCTTTGAGCTAGAACAACTCCTCCCACTCATCTCCCTTGCTTGATTGCAAATCAAAAGTGAGATTGAGTGATCCCAAAGTGCATTGCATAGCTTGAGGGCAACTAGTGGCACTTGTGGGTGGTTTAGCCGGTGGTTTTCTTGTTACTCTTGGAGAGTACCGCTCCTAGCCGGCTTGGAGATTGTTGGAGGCGTTGGCAAGAGAAGGTGATTGTTCTTGGCCACCTCCGGTTGATTGTGAGAGGTTCTTGTGCTTTCCTCGGCGGGACGCCAAAAGCAACTCTAGTGGAATCCGCGTGTCATTGAGTTACCTCACTTGAGAGTGGTGTCTTGCGGTGCCTTGCGGGGCGTGCCTTGAGGGGCAAGTGACTTGAGGGTCACACCGGGGAACCATCTAAGTGTTGGTCGACACAACCGGTGACGTAGCTTGTCGGTGCACAAGTGAACACCGGGTGAACAAATATTGTGTCTCTTGTCTCCCGGTGATTGGTCTTCATATTGTGATTGATTGTCAATATTGTTTGATTGTATATCATCTTGGTGATTGGCAACATCTTCACTTCACCGTCGGTATAAGAATCACAATCCTCTCTCTTGCTTTTTACATTCTCTAGATTATCTTGTGTAGCTCTAGTAGTAGCTTTGCTAGTAGTGTTTTTAGCTTGTTCACTAGTGTTTCTTTAGTGACTTAGCTCTTGTGTGAACTAGAGATCATAATCTACTAGACTTGTGGATAGGAGGCTTGCATCACAACCTTTGGCTAAGCAAAACTCGCTTTACGCCATTTGTTATTCTAACAAGTTTGCTTAGTGGTACTTGTAGAATTTTTATTAGGCTATTCACCCCCCCTCTAGCCATCTAGGACCTTACATCCCGCCGGTGAGCAGCGCCGCCGAGCCGCCATGGCCGGTGGCAAGCTCGATTTCGAGCTCCTCCGGTCATGCCAATGGTCTCAACGGGACCGCCTCGCCTTGGGGATCACGACGGTGGTGACCTCGTCGCCGGCGACCTCGCCGTCGTCGAGATCCGCGCGGTCAGCGCCCTCCTTGACTCGGAGCGGCTGACGCGTGGGACCCGGTTGACCCGCGGGCCCGCCTGTCTGTCTCTGTGTGCGCGCACGTGTGTAGATCGCCGGGTGCGTCTAGCAGTTCAGCGGCTGGAGTTAAAAGGGATTTTTGGAATTGATTTTTTCAGAAAATGTATAAATGCTTTAGAAAAATTGTAACTTGCTCATTTTAGCTCCAAATTTGATGAAACAAATTTCTATGGACTCTTTGGGACCAGATCTATGAGATAAAATTGTTGCATGTCAAATTTGATGAACTTTTCTGTAGAGTTTATAATTAAATAGTAAAATGGCTATTTTCTTGATAAATACTTAATAAATCCTAGAAAAGTCAGAAAAATATGATTCCAAATTTATTAATCTTTTTGTGTCATGTACTTTCTAGGGAAATTTTATAGCTTGGGTGTTCTGTATAAAAATTTGTAGTTGCAGTTCAAATGCTTTTTATTACCAATATTTGTTATTTTTGTTATTTAAATAAATTTGAATAAAACATGCAAGTGATAATTTTTCCATAGTGTTTGTTTAGGTAGTAGATAGTAGAAAAATTCCTAAATCTGTTGTTTGATACTTTTCATAATGTAAAGTATTTTAAATATCTATTTTAGGCCCTAGTTTGTTATTTTTGTGTAGGCAGTTCTAGTTATCCAAATGCAGTAAAAATTTTATGTCAAGCTATTCCTGATATTAGTAATCCACTGTAATTTTATAAGATTTTTCTGAGCTACTAAAATATGTGTTGCTGTTCAACCTTAGGACTAATTAGGGTTTCTATTTATTCTTAATGCAAAGTTAGTTGGAAAAGCATACTTTGGTGTATCTTTGAAACCTCTCGATTTTCAAATACTCTTGCATGGTAGAAGCTAGTGTTGGTAGCTTCCAAGTACATGTTCTTGGATGACGTAGACTACCTTGTAGAAGAGTCATAAGTTCCACATAATCCGATGACGTAATACATTCGTTACATCATATGCATTCCGCATCATCATCATCTCATGTCACCTCTGCAATGCACCGATGCATGTTGCACTCATACTTCTGCATCATACAGGATCGCAGGAGGTGGTTCCGACAGTTGTTCCCGAGGACACAGAGGAGCAGCTCGAAGTGACGGAGCCGGAGCCAGCAGAAGCAGAAGAGGAGTCCGGTGAAGAACTTCCGGAGTGCCCTGACCATCGTCCCAGTACCTTCGAGCGAGGCAAGCCCCGGAGCATTTCTCCCCCGGTTTGCAAAGAATTATTTATTAATCTCACTTAATCTGATGCATTAAGTTTAGGAGTTGTTTGCAAACGTTGCTGCATTATACCTTGTTCCACCTTGTTTTACCCGATCCTTGTCACCCTGGTGTCCACGGTAAATACTTGCTTAGCTTGCTTAGACCGGTAGAAGTCGGGTGATTGCCTGTCATCCGCGAGCTATAGGGGATTACCTGGTTTTATGTGAAAGAAATGTCATGTGAGAATAACTAAGTGTGGAAATGAATATGAGACCGGGCGGAAGCTTGCAGGGTTCTGGACTGTAGTGTCTTCCGTCTGTGTCGATTAAGGACCGTCCGATGTCGGGCCTCGGGTCATGTTGAACGCATGCCTCACATTTAGCTGGCCGGATAAAGTACCTTTCGACCGCGAAGCCGGGAGATTATTCGGGCCGAGTAGATTGCCCGCAACGCACTGTACCGGAGCAGTAGTGGCAGGAAACGGGGGCGCGATGATAAGGCCAAAGAGCAGTCGGGCGGCCCCCGGGTACATGTGGTTCCTGGCAAGCTCGCGACTTTACCTGAATGGTTGACTCGGTGACCAATACCTCACTTTAGCGGGTGAGTGAGGTTTGTGTGAGGAATAAATTACCAGCTGGTCAATAATCGATTCGAATCGCCATCGTTCACTGGATAGTGAACACTTGACTTGAGTTACTTCATCGTAGTAATATTGATGCAACACTTGGATAGTTATGTGGGAAATGACATGGTAATTATGGTTAAATATCAATGGTAATCCTTGCTCGCTTAATTACATGGTTACTCTAGCAGAAAGTGCAAACATAGTTGACAGGAGAATAAAGAATTAAAACATGACATGCTTTTGTAAATGATTTGCTAAGCTAAAAATGCTTTTCTTGCAAATGAGTCAGCCACCCCACCAAAATGCCTATCATGATCCTTGGAGTCTTTTGTTTTGGTTCTGTCGGGTAAGTCTAGCTGAGTACCTTCTCGTACTCAGGGCTTTGTTCCCACTTGTTGCAGATGGACAGATGTACTATGGTTATTGTATCAACTGTCTCTACCCTGCGATGGGCGAAGCCTAGGACCATGGGCAATGGTCACTCACTACTCCTCGCCTGATGCTTTTGTGGGAGATGATCGCGAGCTGGCACTTTATTTTGGAAAGTTGTGCGTGTGTGTGTGCGCTTTGAACTAATGCTTCCGCTACTTTATTTGAAACTGGTTTGTAATAACTATGTTTAAACTCCGATGTATTTTGTGCCGCAAACTACCGTGTAACTTATGAAGGTAATCGCTGAACTTATTACGATCTTGGCTGTGATGTGAAATGGTTTGAAATCCGTCGAGATTTCACGGACTACCGGGTTATACGGGCTTAAGTTTGGTAAATTGTCCGTCCGTTGGATGATTTTCTTACTTAATCTCGTATAATTGGGCGGTTCTGTTACATAAATCCTTTGCAAAATTGAGTGATTTCATAATCTGATACCTCTAGTGCAAATTCTATTAGCATAACTCTAAAAATAATAGAAGTGATCGTTGCTCTCTCACAACCCTACTTAACCCTCTAGGACCCATCGATTCTTGCCTTATACAAGAATATAGTCCAATAGAACTTCTAGACTAATCCTCTTGAGTGCTCCTAATTGCTATTTACAAGCCTTGGATGAGACTCTTGTGTTGGTTTGGTTGATGCCTATAGCCCGTACGGCTATACCCCTTGTTTATATAGTCCCTTCAAGATCCTCGTACATGCAAGTAGGAGTCCTCCTACTCCTAGAAGAATTCTACACTTAAGTTTTAATAAAACTGTAGGTCCTAATAGCACACTATTGAGTTCTAGTCTAAGTAGCATTTGAGTCACCATACAACAAGTGATTTGTTGTTTCTGTATTTGATAGAATAACTATTATTCTATAAAAAATCATAAAACTAGATGGATTTTATTAAACATTTCTCAAATAACATGCCTAAATTTTGTGGAACATGGAGTAGTATGAACAGTGGAGGTTTTAACTCCTATTGTGTGCTCACTCGTTGGTAAAGCTATCATCGAATGAAGTCCATCAACCTTACAAGAAAACTAATCAAAAGGATAAACTAATCAAAAATATTTATGGACATTCCAACGAAAGAGATGAACTAAGAAGCTGGCATGCAACGAAAAGAAAGATATTCCAAGAAGAAAGGGAAAACTCAATTAACTACGCAAGAACACTAATCAATTGGAAAGGTCCACGTTAGGAACCTGAAGCGGCGCACAATGCTAAATAAAGATTGGGTGACACAAATAGTATATGTAATTTATCTCAAAATAAATGCATAACTCATTTCTGAAATAGTCAATTTTTTCTAAATTTCTTTAGAAATATAAAAATAGTATAAATATATATATTCTCTAATAAATTTATTATGAGAGTATATTTCACGATCAATTTAATGATACTTTTTGTATATCATAAATATTACTATTTTTTATAGAGTTTGGATGTATAATAAGTGAGATATAGTACCTATTTTTGAGAGAGAGAGAGAGAGTAGGCATTACACCATCAAACGATTCACAAGCTCCTGGGAGTCAACCAAGTGACCAACCATGTGGGAGTCAACCAAGTTCGGGAAACCAAGAGTCTTGTTGTGACCTCGAGACCGAAGGCCTGAGGTCCTATTTGATCCATGGAAGGCTAAGTCCAAACAGGAGGGCTAAAAGTGAGGGGGCTAAACTTTAGCCTACATATTTTCCATTAGCCCCTCTAAGGTGAGCTAAAGAGAGCTAAAAGTGGTCCTGTTGAACAAAAGACTCATATTACCCCCACCCACCCCTACACATGGCTATATATGTGTAATAAATTAGGGGCAAATGGATCATTGTAGGTTAAGGGGCTAATCTTTAACTCTCGGATCCAAACTTTAGCCCCACGAGCTAAAGTTTAGCCCACAGGATCCAAACTGGGCCTGAATCCCATAGCTTTTGATTGGTTTTCGAGGGAGGCAATATGCAGTTGACGCTTTTGCTTTGCGTGTAATGAATCCAGTGGGCAAACGGACACGGACGATTGTTTTAGGGCCTCTTTGGCGGAGCTCCCGCGGCTCCGGCTCTAGCATTGTAGCAGCACTGTGGCGAAGCCGCCGGAGCCACCAAATCAAGGCTCCTCCGGCTCCCTCTCATTCATAGTGCATTTTAGTAGGAGCCAGAGCCCTTGATGAGCAGCTACAGCAGAATACAATGTTGTACAGTGTCAAGGGAAGAGGAGCCGGAGCCCCTAGAGCTGCGCCAAACAGACACTTGCCTTTTACTGCAAGTCCTTCTCAAACAGTAGGAATAGACACGTGCTCGAAGTGATAGATTACTGCTTATATAATATTATCCTTTCGTTCCCAGTAGATTGTCTTAAGTTGAAATTTTTAAAACTCAATCTGATATAAAGAAAAAGAGCACGAAGATTTTTTCACCAAACTGGTATCTTTAGAGACACCATAGACTATATTTCCATAATATGCTCAGTGTCATAGGTACTTAGAGTTTTTTTTCTATAGATTCGATCTAAGATTAAACTTTTTTTGGTATTTTAAAATTTGATTTCTTCAGGGATGGAGGGAGTACTTGATATTGATGGATGATGATAGTTAGAAAACATTTGCTCGTGTAATTAGCAGCCTCTTAGCAAAGTGGGGGAAAGATAAACAACTGTTAACTTTACCGGTTCCCCAAACATGCCGTGCTTTTGTGGGCTTCACTTATTTTCCCCCGCATCGCTCATCATTTGTCTCTCGCCCTTTCTTTCATCGACATTTCCCCTGATCAAATGCGCCATTCGCTTTCTTCCTTTGTCGTCTTCTCATTTTCTCGTTCCACTTTATTCGCTGGATGATTTCTGACTGATGTTGATTTGTTATGAGACAAAAACACTGCTGAATGGTTGGCTGATAAGCGCTGAAACCAACAAGCGAACAGCTGAAAAACAAAACAGCGAGAAGCCACGACCGGCACAGAGCTGGCTGCTGCTGCTGACGCTAGCTCAACGGATAGCAGCTTGACTGACGGCTACTGATAGACCCATGTTTCCTCTTCTCCTTTTCTTTTTGAATTTTGATATAGGAGTACAGGGGATAGCCGGATAGGCATGCGTGTTAGTGTCATCAAACGATAGTGTATAGCTGCCATGCGTCGCCGTCGCCACGGTGTTTCCAACGGCCTGCTGCATGCTCTGTGCTGCACGCTGATGGCGGCCTTTTGCTACATACAACGGCGCGGCGTGCTCTGAAGTTCGTGCATGCGTACGCATATCCAACCAAAAGCACTTTGCCCACCCGCGGCTTTCATCTTTTTTTCCATCTTTCTTTCTCACAAGGAAAATGATAGGTCGCGTCCAATCTACTGTGCATGTTTCTATCTCAATTCTCACCCTCCGCCTTGTTTAGATGCACATGAAAAGTTAGATTTTTTTCACTCTCTCCATCACATCAATCTTTGGACCCATGCATGAAGTAGTAAATGTAGGTAAAAATAATAACTAATTACACAGTTTAGTTGGAAATCACGATATGAATCTTTTGAGCCTAGTTGATTCACGATTGGACAATATTTATCAAATAAGACGAAAATAATACTATTCATCGGGTTGAAATTTTTTCAGCATCTAAACGACGCCCTCGTTTCTTTACGGGTGATAGAAAGTGCAGTGCCACCCGATGAAGTCCAGACAGACCAAAACGTGCCGGCAGGACGGCCGGTGCTTCGTCTGCAGCCAACCGTTGGGACATGGACACACAGGAACATACTGCTACAAGTATGTCAGTATTACACGATCTGGTTTTGAGTTTCAGGAATCCAGCGAAGATTCCGGCACGCAGAATTGCAGACTTACATGGCGCACGGTGAGGAAAGAGGATCCAAGGCAACTACAAGGGAAGGGATCAGTGACCACGGAACACGTGGTCTTTGTTCCTGGCCACGGCGGCGCCGGTTCTCCTCGGCTGATGATCCAGAGCCCGGACCGCGAGCCAAGCGAGAGTGAAGCATCTCACGCCAGGCAGGACGCTGCTGCTCCTTCCGTGCCCCAAAGGGAGGGACCGTGGCCGTATCGGCAGCCGGCAGGACGCGCACCTCCAACTCTATCCAGACGCGGAAAGCAGCATGGGAACGCAAATGGTGAGGAGTCAGCCATTCAGAGCTGGTCAGTCGGATGATTTTTGGATCATAGCTGAGCTGCCCCTTGTCCTACATCCCCTATTCCACGCAGCATGACACGTGCACCATGACCTAGCATGCATTGTACCCGGCGGCTCTACAGGAAGCTTGGACGTACCCTGCAGTGGAGTGAACGCATGCATGAGGGCAACACCAACGCAGACGTACACCGGTATTAGCCCTAGAGAAAAGTTGTCTTCCACGGAGGTTGAAGCAGTAGGTTGTCCAACGCAGTCTTGTCTTATACTGTGTCATGATGGTACATATTGCAGCTTTTGGATGGAGAAAATTTGGCGCCGATCTTTGCATGCGTGGAGAGAGAACGCGGAAGACAGACGTGGTCCCAATCAACCATCCAACAATCTCACGCCACAACACGTTTCGGGCCGCTGCCTCGTCCTTTTGTAGGATGGAGCTGTTGCTTCTTCTGCGGGCGTCTCTCAACATTCTCCTTGACATGGACGTCCGGTGGCATCGTGGACAATGAGGCAGTACGCCGGAGCGTTGAAGAAGCCCTGAGTTCAGTCGTTCAGATAAGGACGTACTCCTATAATCCTACATACAGTAAGTATGTGTGAGCACTCTATCGCAATTCGCAATGCAGCAAATTGTATAATGTGAACGTGAGCCATTAACATTTGCCTTGGTCGCTGGAGATGTCACGCTGAAAGCTCTCTATACTGGTCCCAACAACGCAGCCTATGTATGTAGCTGCAGCTTTGCAAGTTACAGTTCCGGGTCTCCGCCGCAAGTCTGGACCATCAAAGCACAATGCAACCCTCGGCAATACATCTCTTCCTCTTCCATTTAAAATAGAAGAAGACAGCGGCGGAGCCAAAGGGGTGCTGGAAGGGGCCATTGCCCCCCTAACATATGACAATATTTTTTAATTAGTATAATTTTATATTTTCTAATTATATTTAGTGAAATAATATAACAAATTAATGTTATATATGATTATTAATATATTCTGCTCCTTCGTATAATAAAAAGTGTCACTCTTCGGTATGGAAAAAAACGCTATGGAAAAAGTGTCACTCTTGGCGGGGGCGCTCGTTGGCCCAGGGCGGGGATGATGGCAGCAGCAAGATGGATTATGTAACAACTGCCTCTGCTTTGGTAGTTTGTGTCTGTTTCCTAATCCTAGCAAGCCTAGGAGGTCGTAGTGCTCGAACTTGCCGTCTATGCCAGAACTAGAAAGGCAACACTCAACAAACTCGCCATTTTGATGGGCTGAGAAAACTTGAAAAATAGCCAGAAACGAGTGTATCAGTTTAACACCGCTGCAAAAGTATTTTTTGGATTTTAATGTCGAGAGACATGAAAGGTATATATATATATATATATATATATATATATATATATATATATATATATATATATATATATATATATCCAATGGCAGAAATTTTCATGGGGAATTGTTAACAACCAATCACACTAACACCGTCAACAAGCACGCACAAGTATTCATGAAAGTTGAAACATTTATTTCTCATCCGACAGTTGTGCCGCATATGTTGACGGCGCTCTCCTCAGGAGACCTCGCTTGCGGGCTCTGCTATCCTGGATACATTTCACAATCCATAGGGCGACGAACAGCACCACGAAGAAAATTAGGATGCTTAGTAATATCCACCCAATACTTCCGAATAGCAGTGCAACACCAAACATTAAGACAACAGTGAAGGGGCCATGTGCCCCCCATTAACACATGACAACATTTTTTATTAGTATAATCTTATAATTTTTATTTGGGAAATGCTAATAATAGAACGTGCAAGCTATGCGCACACTGCCCGCACACCCTCGTCCTCTACCCGACACCGCCCGCAGCCCCTCATTCTCTACCCGACACCGCCCGCAGCCCCTCATTCTCTACCCGACACCGCACGGCCTCCCTCTCCCTGACTCTCCCTCTCTCACCGGCGACGGCGACTGGCGGCCTACTCCACGCGCCCGCGCCCCATCGGTTCCTCGCGCCCCCACGGCCTCCCTGCGCCCCACCGCTTCCCCCCGCACGGCCATGGCTGATCTGGCTGTGGCGGCCACGGATCCGCCGAATCCAACGGGGGCAGCGGTGGATCCGGCCGGATCAAGCCCAGGTAGGCCTCCTCCTCCTCCTATCTCCTCTCTCCTCCTCCTCCTCCTCCAAATCCGGCAAGCTAGGGTTCCAGCGAGCTCTTCCCCTTCTCCAACTCCGGTGGGGTATAGTTGCCGGCCAGCCGGGGGGAGGAAGAGAAGCCAGGCGGTGGGGATGGTCGTCGGGCGGTTTAGGGGGGCCTGGCGGTGTAGGGGGCGGTCGGGCCAGGTCTAGGGCGGGGGAGGCTCGCCGGAGATGGAGAAGATGGCGGCGGCAATCTCGCCGGAGCTGGAGAAGATGGCGGTGGTGAGGGGGGAGGGGAAGAGGGCGGCGGCCGCGAGGGCTAGGGTTTGCCGGAGCTCCGGCGAACCCTAGCCCCCGCGGCGGGGAGGTGGCCGTCAGCGGGGGCGTGGGCACCGGTGTTGGGGAAGAAGATCTGTTGTGTTGCTGTGCTTGATGAATGTGTGCATGCCAAACTTGAAAATCCTGCACGTGCCCTGAGTTCAGTCGTTCAGATAAGGACGTACTCCTATAATCCTACATACAGTAAGTATGTGTGAGCACTCTATCGCAATTCGCAATGCAGCAAATTGTATAATGTGAACGTGAGCCATTAACATTTGCCTTGGTCGCTGGAGATGTCACGCTGAAAGCTCTCCATACTGGTCCCAACAACGCAGCCTATGTATGTAGCTGCAGCTTTGCAAGTTACAGTTCCGGGTCTCCACCGCAAGTCTGGACCATCAAAGCACAATGCAACCCTCGGCAATCCATCTCTTCCTCTTCCATTTAAAATAGAAGAAGACAGCGGCGGAGCCAAAGGAGTGCTGGAAGGGGCCATTGCCCCCATAACATATGACAATATTTTTTAATTAGTATAATTTTATATTTTCTAATTATATTTAGTGAAATAATATAACAAATTAATGTTATATATGATTACTAATATCTTCTGCCCCTTCGTCTAATAAAAAGTGTCACAATTCGGTGTGGAAAAAACGCTATGGAAAAAGTGTCACTCTTGGCGGGGGCGCTCGTCGGCGGGGATGATGGGAGCCGCAAGATGGATTATGTAACAACTGCCTCTGCTTTGGTAGTTTGTGTCTGTTTCCTAATCCTAGCAAGCCTAGGAGGTCGTAGTGCTCGAACTCGCCGTCTATGCTAGAACCAGAAAGGCAACACTCAACAAACTCGCCATTTTTATGGGCTGAGAAAACTTGAAAAATAGCTAGAAACGAGTGTATCAGTTTAACACCACTGCAAAAGTATTTTTGGATTTTAATGTCGAGAGACATGAAAGGTATATATATATATATATATACACCTCCAATGGCAGAAATTTTCATGGGGAATTGTTAACAACCAATCACACTAACACCGTCAACAAGCACGCACAAGTATTCATGAAAGTTGAAACATCTATTTCTCATCGGTTGTGCCGCATATGTTGACGGCGCTCTCCTCAGGAAACCTCGCTTGCGGGCTCTGCTATCCTAGATACATTTCACAATCCATAGGGCGACGAACAACACCACGAAGAAAATCAGGATGCTTAGTAATATCCACCCAATACTTCCGAACAGCAGTGCAACACCAAACATTAAGACAGCGGTGAAGGGGTGAAGCTAACACATGACAACATTTTTTATTAGTATAATATTATAATTTTTATTTATATTTAGTGGAAGAATATAACAAATTATAGTCATATATACTTATCAATATCTTCTATTCCCTTCGTTCAATAAATCATTCTCACTTTCTGAGAAGTCAAATATTTTTAACTTTGACTATATATATATATATTAATATTTATAGTACATGATTAGTATTATTAGATAGACTGTTGAATATATTCTCATAATAAAATTATTTTTAGAGATAAATATCACTAATATTTTCTATAAAAGTAGTCAAGCTTAGGACCGGCACAAATTTCATAGTGACGTTTTTTACGGGAAGGATGGAGTAGATAATAAAATCAATAGAAAACACAACTAGATAAAATCATGTCTACGAATACCTTTGAAAGACTGAGTTGGTAGATCTCGAGATCTATAAAGTTACTATAGAGCCTTCCTTCAATGGGCATGTTGCCCACCACTAAATTTTAAAATACATATAAGAAAATGCGAGCAATTGTGTCAAGTCGATGAATTAACCCAGACAATCATCATAAAAAACCTAATCAGTTGAGCCGCACTCAGTTTTTATAAGTTAGTGTTTTTGGTCGGTCCCGTTTCTAACTCCGTCCCTGGAAGAAGGAGCAGGAGGAGGTGAGGATGAATGTGCAATGCAAGTACGTGGCCCCAAGACGGCCAGTCCTACTTTCCTCCCCTGCTGCATGGGCTTGCATGCGTGACCATGACTTGTACCCACGAACTTTCGAAAAAATGACTTGTACCCACGTCAGCCCGTTTGCAAACTATCTTGCGACTATTATATACGTACCGTATATGTAACCCCACGTAGAAATGCAAGGGCGCGACACACGGCGATCCTGATGAGAGAGCTCCCGAGTCCCGACCAGACCCGTCTAATAGTAGGAAACCATAGCGACCTGCAGCTTATTAGGCTGCGGCTGCGGCTGCTATGTAGTACTAGCTACAGTATATAATAGCTGTTTTCTTGCAGCCACAGCGGCAGCCGCAGCCTGAAGAAACCGCAGCGAGCAGAGGAAAATGCCATTTAATCATGAGGCTCTTTCCCTAATCACCGAAAAACCGGAGCACTCGGATAAAGACGGGGCAACGCACAGGTTGTCTGTCCCCTCCCCCCGCTCTCAATTCTCATCGCATGGTCAGGCTGCATTATTCATGCAGGTACAGGTCGGGGATCATGGCGTCGTGGCCGCGCTGGACACGCATCATGACTGGCGACTGGCGAGCCCAGCCCAGGCGGCGCCTCCTTTTGGTTTTTATGGCCCCGGACCGGTGGCGTGGTCAAACCGGAAATTTCAGTCTCTCAGCGCCACAGCCTCACAAACATTCTCCTCTGCCTCTGCCTGTTCCTGGTTGTTACAATTGAGTCCATCTATGATCTATCTACATCTTGCTTGCTTTGCCGTGCTGTGGCTGTGCTTTTGTTTGGACTTTGGTTCTTTGCTTTCCGTTCAGTGATTGGAATGACAGCCTAACATTATGCCCCACCACCTAAGCATGATTAACGGCCATCATTAGAAACACAAACACGCTGGAAGATGCCTGCCTGCCTTGCAATCAGCCATTGCCATGTTGCCATGCAAATGATGCACACAGTACAAGAGTGTTCCTTTGCCTGATTAGGAATGGCATCATCGCTAAATACTCACACATGTCAGTGCCTTTTCAAGTTCTACAGACCACAGCCCCTGGCAAACTGATTCCAGAGATGTTTCAAACTGAACGGACATAGGAGTAGATAAGCATGGAAAGGGGTGAGATCCTGACGTCCATGGAATGAACTTGTCTGAAATGGCTCGTCATCATCGATGCCAAGACGTCCATGGAATGAACTTGTCTGAAATGGCTCGTCATCATCGATGCCAAATGCAAAGCAAAGCAACAGGGGAAACGACAAAACGGAACCAGTAGAAGAACATGGGGAACATGGCGCCGCCGGCAACGACAGAGGGGACAAATCAGGCATGCTTTCTAAAATCAACATGTTGATGGAAGAGAATATGGATGAAATGTACAGACATTGTACAGTACAGAGCAGCAACTATCCTTCAGTCCATCGCTATCTCATAGAACAAGCTCTCACTTTGGTTTTCAAGTAATAAACACATACAAATGCGACCCCAAAAAAGAACAGCAAGCCAACAAACAATCAAAGAACCGAGACACGGAACGGGCCTAGAGAAACTCTTTATTGTCCTCTCCTATCATGCAACATGTTCAAATGGTGGCGGGTATGGACCTGTGGACCTGGCTGGCGATCGATCAAATTATGTCGGGGTGGTCAAGCAGCAGCTGGCTGTGCCTGGAAGCTGGAACCACACCTCAGGCGGCGGCGGATTCGGCGGTGCTCTTCACCTTGAACCGGTACAGCAGCTTCTTCTTCTTCGAGGCCGGGTTGTTCACAGCCAGCACCACCTTGCCAGGCTCGGTGACCTTGAAGCTCCCCTTCATGATCGGCTCCTCGTGGGCCGGCACCTTCCTCGTCTTCTGCACAATCACGGTGTAGCCGCCCTCTGCGTCGGGGGTGAATTCGGCGCCGTAGCTCACCTCCCATCCCAGCACGCGGAGCTCCCACACCACGGTGGAGTTCTGCAAAGATGGCGATTAGTTTCTTCGTCACAATGTGGAATTCGCATGAGATGAGATTCAGGATGCAGGAACAAGGAGCCAATCAAACCTCGGTGGCTGGGATTTCGATGGCTTCTTTGGAGGATGGTTTCACGGTGAGCTCGGTGACAGCATCAGAGGTGGAGAACTCGGTGTCGTCCTCTTTGTACAGGCCACCGAATTGGACCGGAACTTGCTCTGGCGCAATGTATCTGTATCAAATTCGATGCATTGTTCGAGATGTAAGGATGTGAAATCTGAATGTATGATAGCAATGACATATTGATTGATACTCTAAATCCGTTTGTTGTGTGCAAGACTGCAAACCTGAAGAGGGTCTCCGCGGACTTGCCAGGGCTGCAGAAGACGATCTTGCTTTTGGTGCGCTGAGTCAGGAATGGGCTCATCACTTTGTTCGCCGCGAGGTACCACCATGGCACATTGATAAACACCTACAATTGATCAATGATCCGACCAAAGCAATTTCCCCCATTTCAGAAAAACAGTATTGTCACAAAGGAAACATGTATGCCATTTTATGGCAAGAAGCATGAGTAGCAGCTACACAAGACTGGCAAAGCAGGAAGCAGGGGAAGCAGGAAGGGCCAAAAAAGTCCCAGCCTTTGTTTGCACCACTATTTCGAGTTAGCACTAGGCTACTGAACTTTAGTGTCACTGGAAACAAGCATGCCAGGGGCGTAGAGAATTTAGAGATCTTTCGGGAAAAAAATTTAAAGATCTTTCAAAACTAAATACGTGGGAATTCTCGACTTCTTAGCTGAAAGTGTTGAATTTTGGACTACAATTCTAGGGGATGATTCGATCCAGTGTAAAAGAAGAGGAGGAGAAATTATACCTTCTTGGCCACGAACTCGGGGTAGTTGTCCTGGAGCAGGGCGAGAGCCTGGCGTGTGACGGCGCGGTGCTTGCCGAGCATGGGCGGCGAGTTCTTGAGGTCGGTGACCTGCACCATGGAGCAGATGCCACTGGGAGAGAAGTCGAGCTGCTCCCTGATGCCGCGCTCGAGAAGCTGGATGCGCCACTTGAGGAAGCGTTCCCGCTTCTCCTCGTCGCCGAAGGCCTTCTCGTAGAGCTCCTTGTCCTGGAACTCGCCGTAGACGTTGTAGCAGACGGGGTGGCCCTCGCGGTCGGCGCCGCGGTAGAACACCACGTTCTCCAGCTCCGGCAGGCCGAGGTCGGCGCCCAGGAGCTCGTCGATGCCGAAGCGCTTGCGCCACAGCACCGCCGACTTGAGCATCGCCAGGGCCTCCTTCACCTTGAACTCGCGCGCGCGGAGGAACTTGAGCAGCACCGTGTCCGTGCGCTCGTCGTCGCCCACCAGCGGCACGCCCCAGATCAGCTCCTCCTTCGGCTCGGCCGCCGGCGCCGGCGCGGCCTCCGCCTCAGGCTCGGACGCGGCGGCGACGGCGACGGTCTCCTCGATGGCTTCCACCGTTTTGGTGGCTTCCTCCTCGGCGACCACGACCGTCTTCTCCGCCGGCTCCGGCTCAGCTGGCTTGGGTTCCTCGGCCGCCGCCTCGGCCTTGGGCTCCTCCTCGGCAGGCTCCTCGGCCTTGGGCTCCTCCGGAGCGGGAGCCTCAGTCTTGGGCTCTTCCGGCGCGGGAGCCTCATCCTTAGCCTCCTCGGCCGCTGCTTCCGCCGGCGCCTCGGTTTTGGGCTCCTCAGGCTTGGCCTCCTCCTTGACGGGCTCTTCGGCGGCCGGTTCCTCTGCCTTGGGTTCAGCCTCCTTGGCCACCGGCGCTTCTTCTTTTGCCTCCTCCTTGGCCGGCTCCTCCTTCTTGGCCGGCTCCTCCTTGGCTGGCGGCGGCGGCGGCAGGTTGAACTCCCCGTTGGCGAGCGCGGTGGCGACGAGCTCCTTGAGCTGCGCGAGCGCCGTGCGCTCAGGGTCGGGGAGCTCGGACACCAGGTTACTCTCCTCCTTGAACGACCCGGTGCCGTCGATCACCGCCGCCTCATCCCCCGCGGCGGCCTCCTCGGCCTCCTCCGCCTTCTTCTCCTCCTCCGAGTCCGCCTCCGCCGCCTTCTCCTCAGCTGCCTCCACGGCCTTCTCCTCCGACGCCTTCTCCTCAGCCGCCACCTCCACGGCCTTCTCCTCCTCCGCCACCGGGGCGGGCTCCTCTGCCTTGTTCTCGGCCTCCGTCACGGCCACCTCGGCCGCGGGGGCGGCGGCTTCGGGCTTCGTCTCGTCGGCCATGCCTGATCGATCAAAGCGATCGAATCGAACGGCGCGCGTGGAAAGGGAAAGCGACAGGGCGGGGCGGAGTTGGTTCGGGAAACTTGGGGCGCGAGATGGACGTGGAGAGAGAGTGGAGCGGGAGCGATTTGTAGAGGCAGGCAGGGATGGGGAGGTGCAGTGGCGAACTGGCGAAGGAGAGGAGGCAGAGCAGGCTGTCAGGTGCGCAGAACAGCTCGCTGGAAGAGGGAGGGAGCACGAGGCGTCTCTAGTATGACTGGAACAGGGCCCCACGATTGTGCATGGATTAGCATGACGCTACTGCAGCCCTTCGCCCCGTTCACTTGCCGTACAAACCTAAAATATTTCCTCTTCAGTCCGTCACATATTTAGACACATACATAAAGTATTAAATAAAAATAAAAAAATAACTAATTGCTAAGTTTGTCTGGTTTTTACGAGACAAATCTTTTAAACCTAGTTACTTCATGGTTGGATAATATTTATCAAATAAAAATAAAAGATGCTATAATAACTTTTCACCAACTTTTCACAAACTAAACACTTCAGTGGTTCAATCATTTGAAAGATGAGATGGACCTCTAACCTTAGGGCGTGTTTAATTCCCAAAATATTTCATTCAAAACATCACATCAAATTTTGCGACATATGTATGGAGCATTAAATATAGACGAAATAAAAACTAATTACACAGTTCACCATGAAATCACGAGACGAATCTTTTAAGCCTAATTAGTCCATGATTAAACAGTAATTACTAAATACAACAAAAAAAAGCTATAGTACCCGAAACCAAAATATTTTGAGAACTAAACACACCCTTATCTTATGCTGTTTTTAAGCATGTCAGATTAGACTGAGCCTTAACAAAAGTATAGGAGACGTTAGAAATTCTTATTAGAAAAACAAACTTCCACCCATTGATTTTTTAGGTTTCGATCATTCATGGATAACAACAGTCACTTAATCTAATCCATTTATGAATTATCCACGTCTTTCGTTTATAAAAGTATACATGATTTATTCTGAATAAACTTCTCAACCTTGGAAATTTGTTCATAGTACATAGAAGAAAAATGGGCAAAAAAAAGAAAAAAGAAGGAAAGGAGAAATGAAAGGAGAGAAAGGAGTGAGAAAACGGGACGGACATGTCTGATCGGATACCACCCGCAAAACCTTTGTTGAAAAGTTAGATCCCAAAGATCACGTAAAAAGGTTGTCAAGATAAGTCATCTATATAAATATTGTAAAAAATATGTAGGAAATCGGTAAGTTATGTCTCGCAAAATATTATACACAAAAGTTAAATATTATACACAAAATTACGACTATAATATTGTAACTTTCCACAAAAGAAAACTCGCGGGCACAATTTTTTCACATGTGTAGAAGTATTTGACTATAAACTACTAATCGTTGCCATCGTGAGAAATTAATAAAAAAAACAAAGTACACATGTGTGCCATAATATTAATTTATGCCCATAGTGATGTTTTAGGATTCAAAACATCCTGGTTGTGAGGATAAAAAACATGAATTAGGTGCATTTCACCTAAACATGAATTAGGTATCTATCTTATATGATGGTGTATGAACACTTTGGGCAAAGCTATGGTTTTAGGGCCTGTTTAGTTGCATCCCAAAATGCCAAATTTTTCAAGATTCCCCGTCACATCGAATCTTTGAACGCATGCATAAAGCATTAAATATAGATAAAAAATAAAACTAATTACACAGTTTAGATAAAATGGACGAGACGAATCTTTTAAGCCTAATTAGACCATGATTGGACAATATTTGCCAAATAACAACGAAAACGCTACAGTAGCGTTTTGCCAAAAATTTTGGCATCCAAACGGTGCCTTAGTAAAGAAATATAGTACACACACATATTCACCTCTATATAGTGAGTTGGAGCTTAAGCTAATGTAGAGGGGGCTATGCATCAAATGGCATTAGATTATAAAGAAAATTCATGACTATGTTCAAGTGTAATAAGCTCATGAAGAGTAGGATTAGTGGAGAATTATAGAGCAGGAGGGCCCCGGCTTATATTGACCTACACTAAGCTCCGCCAGCCTCTATATATCTTAAATCATAGATCTTTTGTAGATCTCCGTCATCCATATATTTTGTAAATCAATATATTGCTAGCAAGTGTGCAGGCGTAGATTCATAGACTATTAATTGTTTCGATGTCCATCTTAAAGCCTGATTGGATCTATTAGTACTAGTAGTTACTCCCTCGGTTCATAAAAAACATGCAACTGTATGGGCTGCGTACTAGAAAAAAAAGTAGTTTACGTTTGACCAAGTTTCTAGTGAATCATATTCATATTTATTGGTCCAAATCAATTTATTATGAAAATACATTTCATTATTAATCTAATGATATTAATTTGATATCATAAATATTGATACTTTTTTATCTATAATTGGTCAAACTTAAGATACTAAAACATGACACTGTACTAAAATTGCATGTTTTTCTGGACGGAGGGAGTAGCTAGCTAATAGTTAATAATCACTAACTATTAGCTAGCTAATTATTAGCAAGAAACTGTTTGGATTCGTCTACTAATAAATTACTAATAGGTAGTTGACACCTATTAGCAACTACAAACCTGTTGTTGGAACTAATAGCTAAGTCATGTTTGGATCCACAAAGCCAATATATAGTTAGCTGCTAATAATTAGCTCCTTTAGATCCAAACGAATCTAGCTAATTGTTAGCTAATACCTAACTAATAACTATCTCACTAGCTGAGAAAAACTACCTAATAGTTAGCTAGCTAAGATTAGTTATAAGCTATTAGCAAGCTAGCAGCTAATAGATCCAGACAAGGCCTTAAAACTTGTTTGGATCTATTAGCACTAAAAAATAACCACTAAAATTAGTACTAGCGGATCTAAACAGACCTGCTAATAAATCTTCTAATTATTAGCTAGAGGGCAGCTAACTATTAGCTCATTAGTAGGTTTAGTAGGTGCTAATAGTTCATATGCACCTTCAACTTACTATCCGACCACATATTAGCAGGTGGATCAAACAAACCCATGCTAAAATGTAGCTAGTTGAAAATAAGCGGTTATTAGCTTAGTGCTAATGGATTCAAACTGATCCTTAGCGGCTGCCTTGCTAATAGTTAGTTGGTGTATTATTTAGATCTACTAGTAGCTGCTAACTGTTAGCACCAGTGCATCTAAATAGACCGTAGCTTTTTTTCTACTTTGTTTTCGTGGTAAAAAGAACGCATCTGCGTTATATCTATATTTGGTCCAAAAGTTGTCACCTAGACTGAAAATGATCGAGAGGAGAGAGAGAACAAAAGTTGTGTGCTGAATTGCTTTGTAATTGTGGTACAAGTTACAATTTTGTAAGATCTAGGAATCATTTGAAACACGAAAACTTCCCAACCCCAACCCCAACCCCCCTATAAAAACTCCAAAATCCATCCTAGCCCCTAAACTACCGCCATCTGTCAGTGTTGGACGCGCAATCATATGAAAGCGCTGATAGCGGCCAAGCACTGTGAAACTGCCATCTCTTTTCTTTCTCAAACAGTCACACATCTCACTGTCGTCACAGTGTCATCAACCACCACTCATCCCGGCCTATATATACACGCAACCGAGTGATCGGGACGAAAATTCTCGGCGTTCCAGAAGACATGCATTCTTGCGCTGTCATCACTCATCAGCGTCTCTGCATGCTAAACAAACTGGATTGCAAGAATTGCTTGGACAAACAGATGAGTTCATACGTCTCCTGCCGGCCCGGATATCCCTTTTTTTTAGGGGCTGTTTAGTTGGTGAAATTTTTGGCGAAACGCTACTGTAGCAGTTTCGTTGTTATTTGGCAAATATTGTCCAATCATGGTCTAACTAGGCTTAAAAGATTTGTCTCGTCCATTTCGTCTAAACTGTGTAATTAGTTTTATTTTTTATCTATATTTAATGTTTCATGCATGCGTTTAAAGATTCGATGTGACGGGAAATCTGAAAATTTTAGCAAAATTCTTGGCATCTAAACGGTGCCTTAGAACGGCCCGGATATCCTTAATAATGGCTTGAACGACTGAACAAGCATCGGTTTCAGGATGGACAGCGGACAGGGAGGCTTGCCTTCAGTGGAGGGCAAAAGTTTTAAGGCGACGAAAACGAAACGCACTTTCCTCGGTACTCGGTGGAAAACGCGCTCTTTTCAGTGTTTTCCCCTTCCTCTGTAGTATCTCCATGAGTTCAGAACAGAGGTAGTGAAGGTGCGGTTTCATTCTCCTTCTTTTTGGACCGATTGATTGTGGACTCAAGTGGAGTGTGCCGTGTGCGTCCGTGTCCAAGTGCGTCCTCTGCAAGTCTGCAACCTTGCGTCCTCCTTGCACCGAAGTTTGCTCACCGTTTCCTGTTCAGTTTGTGCTAAACAACCGTCTGTTCAGTTTGCTCTGGAATTTTGCTAAGGGGCCGTTCGGTTAGGCTGTTCCTGGCCGTTCCAGACTAGGAACAATTCCCAACTAGTATAAATTATTGAAGAGGCCGATCTGCTAGGAATCAGCTCCCTGCAAACGAACAAAGCCTAAAGCTGGTTCTGATTGGTGGGCTGGTGGCCGTTGAAAACAGTTATCTGGATGTAAGTGGTACTACTCCTATACCGTAGAACAATAAAAGGGTATTTTCAGAAAACTATATGAAATGGGCACCATCAGTCCTTACTGACAATTGCCATGTCAGGTCGCTGGTCCTCAGATCTCTATCGCATCGCTTTGACCCAATTCAGAATCCAAAGAACTGCCGCACCTTGGTCGGCGCCGAAAATGGCGGTTGCATCGTGAATAAACAAGCATAACCACCTTGTCCAGCACAGCCAGTTCAGAAGTTTAGAAATAGGCGCACCACTTCGGACTTCGGAGGACTACGGCTTCTGCACCTCGGTCAGGTACTCCGGAGTCGAAAGAAAATATTGCTGGCTTATTTTGGAGATTATGGGAGAATCTGGCTCCTTCCTAGAATAGCGTCCGGACTAGTAGCTGTATATTAGATGAAGCCGGAGCTGAGATATTACCCTGCTAAAAGTCTGATTTGTATTTTTTTCAGATTTATTTTTAGAAAAAATAACAATATTTATTTAGTATCCAGAGCTAGAGAAATGCTATATCAAGGAACCCTGAAAAGAAATGCTAGAGAATTGATGCGCGCTATTTGCACCTTGCTCTATGAATAATTTACCTTTTGTTGTACGGATTGTTAAATCACTATACAACTTTTTCTCTATTCTCAATTCCACACCTTCTTTAAGGCAGCTTTCACCATGTAGATCGTGATAAGATATAAAGCTTCTTTGGAAGAAATATGAGGGACAGTTCCTGCTGGTTATATATCGTATAAAAAAATGATACAGCAAAAAAGTTCAAAGAAAAGAAAGGAAAAAAGACAGATCGTAAAAAAGAGGAAAATGTTACTCTAGACAATCACTAGTTTACATGGAAATAACTTTACTTCGCTTGATGCGTAAGAATTGTGATTTCATGTTTAAACTTTGCTCTGCATATTGCGCCAGTGAAGAGACTCATGATTAAATTCCAAATCAGTTCGTGTAGTCCAAATGCCCCAAGATTACTATAAGCTCCATAAAGAAATGGCTTCATGTCTATATTTAAAGACATGCAAAATTGCACGAGGGTCATCCATAGGACCATAGGTGACATTTTCAAGAAGTTGGCCAACTCCACGTTCCATGCCAACTTGATGAAGAGATGCTCCATGTAGATTCAATAAAGAGTGGCATAGTAAAGGACAATATAACAAGATTATAGTTCCATGCTTTCACAAGTTTGAAGATTATTACATAGTATATATGTGTATATGTATACCATTAGGAAATACAATTTTATTGGTTGTAGGCTCTAAATTTATTCACAAACTTTTCATATTTATAGTCACAAAAATACTTTTCATATTTGTCACCTAAGATGCAGGAGCACAAGTTCACTCATGACTTTTTTTTCCTTCTTCATACAATCGTACTTTTCAGTTTCTGTGTCTTTTTCCACTGTGCATTCCAGTTTAATTTCTTTTTAGAAATGTACATTTTCTTTGAATAATCATTCTCAGGAACTATATGGTCCAACCGGCACGGCCTAGCTGGGACACTCGCGCTATGTTGACAGGACTGAGGCCCTGGGTCCGGCTCCATATGCCACTCACTCTTTGGGCTCTGCGTCTGACACAGTCGTTGCACGCATGTCGCGAGGCTTGATCGATCTGCGCTCAGAGAGTGCCTTGCATTGAGAGGGAGAAAACCGGAAAAAAATATTCCCGGCAGTTTTTAATTCATCGCAGCATGACTAGAATCGCTTATAGTGCTTTTAATATAGAGTAACCCGCTGAAACATCTCGACAATGAATAAATGATGCTGAAACAAAATGAACTTTTACTTGGTATACAGAACTCCATTTGTTTCTGTCTCTGACAATGACACGGACTCGTCGCAAAAAAAAAAAATACAATGACACGGACTCTTTTTAAGTAAGTATTTTTCAGAAATTGCAGCCGATTGGTGCATGGTCAGCACGCACGATTCTTGGGTTTAACTACTGGAGCACACTACATGTGTCGTCGATCGGTATCCAATGAAAGCGTAAACCGTGGACAGAGACTAGACAAAGACAAGCAACGGATTTGAGATGCTTTGTCGATGGAGCTTGCAGCATAGAGTATTGTGGATCTGGCCTATGCATGCATCGATCCTCGTCGCTTCAAGAGACACGAAAACAATGCTGTCACTGAGAATCCAATGGTAAGCTGTACATTGTTCAAAGTACGTACTAGCAGTAACTAGACGTTGGATCCGCAGCAGCAAGCGGAGTGCTAAACCTTGTGTGTTCTTGTCCTACTAAGGTTTCAGTACAAAAGAATACTAAAGCAAGATTCCATCACCCCTTAGCCTTAGTATTTTATTAATCACCGGCAAATACACACATACGCAGGTGCCAATGAACACTTGGAAGTCTCCGCTCACGAAAGTAGGGATGATAATCCTTCGCGTGCCACTGGAAAAGGTCATAACCTTCGACAAAGTCTCCGCTCACGAAAGTAGGGATGATAATCCTTCGCGTGCCACTGGAAAAGGTCATAAACCTTCGACCAGGCCCACATGTCATAAATACAAGCGCATACTATATTGCTGTATCAGAGATTGTCCAAAATTTCTAGTACATACTCCATCCGTCCACAAAAAATGAGTTTATGGGAAACATGCCGGACAAATTAGCTTAAGTTTGACCAAGTTTATAATAAATAGTATTAGCACTTATGTCTCAGATAAATTCATTAAAAAAAATTACATTCTATAACTATTCTAATGGTATTTATTTTGTTTCATGAGTGTTATTAACTTTTTATATAATTTTAGTCAAAATTTAAATTGTTTGACTTCTCGAAATGAGATAATTGTATTTTTTGTGCTCTCGGCTCCAAACGAATGATCATCATTTCCAATAATAATCAGGGATTGATCCAGGTCAGGCGCGAAAGCCTCCGAACGAAATGGTAGAGCAAGTCCCAGCTCCTACATCCTAATAAAGCGAGCGTGAGCAATGATTGATCCACGTCAGGCATAAAACAAGGCTAGAACCAGGAATCTGTTGGATCGCCTCTGATCTGACAGGTGACAACAAATCATGGGGTTAAGCTGCCTAAACGCTGAGGAGTTGGAGGCTGTGGAATAAAGCCATATTCCTATCAGTTTTATTATTGGCTGAAAGAACGACTCGTAACCAATTATATGCAGCCAGCTGTTCGAAGCTTGCAGCTTGGAGTACCAGCTCCAGCAAATTCCTTCCATGCAAAAGTCAGCTCCAGCAAATTCCTTCCATGCAAAAGTTTTCTTTTTCTCAAGGTATTTCAACATGGTACTAAGGCCCTATTTAGATTCATTAGCAGCTCAATAGTTAGGTGACTAGTAGTTCATAGCTAATATTAGTTGTTATTAGCTAGTCATGTTCAACTAGTTGTTAGATTAGATTTTTAGCTAACAATTATTAGTTGCTAATGGTTAGTTAGGCAGTCTGCTATTAACTACTCCTCCCTTCTTTTTATAAATTATTCACTTTAATTAATTTTGTTCCAAGCCAAACATTTCCAATGTTGACCGATTTTTTTTTCTAAAAAAGATATATTCACATATACAAATTCAAATAATCGCGCCACCAAAAGATATGTCATGGAGAATAATTTAGCGAAACCAATTCGGTGTAGTAGATACTAGTGTGTCATTTATAAATTAACCAAAATTAGGAATTTTTGAACTGGGACAAAGGTAAAATGCCTGTAATATGGACGGGAAGGAGTACTACAAGTACCATACTTGCGTCTAGGCCTTGTTTAGTTCTCAATTTCTCTCCCAAATTTCACTATGCAAACAGAAGATTCTCCGTCACATCGAAATGTCGGCATATGCATGGAGTACTAAATGTAGATAAAATTAAAAACTAATTACACAGTTTTGGTGTACTTTGCGAGACGAATATTTTGAGCCTAATTAGTCAAAGTTTGGACAATTTTTACCAAATACAAACGAAAATGCTACAGTGCCGAAACACCCAACTTTGAGCTCCCCAGAATTAGGAACTAAACAAGGCCCTAGATAAGAACCAACAGCACACTAACAAACAGGGGTACTATAAGCGCATAACAGCTCATAGAGCATCTCTCCATGCATGCACTTGCGTTGCATTCACAAAGAATAAAACAAAACAAAACAAACTGAGCCAGCTTGAAGAACGGAATGGGTCCGGAAACATGTGTGCCCAGCCAGCACATGCAAACTCCTGTCCTGCCAAGTGTTTGTGCCGGCCATGAACGCGGCACGCCGAGCCCACACGGCCACGCCCCCATTCATGGCTCCAGCGCCGGATTCCACGTTTCCATGCCGGTGCCGGCCGCCCAAGTCCAGCAGGCAGCCACCGCAGGATAGCGCGACGCCAGTCTGGGACCGAACCAGTTAAGAACGAAAGCGCCTTCTTGTTCTATTCTACTACCAGCAGTAGTAGCGGAGCACGCTGCACGCCGACCCGTGGCGGGGCGCCTTCTTCTGGCAGATGTGAAAACGGCGGGCTGCTTGCTTGATCGCGTCAGCTTCGTTGTTCTGTTCCGCCACGACTAGAAACGGAAACTACTGTACTGTGTCGGAGCACACCCTCGATGGCCTCGTGTTTTTTCATGTTCTGGTTAGGTGTTGTCAGCTGTGTGAGTGTGACGGCGATGGCCACGGAAAATGATTTTGTTTTTAGGCGACCGGGGCCAAAGGTGATACAGTATGGTGTTTGGCGGCGAAAATATGTACTCGATTATTTAACTCGGCTCATCGCCGTCAGACCGGGACGTCCGACGCTAATGTAAATATGTAATGTCGGCTTTCATCGAGGCCGTCTTGCTTAGATTAAACGCCTCGCAGGCAAGCGCCCGCGTCAACCAGCGCACTTGTTGCCTTACTTTTTTTTGCCCATGGGTTTCGGACTTCAGGTACAGGAAAGAGCAAGCAGGCCGCGGTCCACAGTACCGTGGGCTCTGCCTACATCGACGCCTACGCCCACGTCCACAAGCGTTTTTTTTCTTCTTCTTTCCCATCGTTGCACACAGGTGACAGGCCATGTGGCTGGCAATGTCCGCTGCGCCAATGACCCGTCTCCCCTGCCGGCTAGACAACACAATTACACAAACGAACGCACGATGCATGCAACAACAAAGAGGAGCTGAGTGGACGGGAGGAAGACCAAAGCGGAGCAGAGTTATTGTCTGCAGATCGGGTCCACCTATCATCCTTAGGGCCTGTTTAGTTTGCAAATTTTTTTTGCAAAAAATCACTGTAGCAGATTGTAGCATTTTCGTTGTTATTTGGTAATTAGTGTCCAATCATGGACTAACTAGGCTTAAAAGATTCGTCTCGTGATTTACAGCTAAACTGTGTAATTAGTTTTATTTTTTATCTATATTTAATGCTTCATGCATGTGTCTAAAAATTGATGTGACGGGAAATCTGAAAATTTTTGGGAAAATTTTTGGGAACTAAACAGACGCTTAGTCACGAAGTCTCCTAGAACGCTTTTCAAAGAGTTAAAAACGTTTCTAAGATCAAGTATAATTTAAGCTCTGGGTTGGCTGAATGATTGAGAGAAAAAAAAGCGGGCTGCCAGCTTATGCACAAAAATAAAAAAAACTCTGTGAGATAAAGGAAGCATGTGCCACAGTCTGCGATATCTGCTCGGGTGTGTCGGGCGATCAGGTTTTAGGGAGCATCTAACGCGACTGCTCGCTGTCGATCTACATCGTCTTCTTCCCGGTGTTCTTAAACCTGCGACGTCTCTGCTTCGTCTTCTTCTCGATGGACGTGCGCAGAACTGCAATGCAAACACCTTTCTACATCGACTGTGGTGACTATGGTTCGCGACTTCGAGCAACACACTATATCGACGAGTGCGCATAGAGCCACTGGTGTCTTAAGCATGGATCTCGCCACTGGTATACATCGAATGTGTCCAAATTAAGTAGAATTTTAGCTATGATCATCGTGTTTGTCATGTCCGTTTTTACTACTGTTGCTAGTAGTAATATTTCAGTATTTATGGTCACAAATTTGCTATGATTTTTCTAGATTAAATTAAATATGAAAAATATTAAATTTCTAACATTAGGAAATTGCAGAACTCCTCAGCCCACACCCTCTAAACTTGAACTCTCTGGTCCTAACTGCCCCACCATCATTGATCTCATCCGCCGTCCCAAACGAGCGGCAACCTCGCCACTGGCCACACCACTAACCCTGCGCTGGTCCATCATATCCCCTCCCTTCCCTAACATGAATTGGAGTTAGAGGAAGACCATACACATGCGTGAGGAACGAAGGAAGATGAGAGCCTCCAATTCCGCGTCCACGCGTGTCCCGAGCGCTGGCATCCGCGCGGCACGTGGACATTCAAGAAACACTTCAGTTTTAGCAGCACCAGTACTCATTACCAAAAATTGATTTAGATAATGGAACAGAGGTCCCAACCCCTGCATTGTTTTGAAAGTTCGAATCCGTTCTGTTCGGATATCGATCGGTCTTGGTTTGACACGGTTGACGTGTTACTGGTTCCCAGAAGAGTCAATTTGTCCATTAGCTAAACCCTTTCTCTTACCCTACCTTTGGACTCGTATTTTGTTCGTATACAATCAACAGAGGCACCCCCCCCCCCCGCGACATATGTTGCAATGTTTTCAATAGCATGCTCTTACTTCATCTTTCCCTTAATAAGTCATCAAATTTGGTGTTTTTCGATCCCGAGTCGCTATGGGGAACAAAGGCAGAAATACAATAGATTCCTCCATTTAATTGGTTCTCGCTTCTCCTTGTTCCTGTTCCTAACTCCTCCCTGGGTAGTTCCCAATGTTTGGCACTTTCCATACCTCGTGGGTGCAACATCAACAAATTCGCTTATGATCAAGTTCGTTCCCACAGCTTCTCCTTTAATGGTCAGGTTTGAATCCAGCAATGGAGCTTCCAAAAAATTTCTTTCCGAGTCAATTTTCTTAGTTTTATTAACTCGGCTGCTCTTTTCAATCCACAAGTACCTGCGGAGGACCAAAAAAACGACCTGACCTTGTGGTCCGATCGCCGCAGAAGTAGGAATAATAGCACAAGAGATAATATTGTTAGCATCTAGGGTTCCTCAAATAATGCGATATCTCACACCGGGTAAATCCTTAACCCTTCCTCCTCTTACTAATACTACATAATGTTCTTGTAAATTATGGCCAATACCAAGTATATAAGCAGGGATTGCTTCAAGCTATAACAGATGGAACTAAACTACTTTTAAAAGAGGATATCCTCCCATCCCGAGGAGAGATTCCTTTATTTAGCATTGGTCCCTCTATAGCAGTCATATCCATTTTATTAAGTTTTTTAGTTATCCCTTTGGGATATCATTTTGGTTTATCGTTGCATGAACTGCATTGCTGATATTGATCCCAAGAAAAAAAACCGTAGGTACAGCTAATCCATGAACAGCCAGCCATTGCACTGTAAAAATACGATAGGTTCGATCTATGGTCGGGGGGCTCCTAAAAGGATCTACTAAATTCATCTAGTTGGGCTACATGAGCTCCATTTAGTTTACCGGACAAATTGATAAGTCTGGCATTCCTAGCCCACCAAGCAAAGCCAGTGGTTTCTTGATCACAACCAGCTAAAACGAAAGTTCCATTAAAGAGCACCCCCCAAATAGCACAAGAATCCATGTATTTGTTCAGGTAAATCCATTATGGGGCCTTGACCCCTGTTATTTTTGGGTTATATCTAGTATTCAAAGTTTGTCTTGATTTGGTACCGCTCGCGCAGCCCGCACTGAAACAGTGCTTTACCCCTAGATGTCCAGTCAACTGCTGCGCCTCAACGCATTCTTTGTGTATACTTAAATCGTATAAATAGGGGGTAAACGGGGTCTATGATGTTTCATAGACCTAATAGATATACTTAATTATACCATAAGAATCTTAAGATATATTTCGAATAGATAGAAATAGTAAATTTGAATTGAGACACATATTCTATGACAGATCCTAACTTACCCTCTATTGGAAGTACCACAAATAACACTTTCGCATTCAGGAGTAATACTGAATTCACTCAAACTCTTACTAGCAATCTAGCATCCTTGATTTGCATCTGATTATTGGCAAACCTTGCACTCCACTGCCACATTAGTACGTACAAAACACCCGAGCCGTGTACCGCGCTTGTCTACACCATCTGATCAGGCGAGCAGGTGGTCGTGCAGCCACCCCCGCATCGCGTTGAACGCGTGCTCGGCGTCGGCGTCCTCCTCCACCGACTGCGGCCGGTGCGCGAACCCGTGGCCCCTTCCGGCGTACACCGCCGCCCGGGCGCCTCTCGCGCGCCTCTCCAGCTCCTGCACCATCTCCACGGAGCAGTACGGGTCGCCGTCGCCGCACACGAACAGGACGGGCGCCGCGATACGATCGCCCAGGGACGCGTCCATCGGGCACCCGTAGAAGCAGACCCCCGCGCTGAAGCAGTTGTCGGCGTCACGCGCCAGCGTCTCCACGAGGCGCCCGCCGCCGTAGCAGAACCCGACCAAGCCCAGCTTCTTGGACACCCCCGCGGCTTTGAACTCGTCCACCAGCCACCGCGTGCACGCGTCGATGTCGCCGGACACCCGCCCCGGGGCATGTCCGGCCAGCCATTGCTGGATGCTGTCGCCGTCGAACGGGACGTTCAGCTTCCACGGGTTCCCACGGAACAAGTCGGGAACTAGGACACTGCGGGCACACAAACACCGAGAGATTAGACTTGGATGCAAGTGAGTATATATGGCATTGGCAGGTTTAGTACTTGTAGCCATTGCAGGCGACGCGGTAGGAGAAGTCCCGCGTGGCGGAGTCCTCGAAGCCGAAGATGTCGGAGAGCAGGAGGACGCCGGTGCCGTTGTTGTTCTTGACGGCCTTGAAAAGGTAGGCGCTGACGCTGTCGTCGCCCTCGCCGATGACGAGGTCCGAGCCGCTCACCAGCTCGCACGCCTCGTCGTCGTCGACGGTGCTGCCCGCCACTTCTGCCTGCTGCTGGCTGCAGTGCGGCCGTCCATACAGCTGCCGATTCCGGGGATGGCCGGCGCAGCACGACTTCAGCTGTATGGGAACTGAAATCGTCACGTCAGAGCACACACTGCACTAGTGACACTAGCTAGTTGGTACAACGAGCGATTTGCCAAATCAAAATTTTCCGATTGTCGCCGAAGGAGCATGAACTTGTGCGAGGTACGATGCTCGTCGTGCTATCGGATAACAGAAGCAGAGCACGAGCTGGAAAGATAAGAGTGGATAAGCTTCGAGTTTGTGCTGGAGCTGACTTACAGAGGAGGACACAAGCGTTGAGGGTCGTGCGCTCGGCCCGGCGCACCGAAACGAGCAGGCGCGGCCCTGGGGACGTCTGCTCCTTGGGGACGACGAGCGAAGGAGCGCTGCCGGGCTCGCCGCCGCGACGACAGCCGCGGCCGCGGGCGCCATCGAGAACTCCTGGTCCTCGAGCTGGGACGCGCGCGGGGGAGATAGCGCACCAGGCCACCACTTGCTCCGCGTCGCAGCCGCGTCTTAAGATATTTTTCCCCGTGCTGACACGGTTGGTGAGTCACTGGGTTGTGACTCCCGCGCGCGGCCGCCGGGCGTCGCCGTCTCGTGGCGTTTTCGCGATGCAGCGCCGAGTAGTTTCACCGGTTACTTCAACAAATAAAAACGAAAAACTATCAGACTATCAGAGGAAAATAAAAGAAAAAAGAACCTCACATGGAAACTACGCAAACAACCTAAACTACACCATGGAATATCTCATGGATACTATATGAATAATAAAATATACACCATTGAACACACTTGTATACAACGTGAGCAAACAAAAAACTAAAGTAATAAAAAGGAACAAAGCCACATAATAGAGACAAATAAAAAAGAAAAAGAACATCACATGGATATTATGCAAACAACCTAAGTTGCACCATGGAACATTTCATTGATATTGTGTGAAAAGTTTAAATACATCATGGCCGTGAAATATCGCATTGATAATACGAGAACTTGTAACATTTCATAGGTACTATACGAATATTGCAAAATACATCTTTTATGAAACATGAATACATAAAAAACCAGAATAAATCATGGAACGTCTCAAAAATACAATTAGAATAATACATGATACATCATTGTACATCTAATGAATACATTTTGGGACATCTAATAAATAAAAACACACCATGGAACATTATCAAAACAATGAAGAAATCGGAAAAGTTTCAATCGAATATCATTATAATATCACAAGAACATAGCCAGAAGACTCTAAATATATAGAAAAAAAATTATATAGTTGAGTAAAGCCAGACCTATTGGTATGTAATGTAAGCCACACAAATATAGAAGAAAAAAGAAAAAAGAGAAATAATAAGGAAAAAGGGGAAACAAAAAAATGAAAATGTAAGAATGATATAAATAGAAAACAAAAATTAAATATAAAACAAAAAAAGGATAAGAAAAAACACTACATCAGTAGAAACCTAAGCCACGCATCCACCTCTCACCTTCGTCACGCACATACATATAGTTGTCTGGACCAGTAATAAATCAATAAACGGCCCAATCGAATCATAAATGGATGCATATGAACGAGTTGGTGACACTGTGCCATGGTCTGAACACTTGGATGTTATGATTAGCGTAAAGTATTACACAGAACGTCCCATGGGTACTACGTGAACAATCAAGGCATACACAAAAATGAAAAGAAGAGGGAAAATAAATAGAAGAAAATGATAAATAAAAACATAAAAGAAAGACAAAAAGATAAAGAATTAAAATAAAGTGAGGTAAAATATAAAAAATGAATAGTGATAAAACCAAAAATAAAATAAAAAAGAAAGAAAAGAAAATGAAGAAACGCATCTATTTTGGGCATCGGTGAAGGCTGCTGTGGCCACCGCTCTCGCTCCTGGAACATGTGGGCCGTCACGAATCGCTGCCTCCCAGCCCATCAGAAATACGGAGTAGAGTAAAAGCGACCCATGATTCCTGGTGAGAAGAGTGACTGGCTTTCGTCGCTTCCTGGACCTCTATCTCCGCGCCAAACTGTATCGGCCGGCCTGCACCGTTCAGATTCCTTCCGGACGGCGAGTACTTTCCTCGGTCAAATTTCGCTGATAGAAAAAGAAAAAAAAAAGAGAACATTTTACCTCCATTAATTATTGTAAAAGTCAGCTTTTCCTCCTTCAACTACAAAACCATATATATAGCTTCTTCATCACCTTCCAAAACCGGACACGTGACCCCATGGCTGTTTTCCTAGGTGATTTTTCTCCTTTTTTCTTTTATGTTTATTTTGGCTGAATCTTTGAAAAATCGTAGTAAATCATACAAAAATCATAAAATAAAAATACAATTTTGTTAGACTCCACATGAGTATATCTACGTAGTGAACTTATGATATGATCTGTTTTAATACAATTTTTTGTTGTAGTTTTAAATCTATGTTTTTCTGTAATTAATTCGTAGTTTCTGTAATCCAATTGTGGTGAATTTTTTATGGTGGGCTAATCATTGCATACTTGAGCTGTAGTAAAAAGTTCATGCTCAACTGAGTTTTAGATTTATTTAGGTTTATGCTTGTTAAATCGTATTTAAATAGTTAATAGTGTGTAAAATAGAAAATGTGTGTTCTTCTGTAATGTTCTCTGTAACAACATGGTTCAGTGTTCATAAGATATAACAATAGTTGATGTTACCCTTTTGCAGATTCTTTAGTTGATGTTACCATTAGCTTTGCAGATTACGCTTTCTTTAGTTGCATTGTTGGTGTTACCAGGTCTTTATCTTTGAACTTTTTTCTATATTGAACTGCGCGTTATCTTTTATCATATTTGACACCAAAAGATAATTCCACTTGCAAGAAGCTATAATAATGGTATGTAGTGGCAATAGACAAATACATTAACAAACTGTTCGGCTGATGGTTTTTGCAGCTATTTTGTTGTGAGAGAAAAACACTATATCATGTCTGATAAGTTCAAACGAACAGGGCATAAGGATATTTCTAGGTTAATTTTTGCGCAATGAATTGAGGTGGGTAATTTATGTGCACGTGATGTAAATAATTGTATTCTCTCTAAGTAACACGGTAATTTCTAGGCACTGAGAATGAATGAATGCGGGTGTTTGTTTTTGTCGAATACTACGGATAAATGTTGTTCTTGATTCTTAGGGGTCTTTTTTTAATTAGAAAATAATGTGTCGAAATAAGTTATTGCGACCAAGCCCAGAGAAAATATGCACTGAGCATAGATTCAAAGTTTTCGGCCCTGTTCATCCGACTTATAATCCGTACTTTTTAGCTTGTTTTTTCAGCTGAAACAGTATTTTTCTCTCACGATAAATCAGTCAACAGTGTTTTCCAGCCGGCTTATCAGCACAGCGAACGGAGCCTTCATTTCTGTGACCGCATAGGAACTCGCTTGCTTGTACATTTGGAAATCGCTATCTATGTATAGTACGACCCAGCCGTAGACTCACATGCATCGTTGTTTGATCAACGGCTACTAGAGTTTGAACCATCTCCGTGGTCCGTGGTTGATGCGCTGATGCCGACTCCAGCCGTACGCGTAAATACTGCGAGGACGTTACAGCCTTACGGTGTGTTCAGTTCCTACAAAATTAAAAAAATTTACAAGATTCCCCGTCACATCAAATCTTTGACGTATACATGGAGTATTAAATATAGGTAAAAAAATAACTAATTACACAGTTTGGTTGTAAATCACGAGACGAATCTTTAGAACCTAATTAGTCAATGATTGAACATTAATTGTCAAATACAAACAAAAGAGTTACTATGCTTCTAAAAATTTTACAGGGCCATGATTGAACACTAATTGCCAAATACAAACGAAAGAGTTACTATGCTTCTAAAAATTTTACAGGGCCTGTAAAATTTTTAGAAGCATAGTAACTCTTTAGTTTGTATTTAGCAATTAGTGTCTAATCATGGACTAATTAGGTTCTAAAGATTCATCTCGTGATTTACAACCAAACTGTGTAATTAGTTATTTTTTATCTATATTTAATGCTTCATGCATGTGTTAAAGATTCGATGTTATGGAAAATCTTGTAAAATTTTTAGAATTTTGAAGGACCTGAACACACCGTAAACACACCCTACATGCATCCGGTGTATCATCTGTCAGGCTGTCACGCTGCCCATTCCATCACGTACAACTGATATCTTTTTGAAAAAGCACGCCACCTATGAGAAGTTCCTCGCAAGAAGAAACACTTTCCGTGCGTAAGGGACTGGTAGAATTTCAGCTGATTTCGGCTGATTGAACAGTATTGTGTGAGAAAGAAACAAGTTGAAACCAGCTGAAACCAGCTGAAATATGACCAGCAGAACAAGGCCATAATAAATTTTGATATGGGAAATGGTAACTCCGAGTATCTTTCAATACCTACTTCACCTACCCATCACCATTATCGTGCAGAAATGACTAACATCCTTTTCGCACTCTCGTACTACGCCCGTGTTTAGATTGTGAAAAGTTTCTGAATTTTTTTTTTTTGCACTTTCGTTGTTATTTGATAAAATTTATTCAACTATGAATTAACTAAGTTCAAAAGATTCGTCTCGACATTTACAAACAAACTGTACAATTAATTATTTTTTTTATCTATATTTAATACTTTATACATGCGTCCAAAGATTCGATGTGACGACTACTATAGCACTTTTTGAAAAAAAAATTTGGAAGCTAAACCAGGGCTACGTTTGTTGCCCCTTGCCCCGTTGCCCGCAAGAATGGCTGCATGATTCATAGGAAATGCTGCTTCATTTCAACATATGGTGCTACAACACGGCACCTATAGTCAAAAGATTAACCAAAACAACAATCTTGCAGGCCACAACGATGACAAACCCTGGCAACGGGCAAAAATTTGTCACCAACAAACAACACAGCAAAACCGCCGGTTAACAAGAGTACAACTGCAGCAAGCAGGGCACGTCCAGCGAAGAGTGAACCAAAACAAGGTGAGTGGTTCGAACACAACATGGTGACACATAAATACAATCAGCATGACCCAGGTGCAGGGAAAAGATCACTGAAACACAAACAAAATTGACACAAATAGTACAAACCACGGGGGATAACATTGTTCCTGCCTTTAATTCTATAAGCTAATAACCTGAAGTTAACATTACATTTCTGCACCCAAAAACCTCCTCTCACTATCCCAAAACTCAAAAGGGATCCAGTTGTTCCCTTTCTTTGGCATAACCAAGGAAATAAACCATTAAACCGACACCTTATTGCTGGGACACTAATGACCTCTAATATATGAACTCATCAGGTATATTCACATCTGATCTGATGCTAATCAGAAGGAACTGAGCGGAACAGACATAAATAAGTACGACTTGCACCCGTTTCGCTTACCCTGAATACTGTGATCTCAAAGGAGCATATCAGACTTGGCAGGCAGTCTCCTGTAGAAGTTGAAAGGCACGGAGGGCATCCTGCTGCGGAACCGGGGATGTCGCAGCAGGTAGAGCATGCCTATCACCATCAAAACCTGGAACGGCGTCACGTACAGCACAATGGCGAGCACCAGGGATAAGAAAATGAAGATGGCGGTGGCCCGAGGGTCCCTCCAGCTCAGCAAAGCATGGGCTCTCTCGCCTTGTGTCGCCAGGTCCCCAACCACAGTCTGCACACGACCTCCGACGCTCCTCAGCCTGTCGTAGCGCATTCTTACAATTTCAGCTGGTCTGGAGGAAGGGAATGTATCAAACTCCTCATCAAGCTCATCAGGGTGTGTCAGCTCAGCATGGGACAGCTTAGTATCCATGTGCGACGGATGCCTTGGCCTGTACCGATAGTTCCACAGCCCGATCATGAACATGTAGAGGAAGATGGTAGGCAGGATGAGCTCCGGGTAGCAGATCAGTATCAGGAACAGCATGTGTACTAGCATTGTTGTGATTGGGTTCCGCCAGCTCCTGATGCCATCGTACCACTTGAGCATTGCCAAAAAACCAAAGAACAGTGAGGTAATCCGATGAAAATTAGCCTTGCTGCGCCGGAGACTAAACATATGTGAGTCCACATCGAGCATGTATTCCACAACCTCCCTGCGCAGCGGGGGCTCAGAACGGCTGAGTCTTGCTGCAACAATCTGCATTGCCTGGTGCCTCAGGTAGTCCAATTGCATCACTGGGATCGGCTGTGTGTAGTGCATCTTTGGAAGCAGCGGACGACCATATAGCGCCATCATGTTCACCCAAGCTGTGCAGGTAAACCGCAGAGCCAAATGAAGCTCGCCAGTCTTCTTGAGTCCACTTGGATGTAAAACCAGCAAAGGGTAGAAATGCGTGTACACTCTGTCCGTCTCCAGTGTAGAGAGCCGGATCCTGACCTTCCCAATCCGCTGATCTGGGCCACTACCATTCTTGCTCCCAATTTGGCCATTGTCAAACACCACCACTGTGATCACGGTGCAAGGATCAAAAACCTCCCAAGTATACTGCTCATTCCATTGTGGATTTAGCGTGTCAAGAATAGTCCTGGTGCGCACCCACTTTGGTCCATATTTGGCTACACAATAGGCGTCTGTGGTGCGTCCATCCTTGGGCTTCATCGGTATCAAGTTCCGCGCACCCAGAACTCCCAGCTCAAGCATCCCAATGCTTGGTTTCCTTGCAGGCTTTGATGATGGCTGCAGATCACTGCTGTAGTAGGTGGATTCGTCAAGAACATGATACCCAAAATCAAGGGACATCCGAATCTGTATCTTGCTTGCGAACTTGACTTCCTTCCTCTCAGGATCATCGGAGGGGCGCATGAGGCTGTACCACCGCGGCTCCACGGGCTTGCCGAAGTGGTCGTGCCGCGGCATTGCTGCTGCGAGGGGCAGCACAATGCGGCCGAGCATCTCGTCGCGGCCCGGCGCGACGCGGTCCTCGACGGTGACGACGAGCGGCTCGTCGAAGGGCTCCGACACGACGAACATGAACTCCTCGTTCCAAATCGGGTTGGGCGTCCCCGGCGGCGCGCCGGGGCGCGTGCGGCGCACCTGGCCGGCGAGCTGCAGCTTGACGCAGGCGCTCATCGGGCGGGAGGTGTCGTGCGGGATGAGGTCCTGCGCGCCGATGGCCGCGACTCGGAGGTACACGAGCCTGGGCGAGAAGTATACCTTGGCGCGCGTGGACGCGACGGCCGCGGGGCCCGCGGCGGCGTGCGCGTCGGAGTGCCAGGCGTCCGGGAACGCCTCGTCGGCCTGGGTGCCGAGCCAGACGGAGAGCATGATCTCCCCGTGGGGCAGCTTGTCGCCGCGCTTGGTCTCGAGGCGGTACCACTGCGGCGCGAGCGGCGAGTCCGGGGGCACCCGGACGGGCACCTCGGCGAGGTCGAAGACGACGCGGCCGACGAGGTCGTCGCCGGCGAGATCCTTGGCCTTGAGGAAGACCTCGAGCAGATGGGACTGGAGGTGCGTGGCGGAGAAGGCGAAGACCTGCTGCCAGGACGGGTTGTGGCTGGCCGCCTTGACGGCCGTGGTGCCCTTGAAGTTGCCGAGCTTGACCTCGACGAAGGGGTCGATGGCGCCCGTGGCGGACACCGCGGGGAGGTCCCGCGCCTTGACGACGTGCACGTAGAGGAACCGCATCGGCTCGACGAGGTCGTAGGTGGATGCGATCTTGCCCGCGCCCGAGGCCGCCGCGGCGGCGGCCGCCGAGGGGTGGAGGCCCGGGATGTTGAAGCGCGGCCGCAGCACGGCCGCCAGCGGGGGCCGCGTCTCCACCAGCCCGAACTGCTGCTGCGGAGGTGGCATCGGGCCCCCGGGGCCCGGCACCATGAACGGCCGCGGCGGCATTGCCCCCTTCATCTCGTCGGCGGCGGCGGGGTTTGCTCAGTGGGGAACGGCGGCGTGGGGGGAGCGTGGGTTGGACCTGGAACCAAGAGCCCTACTAGTGACTAGTGAGGCATTCCACCGAACAGTGTTGGGAACGGAGCGGAGCGGGGCTACTACTACTGCCTGCGCTACGCGACGTGTTTGCGTGGAGGAGCGTGGGGGCAGCGTACGGGCCAAAGCCGAGATCTGCACCGCGTGTCGCCGTGGGCGGCGGACCGTATCGAAACGCAGCCGTTGGATGCCGATCCAACGTCTGGCATCGGGCCGAATCTTCCTGAGAGGAACCGTATCACGAACCCGGCGGCTGCTGCCACTACTGTTTTCATAGCGACGCGCCCGACCGACATGCGGGCCCGCAGACCGCGGGGCAAAGATGTCAGCGGTGGCTGCTGCCGATGAGGGCGGTATGGAAAATCTTGGTGCCGGGGGCAGGCGTGCCTTGTGTGGGAGGCCGGATGTGGACGGACGCGGGGAGGTGGGACCCTTCGGCGGGAGCGGGGCTCGGACGCTCTCGGTTCGCAGGATTGTTGCTGGCCAGCTTGCTGTGCCGGATCCTTTGTGCTGTCATTCTGTTATCCGTCGATCTGGGGCTGGGGATCGTAGGCCCGCAACGTGAGCGTGCAGCGTGCTACTAGTAGGGAGGGAAGCGGGGGAGCAAGAATGCATGCGCTCTCCCTGTCCGAGCTGGCTTTCCTTGATTGCTTGGCTCTTCACCGTGTCAAATGGACCACCCATGCACTGACAATTTGTCACTGGTTATGTAAAAGTTTATAGTCATGGATCATTGTTCATGTCAAGTACTAGTAGAAATGGAAAACATGTTTGTCATGTACTCCCTCTGTCCACTGTAATTATAGTTCTGGCACTTCATTTGGATGTCTAGGGGCGTGTTTGGTTCACAGCTGCACCGCGCCACAGTTTCAGCGGCCATTTGGTTGGTTGGTTGAGCGCCACACTTTGTGGCGTGCCGCGGCGTGAGACACAGGGTCGTAGCTCATTTTCTATGTCACACCCTGCCAAAATCGTGGCGATGAAAACGGCCGCCGGAGTTTTGGTGCCGCCCTGTTGTGGCTCGGCGCGCTTAAGCGCAGGCCAAACCGGCCCTGGGTTCATAGCATGTTCTATGTATCTGGATACATCCTATGTCCAGGTTTAGAGAATCTTTGTTGTACTTGGTAGACAACTAAAACGACAAGTAACGAGACAGAGGGAGTATGGATGATGTAATAAGTTGCGGCATGCGGTGGCGTGAGCACAGGGCGGTAGTTCATTTTCTACGTCACACCCTGCCAAAACCGCGACGAGAAAAACGGTCGCCGCAGTTTTGGCGCAGGCCAAACCAGCCCTGGGTTCACAGCATGTTCTATGCATCTGCACACATCCCATGTCCAAGTTTAGAGAATCTATGTTGTACTTGTTAGAAAACTATGGATGATCTAGGTTAAGAAATACTCCCGTGCAACTCCATATTGCTCCTGTTTAAGAGCATATAACGAATAATGCCACGAAAAAACTTAAGTGGGGTTCAAAAGACGTTGATTCCAGGGTTTATGGTGTGCATGGGTTTTGCAGCAAAGACAAGGGCCACACATGATCTGAAATTCTGAATATCCAAGATACGGGGGTTTGCTGTTGACAACGATGTTAGAGCATCTCCAACAACTCCTTAAAATTTACTTGCTATATCTTGAGTTATAGGAAGTTACTATTTTGTTTGGCAAGTGGAATAAATTTGTGTCTCCAACAATTTGGTATTCTCACTTGGTATATCTTCATTTGGAAACTGGTACTGGGCCTGGCCTATCTCCAAATCGCTACCGGGCCGCACGCGACGACGATCCACCTTCCTTGGCGACGGATCGACTACCGATCTCTCGTGCGTGGCCGCCGGCGCCGATCGAGGCCGCGACGCTACTCTGGCCGGCCATCACTTCCTCCTCGACCTCGTTCATCTAGTACTCCAGCCGGCGCTTCACCGAACGAGGCTGCAGCTTCACCGAACGGTCACGAAGGTAGTTCATCTAGTACTCCAGCTGGCACTTCACCGAACGAGGCTTGCAGCTTCACCGAACGGTCACCAAGGTACTTCATCTAGTACTCCAGCCAGCACTTCACCGAACGAGGCCTGCAGCTTCACCGAACGGTCTCCAAGGTAGGTCCTCTGATCGTCCATTACCTGCATCATCTCTTCCTCCTCCCCTTGATTGTAAACGGCCATCTCTGATCCTTGTGACATGGTGTTTGCCATAGACCATGCCATTCTGACGTTACAGTAAACTATTGTCCCGTCTTCCTTGTGACATGGTGTTGGCCATCTCTGATTGTAAACTATTGTCGTTACAGTAAACATGCCTACGAAAAGGTCCCGTCTTCGAAGCCAATTGGACGATTCATCATCTGATGATGATGACTCTTTCATTGCGTCGGCTGCTGCAATTGTCGACACCTTTTCCAATGTCAGAAAAAAACACGGTGGCTCCATCCCAGGTCATAGGGTCATTTACCGTGATAGAAAAGGCGGACACGACAGGATGTTCAAAGATTATTTGGCCGAAAATCCAACATACCCTCCTGAAACATTCCGTCGAAGGTTTATGTTCTTTCACTTCTATATGATTTGTTGTATGTTCATAAATATCATTGTAGTTGTTAAGCTATGGAATTGTTTTGTTTAGGTACAGGATGTCTAGGGAGCTTTTCATATGCATAATGAATGCCGTTGAAGCACATGATGATTACTTTGTGCAGAAAAGGAATGGGGCCGGAGTACTTGGATTGAGTTGCTTCCAAAAGATCACTGCCGCAATGCGTATGATCACATACGGGGTTGCAGCTGATGCGACAGATGAGTATGTGCGCATTGGTGAAAGTACTGCACTTGAGAGCCTTCGTAGGTTTGTTGCTGCAGTGGATGAAATTTTTGGAGAAAAATACCTCAGATCTCCCAATGAGGCAGACATAGCACGCCTACTTGCAATGGGTGAGGAAAAGGGATTTCCAGGAATGTTAGGATCCATCGATTGTATGCATTGGGCGTGGAAAAACTGTCCATATGACAAGCAAGGTCAGTACAAGGGGCATGTCGACAAACCCACTATCATTTTGGAGGCCGTTGCTTCGGATGATCTTTGGATATGGCATGCCTTTTTTGGAATGCCTGGGTCTCATAATGACATCAATGTTCTTCATAGGTCTCCTTTGTTTGATAACTTGGCGGAAGGTAGAGCTCCTCAAGTGAACTATTCTGTTAATGGCCATGATTACACAATGGGCTACTATCTTGCAGATGGTATATACCCCACATGGGCTACTTTGATTCAGTCAATCTCTCATCCTATGGGTAACAAGAGGAAATATTTTGCCAAAGCGTAAGAAGCAGCGAGGAAGATGGTGGAGAGAGCTTTTGGGGTTCTTCAATCTAGGTTTGCCATTGTTCGAGGACCAGCTCGCTTTTGGGACCCAGAGACATTGGCAATGATCATGAGGGCTTGTGTGATCATGCACAACATGATTGTGGAAGATGAAGGATTCGTGGTGGATCCTAACGAGCGTTTCGAGTACGGTGGTGATAATGTGGAACCCGAGCATGGCCATGCTCATCGCACACTTGAAGAATTTATTGAGGCGCACAAAAAGATCCGAGACAAGGAAACACATGTTCAGTTGAAAGAAGACCTCATCGAACACCTATGGAATCATCATCCCGATTTATATTAGCTACCCTTGTACCATCATTTAATATTAGACAAACAGTTTGTATGATCCAAGATGTTTTTTTTTCATTATGGGATAATATTATTTCTATGATTGGTTAAGTCTCATATATCAGCTGCATGTGCTGTCCAACACCAGCAGGTGCTGTCTAAACGACACCAGCTGCACTACGAAACAAATCAACAGTATCAGAAGATTTGCCGGCCATATGAATTGTAAACTGCCGGCAGCGCCACACAGTACCATGCAACGTTACATGAATATATTTAAGTGGAAACCGGTAACCTGAATATATTGAAGTGCAAACAATTCTAATACAATATGTCTGAAGCTGACACAAAAGAACCTGTCCGCTAACATATGTCTGAAGCTGACACACAGTACCATGCACTACACCTAGATGAGCTGAACAAGATGAGCTGAACAAGATGAGCTCATAATTCAACAACTAAATTTAGTTTTCAGCATACTTCGCGAGAATCTTGTTCTGCATAATCTCCATCCACTGAAGCTGCTTCGGGTTGAGGGAGGTCATGTCCGCTAACATAATTTCTTTTTCTTCTTTCAACAAGTCGGCTTCAGCTTTTTTTGCTTCATTATCCACCCGCTTCTTCTCTAGCTCTAGTGTAGCCTTTTCTATCTCTAGTGTTGCCAAGAACCTGTCCTCTTTCGCCTTCTCCTTTACCTTGTCGAAAGCCTCCTTCTTGGACCACATCTTGTCCAAAGCTTCCATGCAAGCTTCACCACCTCCTCGCTTAAGATTTGCTTTTACCTTTAGACATAGTTCAAGAATGAATGCTTTATTACAACAGTCGAATACTAACCAAAAAATTTAAAGAATCAATGCTTTATTAGAATAGTCCAATACTAACCAAAAAACTTAAGTAATATATAGATATATTTCTTTACCACATTAAATTTTTACCTTCTTTATCCCATCTGACCTCTTCCTTGTTTCGGTTTGTTCAGCATCAAGAGCTATGACTTGATCATTATTACTGGCTTCTTCATCCCTTGGCCTCGACACCTTTGCGGCCTTCTGTTGCTTCTTCCTTGCTGCTAGTTTCTCCGCCTCTGCAATTTCTGCCATCTTGGCTTTCCACTTGTCCTCCCCCTTGAGTATGTTCCAGCAATGGTCAAGAACAAAAGTTTTTTTGTCCTTGTCTAAGTTTGTGTACATTTTTTTTGCTTCATTAAGCTGGGCAAATAAATTGTCAAAGTGTATACATTTAAAAAGTGAAGTTCAAGTAAAACATTCAAGACATATTTCATACCTTATCTTGTATAGTTGTGCCACTTTGATTCCTACGTACAATGGCATCATAGCACGAACAGAACTTGTTCACACTAAACTGAATTGCCAAAAACCTATGCATAATGGAACTCTCTGTACGAGGAACTCCAGATTTATTGTGTTCCTCGTAGTAAGCATGAATTTTCCCCCAAAATGTGGTACGCGATTGATTAGCCCCGTTGATGGGATCCTTGCTAACAGCCAACCATCCCAAGCAAACAACTTCATCCTCCTCCCAATGAAAATTTTTGGACCTCTTTCCTCCCTTCGTGCTGCGGCTTGCCTGCACTTCGTCACTACGAGTACTCTCTTGGGTGTCTGGAATGTGCATCTCGTCCAAACCAGCAACATGAGCCCCTTCTCCATGGAGAAGAATGTCGGACAAAAAATCTCCATCTTCTCCTTCCATTCTAAAATCAGTTTACAACATAAATTCACAGCAAAACAGTATACTACCGGAACATATATCCAAGGACAACCAAAACAGTATCATAGGCATGCATACTACCACAACAGTACCAGATGCATATTATCCATGATCAGCAATGTCATATATACTAGCATACTACCGCAACAGTACCAGAAGCAGCAATGCATGAACTAGCAGATCGGTGTCAAAAAGCAGCAGATCGGCGTCAAAAAGCAGCAGATCGGTCAAAAAGCAGTAGGGACGCCCACTAGCAGATGTCGATCCAGTTGGTTGTCGCGTTTTACCTGATGTCACAGCCCACTAGCAGATGGTGTGTCTGAGACGGCGTACCTGATCGATGGCGTCGCGGCTTCAAGTCAGACGGAGACGACACGGCTTCAGAACAGCAGGGACGGGGAGATGAGAAGTCAGATCGAGGGACGGGGCTTCTATATCCACGCGCGACAGAAGACAGATCGATCACCGGACGGCGCGCGGGAAACTATTGCCGCGCGCGGGAGTCGCGCGGGAGGGGGCCGTCGAAGCGAAAACCGCGATAGCAAGTACGACACCGCGCGCGGAGATATACGCAGCAGCGGACGGTGTTTACCAAGTTGGGAAATATACCAAGTGGATTTGAGGAGTTGTTGGAGAGGTGTTTTTGTGTTTTTACCAAAATAATAAGAATACCAAGTGGATTTGAGGAGTTGTTGGAGATGCTCTTAGACTCCGGTCCTTGTCAAGTTTCCATTCCCAGGTTTTACTTGTTGGTGATGTCTTCGTCCGTACACACAACATTGCGGACGCGCCTCCGGTAGCCGTTGTGCCTGATACAGTACCAAACATCTTTTTTTTTTTGAGGACGACACCTCTTTTCTTTCTTTTTCTGATTTTGATAAGGACGAAACATCTTTTCTCATTGCACGAATACTATATATTTTCCAGCAGCCTGTTCCTGTGTTACCCACTACTGTACTACCGCCTTTTTCCTTCCATGTGCAGGCACACCGTCCGTGCAGTTGCACGTCAAAAACAAACAACAATTGTACCGGACAACCCTTTGTAGTTTTTCGAAATCTAAATACAAAAACGCTCCCGTGACATGGAAACGTGGAATAGCGTACTTTCCAGCCATAGGATATTACGCAACGTTCTAGCTTTTTTTTCAAAAGTGACGCGTCTCCCTTTTGTCAAAAAAAAAAGTGACGCGGCTCCTTTTTCCGAAAAGAAATAAAGTTGCCCTGCCGTTTGCGTGCAAGCGGCCAGTTCTCCTTTCGGGACGTACTGACGTAGCTCTCCGAGCGTGGTGAGTCAGCCGTGCAGGTGCACGGAAAAGTGTCTAATAGAGGCAATATGACCCTCATAGAGGCCCTATCCCGTTCTCTGGTACTCCCTCCATCCCAAATTACAAGACGTTTGACTTTTTTATTCCAAGTTTGACCATTCGTCTTTTTCAAAAAATTTGTGCAAACATAGTCAAATTTAAGTCATTCTTGAGGAACTTTTATTAATATACCAAGCCACGATAAAAGAATTGATATTTTGCACAAATTTTTGAATAAGACGAGTGGTCAAACTTGGTGTCAAAAAAGTCAAACGTCTTATAATTTGGGATGGAGGGAGTACTACTTTTCAGTTAACGAATAATCTTTTTCTCTTATAATAAATTAGTATAAACATTCGTATAAACCAAATTTTAGTATAAACAAACAGGATCGTTTATGTGTCTTTCGTGTACACGAAACCTCACAAGTCACAAGCCATGCTAACCACCGCTGCCTCAAAACGGCAGTGGTAGCGGACACGGTACCCCTTTTGGGTATGGACTATGGCATGATCATGAATGCGCCGCGGGCGCGATGAGTGTCCGAGTGACTCTTGTCGTCTGCGGATCTACCACGATGAGTGTCCGAGTGACTCTTGTCGTCTGCGGATCTACCACCCGTCCCCGTCACAGTCTAAGGTTGCGTTTAGATGTAAAAATTTTTGTAAAACGGCACTATAGCTTTTTTCGTTGTTATTTGGCAAATATTGTCCAATCATGGTCTAATTAGGCTTAAAAGATTCGTCTCGTCCATTTCGTCTAAACTGTGTAATTAGTTTTATTTTTTATCTATATTTAATGCTTCATACATGTGTCAAAGATTCGATGTGACGGGAAAACTGAAAATGGGAACTAAACAGGGCCTGAGTGTAGTGGTGGCGCGGACGTCCGGTGGTGCTCGGCTGCTCGCCGCCGCCGCCGCCGCCGCCGCCGCCGCCTGTTCCTCCGCGCACGCATGCTGCCCTTGGACGGGCCCTGCCTGCCCTGCTTTTGGACCAGAAACGGAGTCGTCGCCGAGTAAAACACGCGGCCTCGGTTTGTCTTTGTCTATTCGGACTTTCGGAGTAAGCCGCTGGTGCCGCCGCGGCGCAGGCCCCGGGGGACAGAGAGGGACCGAGCGCGCACCACCGGCTTCACCCCGCGAGCGTAGCGGGGCCGGCGGGGCACCACCGCAGCAGCATCGCGAGATCCCGATTCCGGGGCTCCGGCCGGCCCTCCGGGCAGGCGGCGCACATGGCGTCAACTGTGCGTGATCCCCCCCGGGGCCGGTCGGCTTCGGCGCTCGGCGGAAATAGTTTAACGAGCTGGGGGGCCGAGGGACCGAGACCGGCTTTTGGACCGTGTTACCGATGCCGACGCGCTGGGTTATTTGACCGTGCGCTTGTCGTCGTCGTCCGTCTCACGGTCTTGGCATGCGAACAGTAAATAAAGAAAGCATGAAGTGGCAAGTTCGCCACATGCGTGCGCACCCGGGTCGAGGCCACGTGTCACCGGAGCAGCTGCGCCGGCCAGGGTGGTTTAATCACTGAGGGTCTGTTTAGTTGGTGAAGTTTTTTTGTTTGGTTACTGTAGCACTTTTCATTTTATTTAGTAATTTATGTTCAATTATAGACTAATTAGGCTCAAAAGATTTGTCTCGTGATTTACAACTAAACTGTGTAATTAGTTTTTTCTTTCGTCTATATTTAGTACTCTATGCATGTACCGTAAGATTTGATGTGACAGATACTGTAGCACTTTTTAGGTTTTCTTTTTAACTAAACAAGCTCTGAGTGAGTGAGCGCGGAGGGGTAAACAATTCGGCCGCCTTGTCTGTACCACACCACCGGATGTCCGGATCCATCACAATTCACATCCACATGGCCAGCCCACGCTGCTCTGGGCTGGGACCGCGACGGTGGGAGTAGTAGGCTCGAGCTCGACCAGAAGTAAATGGAGGCGGACCTGTCATGTAGTGCTGGAGCGGCGGTGAGACCTGAAGTGAGAGCCCCATTTTTCACTGGGACCGCCGAGACGGCGGCCTCGTCGGGGTGGGGAGATAGTGTGGTGCGCCACGAGTGCGTTCCGGCCCGCCCGATCGCCTGGATTTATTCGTCTTCCGTCGCGTTTTCCCTGCGGCATGCATGGCGACAACCACAAAAGCCCGTGTAATAAAACGAGTAATACGTACTTCGTGGTCCGTGTTGCGTTGGTACCGCTGGATGGAGAGGTTGTGCCTTTGCCTCGAAGCAACTCGAGGGGGAACAAAGAGGAATCCGTAGGTGGGACTGTGTAGCTTACTAGCGTGTTTGATGCCTACTATTGCTTCGCGCCAAGTGCGTGCTCCTAAACTTCGTCCTCATGCCTGCGGTCTACACATGTGCGTCGTCGGACAGGCTCGCAGTCTCTCAGGCTGCTGCGTCCGTCCCATGGAGAACGGAGTGGCGGCAATTGGCACTTGGCACTTGGCAGCATCAGCTTCTTTATTTATTTTTTTTGCGAGCAAGCATCAGCTTCCTTTGTGCTTGTGCAGGCGTCGGAGATCAGATCGGGGGGTTGTTTAGTTTCTACTAAAAAAAAAATTATCCTGTCACATCGAATGTTTGGACACATGCATGGAATATTAAATGTGGACGGAAAAATAACTAATTACACAGATTACGATAAATTTATGAGACAAATTTTTTAAGCCTAATTAATCAAAATGGTATGCTACAGTAAATACGGAGTATATGCTAATAGCGGATTAATTAGGCTTAATAAATTCGTCTCGCGGTTTCCAGACAAGTTATGTGATTAGTTTTTTTTATTAGTATCCGAACATCTCTTCTGACATTTCACGAAACATCCGACGTGCCACCCTACATTTTTTGACACCAGGAACTAAACAGCCCCTTTGCCAAATGCCGTCCTCGACAGAAGCGGAGGAGACGAGTTCCAAATCCCCACGCCCAGACCGGAGAGCCGCCGCGTGTAGGCTGCTACTGGAAACAGCCGCGCGCGACGACAGCTTCACTCACGAGGGAGGGAGGGAGGGAGGGAAATGGCGGCCTGCGACGGTTCCTCTGCGCGGCTCATTTTTTTCCTTGTTGCGACGACGAAACCGAGGCGCGATAGATGCGGTTGCGGGCCGTGGGAGTTACGATGCCGCCCGCCGGCAAGTTCTCTGCGCGGGCCGACAAAAGGAAAAAGTCTACTTTTCCTCCCCCAACTTTCACGAAAGTCCACTTTTTCTCCCTCAACTCTAAAACTGGGCAAACCACCTCCCTCAATTTTTCAAACCGTGCATTTTACCTCCTTAGAGCGGTTTCGAAGGCGGTTTTACTACAGTAAACGGTGGTTTTGCTACAGTGAGGCGGTTTTGTCTTTTTCTTTTTAAATTTATTTCGGCTGAATCTTTGAAAAATCATAGTAAATTACAGAAAAATTATAAAATAGAAAATCCAATTTTATTGGACTCCACATGAGTAGATCTACACAGTGAATATATAATATGATATGCTTTAGTACAAAGTTTTTGCTACCAAGGTTTTATCTTTTTCTTTTTTATTTATTTGGCTGAATCTTTGAAAAATCATAGTAAATCACAGAAAAATCATAAAATAGAAAGTCTAATTTTTTTGGACTCCACATGAGTAGATCTACCCAGTGAACATATAATACGGTATGCTTTAGTCCAACAAAATAATTATAGAAGCTGCAGCTATGAATTATTTCAATTAATTACAAAAAAGCATAGATCTAAAGCTACAATAAAAATTTTGTACTAAAACATATGATATTATATGTTCACTGTGTAGATATGCTCATGTGGAGTCCAACAAAATTAGATTTTCTATTTTATGATTTTTTTGTAATTTACTATGATTTTTCAAAGATTTAGCCGAAATAAATAAAAAAGAAAAAGGCAAAACCTTCATAGCAAAAACTTTATACTAAAAACATACCATATTATATGTTCACTGTGTAGATCTACTCATGTGGAGTACAACAAAATTGGATTTTTTATTTTATGATTTTTCTGTAATTTACTATGATTTTTCAAAGATTCAGCCGAAATAAATAAAAAAAGAAAAAGACAAAACCGCCTCACTGTAGCAAAATCACCGTTTACTGTAGCAAAACCGCCTTCGAAACCGCTCCAGGGAGGTAAAATGCACGGTTTGAAAAGTTGAGGGAGGTGATTTGCCCGGTTTTAGAGTTGAGGGGGGAAAAGCGGACTTTCGTGAAAATTGGGGGAGGAAAAGTAGACTTTTTCCCCGACAGAAAGCACTGGAAAACTAGATGGGCCTTTATGGGCTGTCATTTTCTCGCTGCCGAAGCGCTTCACCCTTTGGTCGATGTGATGTGTGGCCCAGTAGAGTGGATGCGGCAGATTCGGCTATTGTGGGCCGCGAGATTCGGATTGGCCCAGTACTGCCCAGTTTTGAGAGGATATACGGCCTGAGTAGGAGGCATGGAGCTGTAGTCCGCCGCAAAGAAAAATTGACGCAGTAGTGATCCAGGCTCGTTTGTTTAGTACCTGGCGTAAAGTTTTGGGATGTTGCATCGGACCTCATATAGAGGTGTTGCATAGGATATTTGATACTAATCTATACCTAATAATAAAGAGGCAAAATTTCAGACTCATTTTTTTCGTCCATCCATTTTTTTCGTCCACCTCCTTCCAACTAACTATGCACTGCTCTCTGATTTATATGATATAGGTTCAGGATAGCTACAAATCCAAATAGAACTCGGCGATATCAAATAAGCTAAATAGAAATCCTAATCTCTATCTATCTATACCTGACTAACCTCTCTATCTAATATCTATATGTATTTATACTTGACTAACCTGAATAGAATCCTTTTCGTTTTTTATTCTGTGGTCGTTTTTTATCGGGTACACGATTCCAACTCCGTTTTCCTCTAATGCATTTTCTATTTACTCTGTTTCCTATTTTCTATGTCCACTTCCAGTTTTTTAATTTTTTTCTATGTCCGTCAGTTTCTGTTTTGCATGCGACCATGTACGCTCCTGATTTTCTTTTCCTTTTTATGTGTCCATTGCGGTTTCCAATTTGTTCACACGTCCTCTCTTCAGTTTTTTGTTTTTTTTTTCTGAATAACAAATAATAAATATAATATTATGAGCCATTTGAGCTATTGATTCTTTTCTAAAAAACAGAGATTACTGCAACTAAACTTTAATGTAGTTTTGATTAGAAACAAAATTTATTTTTTATTAAAATTTGGATCAGCGGATAGTCCAATTAATTAAATCATAAACTGAAATCTTGAGTACATTTGTCCAGTGCTATTTTAGTTCAGAACTCGGCGATATCAAATAAGCTAAATAGAAATCCTAATCTCTATCTATCTATACCTGACTAACCTCTCTATCTAATATCTATATTTATTTATACTTGACTAACCTGAATAGAATCCTTTTCGTTTTTTTATTCTGTGGTCGTTTTTTATCGGGTACACGATTCCAACTCCGTTTTCCTCTAATGCATTTTCTATTTACTCTGTTTCCTATTTTCTATGTCCACTTCCAGTTTTTTAATTTTTTTCTATGTCCGTCAGTTTCTGTTTTGCATGCGACCATGTACGCTCCTGATTTTCTTTTCCTTTTTATGTGTCCATTGCGGTTTCCAATTTGTTCACACGTCCTCTCTTCAGTTTTTTGTTTTTTTTTCTGAATAACAAATAATAAATATAATATTATGAGCCATTTGAGCTATTGATTCTTTTCTAAAAAACAGAGATTACTGCAACTAAACTTTAATGTAGTTTTGATTAGAAACAAAATTTATTTTTTATTAAAATTTGGATCAGCGGATCGAAACAAAATTTATTTTTTATTAAAATTTGGATCAGCGGATAGTCCAATTAATTAAATCATAAACTGAAATCTTGAGTACATTTGTCCAGTGCTATTTTAGTTCAGATATGTCCACTGCTTTCCTATTTTAGTCCGTGAGTCCACTTAGGAGTTTGTTGCTATTTTCTTTTCATATTTTATTTTGCCTGCAAGTCAAATCCAACTCTTAGACTTCTTATTAAGTTGGCTACTTCCGTAATTCTTCACCCATCATTCCTTCTTCAGCAAAAAATAACGTGGACAAAAAAAAGGACACAACCAAAAGGGAAACTGATAGTGAAAAGAACATACGTGTGAAAAAACAAAGGAAAGAAAAAAAGAAATCAGGATGGACACGGTACCACGACTCCCATGGACGGAAAACCAACCTGTTTACTATGCATCTGGACATAATGTTTATACGTAGAAGCGTAGTAACAACTATGTATCAAAAAAATCCAAACAACTTAAGATTTGAAACAATGGGAGTATTTTAATCCGTTAGACTTAATAGGACATTGTCATATTATTAACAATATTAACTTTATTATGGATGTCATGATCATAACAAAATAAATTATAGCCATTAAAATTTATGAAAAAGGTAAAATATAGGTCGTTTTTATCGGGGTACACGATTCCAACTCTGTTTTGCTCTAATGCATTTTCTATTTGCTCTTTCCTATTTTCCATGTCCACTTCCGGTTTTTTAATTTTTTTTTCTGTGTCCGTTTTTTCTTGTGTCCGATGGAGTTTCTGGTTGCTCTGTTTCTGTTTTGCATGCGACCATGTACGCTCCCGATTTTCTTTTCCTTTTCTGTGTCCGATGCGGTTTCCGATTTGTTGGTTATTATCTTTGGTTACACACGTCCTCTCTTCATGTTTTTTTGTTTTTTTTCTGAATAACAAATAATAAATAAAATATTATGAGCCATTTGAGCTATCGATTCTTTTCTAAAAAACAGAGATTACTACAACTAAATTATTAGGCCCCGTTTGGCAAGGCTTCACTTCACCAGTGGAGCTTTTTTTTTTTTTTGCTTCAGCTCCACGAACGGCTCCATTGGTGGAGCTGAAGCCGTTTCAGTAAACTGTTTGGCAAAAGAGCTTCACCTTTGTATCATGCATGCCTGAGAGAGGTCAAATGTCCAACATACCCTTGTGTACGCTTCATGTTTGTATCATGCATGCAGATGTACGTTTCTATATTTTTTCATCCGAGTAAATTTGATTAACATTTTAAATTCAAAAGTTATTAAATTATAAATAAAATTCAAAAATTACAAATAAAAACTAACACAAGGAACTCGCAACCAATAGTATTGCATTGCTTTTTGCACAGTACGGATACGTTCAAACAAATATGCCTGTGCAAGGTGATGATATAGTACACAAATCATATATCATGATATAATGCAAACATATATAATCACGACGAATAATATATCAAAAGTGACAAATAATAGATGTATGTTGGTCATAATATTGTAGTAGCTATTGACAAAAACTGCGAACATCCAAATCAAAGAATATTGCTAGCTGTTGATAAATATGACAAGCCGAGCCAGGCCAGGCGCTCTTCTGCGGGACACGTACAGGCGTAGGAGAGGGAAGAGAAAAGGTCGCGAACAGGATGACAGGGTGCGGCGCTTTTTTTCCGGTGGCAATTCACGTAATTTCGTCAAGTACTAAGGGCAGGGGGTCATGGCGCTGGAGAAGGAGCCAGGAGAAGCCACTATTTTTTTTTTCATTCCCACTCTAAAGGCATGCATCGGTGGAGCCGTTTTATTTTACCCCGTTTGGCAGAAAACGGCTTTAAATAACTCTTGAAGCCACTGGAGAAGCCCTGCCAAACGGGGCCTTAGTGTAGTTTTGATTAGAAACAAAATTTATTTTTATTAAAATTTGGATCAGCTGATAGTCCAAATAATTAAATCATAAATTGAAATCTTGAGTACATTTGTCCAGTTCAAATATGCCCGCTGCTTTCCTTTTTTAGTCTATGAGTCCACTTAGGAGTTTGCTGCTATTTTCTTTTCATATTTTATTTTGCCTGCAAGTCAAATCCAACTCTTAGACTTCTTATTAAGTCGGCTACTTCCGTAATTCTTCACCCATAGTTCCTTCTTTAGGAAAATGTAACGTGGATAAAAAAAGGACACAAAGCAAAAGGGAAACTGATACGATAGTGAAAAAACCATACGTGCGAAAAAAAACAAAGGAAAGAAAAAAAAAGAAATCAGGATGGACACGGTACCATGACTCCCATACACGGAAAACCAACCTGTTTACTATGCATCTGGACACAATTTTTATACGTAGAAGCGTAGTAACAGCTGTGTATCTAAAAAAAGTCCGAACAACTTAAGATTTGAAACAATGGGAGTGTTTTAATTCATTAGACTTAATAAGATATTGTCATATTATTAACAATATTAACTTTATTATGGATGTCATAATCATAACAAAATAAATTATAGCCATTAAAATTTATAGAAAAGGTAAAATATAAATAGATATATAACATCTTTGTACTTATGTTCAATTAAGGTTTGATAGTTTTTTCTTGTCCCGTTGCAACGCACGGGCATTTTTTGCTAGTAAAAAATAAATTACAGAATCCGTCAGTAAACCGCGAAACAAATTTATTAAGCTTAATTAATCCGTCATTAGCGCATGTGTTACTGTATGACTATATTGTCAAATCATAGACTAATTAGTCTTAAAAGATTCGTCTCGCAAAGTACTCGCAATCTATGTAATTAGTTATTTTTTTAGTCTATATTTAATACTCTATGTATGTATCCAAACATCCGATGTGATAGGGTGTAAAGTTTTAACGTGGAAACTAAATAAGGCCTCACAATCTGCAACTGGAATACTCGTTGTTCTTGATCATCTTGTTATCCCTGACTCCTGAACGAGCAAGCACCGGTACTTCTCATCTACCGTCGCTCTGGCAAACCGCTTGAATTCATGCCGCGCCTGGCTGCCTGCGACTGGATAAGGAAAGAAGAATCATGCATACAGATATGTGCAGATTGGTCATTTCATGTGGTTCCAGCGGTCCAGTCCAGGCTTGTGCGGTTGTGCCTGCAAAAGGACGCTCCCACCAGAAATCTTGTTGCACCTAACTCTTGCTACATCCAGCCAATGCAGCATCCTATCGCTGCTCGGCATCACTGATCCGGTTGGCCATAAATAATGTTGCAGCTTCTCTCACAGGCCGTCGTCGCCAAGGATCGGATCGCACACACACACTCGGCGGCACATGCCCTGAAACATGCTGCTGCCCCATATCCCCTAACGAGCTTCTAGACACACACACACACACACAAACAACACACACCACGTAGTACGCGCTGCTGGAGGCCAGAGCTGGACAAAACATTAGGTAGGCTGGCAGATGCAGGCAGGTAGGTAGGAGAGGCTCGCGCTGTCCAATCCAGGCCAGCCAACACAGCATGACCTTGACCCTCCTCCTGATATCATGCGTGTTTACCGAGAACAGCAACCACCTTTCCCCCGATGCCGTTTGTTTGCACTCTCTGCAAAAAGAGGGTAGCGCAGCGCACTCATTGTCGCACCCTGGAATCCTTCTAGATGCCTTTCGTGGTACAAACAAGACGACGAGGAGAAGGCGAAGCACAAAGTTTGGCTAATCACCTTTTTCCAGTTGAGTTGAGACAGCGACACGAGCTCGCTCCATCGTCAGTCATCAACTCACCACGATGTACCTACTGCCTGCCTTTTTCAACAGCATGCATTTCGGCTGCGGCTCTGCCGTTGTGGCGCCACCTCAGAAAGCAAACTAGTAGCTATCTATATTGTGGCAAAGAATCTAGAAATAATCCCCCTGTTCGGCTGAGCTTATCAGCACGGCTTATCAGTCGTGGAACAGTGTTTTTCTCTCACAGCAAATCAGCCACAGCCGGCTTATAAGCTAAAAAAAAACAGCATGCCGAACAGGGCCAATGTAGCAGCACCCGACCCGTTAGGATTAGAACCTAAAACCAGACGTTCTGAAAATCACAAATCGCTTTCGCAGTTGACTGGAGGAACCTTCAGGGAGATCGAACGGCCACGGCAATCACGTTTTAGAAGCAAAAACCAGCGGCGTCAGCCAGCTGAATTAGTAGGTTATTAGGTGAGGTGGTGGTGAACGGACCAGGTGATGCCGTCTGTCCACCAACCTCCAGCTACCAACCTCCCAAATTCGATCCATGCCGTCCGGCCCGTCGTCCAGATTCCTTCCGTCCACCACCCCGAGCCCATTCGAAGAAGTTATTATATTGTGCCCATCTAGCCTAGCAGTAGTAGCTAGCTAGCTTAGACCAGCTACATTAGAGCAAGACTAATAATACAGCTGTCAGCTGGCTTTATAAATCCTTACAGTCTACTACTTCTCAGCTCACCCATATAATAGTTATATCTTTACTATTAATATGTGGCTCACTTGTCTCTCTCATAGAGTTTATTAGTTCTTGTGCCTAAGGCAGTTGTAATCTTACAACCCGCTTCTCCTCTCTCTCTTTCTCTCTCTTCTCCACCTCAGCATTTAGCCCGTTTGTAACCCCTTATTATAGTTGCTCTTAATCAATCGGTTGGGAAGGTAGCTAGCTATAGAATGCATGTAGCAAATGGCAGAAGCTAGTCCCAACAGGTGTGAGCTGAACGCACGCTCATCTGAGTCCAACTAATCACGTACTGCTACTACCAGCCTGGTGGCAAGTTAATGTGCTGTGTTTTCCATGTTGACAGTGCGAGTGCTCATGCACGTTCAGAAAAAAAATCAAAAGCACACTATGCTTGCGTGCATGGCCAGTTCAGGTGAATAATTTAGTACTCTTGTTAGTCTCATAAACCAGGTCAAACAATCTCAAGTTTGATTAGAACTATAAATGGTTTATCTCTCTCTATATATATCCCATGATTAAAGTATCGATATTTATTTGCACGTAATTTAGTTGAATTTGGGTGAGGTTATTGCTGACCATGTGTTTCCCATGAAATATGCGTTTAGTTAAATTTGAGGTTGATTGATTTTTCTCGATGGGATGTACATTCGTTTTAAAATGGAAGGAGCGGTAGTAGCCGAGAGGTCTTTTCTTGCAGGTAGGACTGGGTTGTGAGTCGACATCACCACCAATTCTCGTTCCAGGTAATTTGATGAGATTCATGTGCCCGATCTCTGCGGGAACGGATCGCACAGGAAGCAAATTTGAGCACGCGGCGCCCGACACTAGTCACGTGCGACCGCAGCCATATATGTGCAGGTGCTGGGTTCGTTTGCGGCCCTATCAGCTTCGCAGAAAAGTGTTGTTGACTGATTTGTTACTTCCTCCATCCTAAATTATAAGACGTTTGACTTTTTTGACACCAAGTTTGACCACTCGTCTTATTCAAAAATTTATGCAAAATATTAATTCTTTTATCGTGGCTTGGTATATTAATAAAAGTTCATCAAGAATGACTTAAATTTGACTATGTTTGCACAAATTTTTTGAATAAGACGAATGGTCAAACTTGAGATCAAAAAAGTCAAACGTCTTATAATTTGGGATGGAGGGAGTATAAGATAAAAACATTGTATCATGATTGATAAGTCATGCTAATAAATTAAAGCGAAGGGCGTACTCTTCTATACCAGAAAGAATGTAACTACGGATTACGTGTCGGCAAAAATAGTGCACGTTTGACTAAATTTTCAGTGAATACTATTCGCATTTATAAATCCAAATTAATTTATTATGAAAATACATTCGGTAATTAATCTAATAGTATTTATTTGATATAATAAATATTAATATTTTTTATCTATAATTGGTCAAATTTAATATTCTAAAACGTGACACTATGCTAGAATTGCATTCTTTCCTGAACAGAGGAAGTACAATGCACGACTACACTAGCGTTGCAGAAGTCTTGTCTCCTCTGCTCCACGCCACGTGACTTTACTAATAGATTCGTCTTGCGAATTAGTCACGATTTTTATAATTAGTTTTATGATTAGTATCGAAACACCCGATGTGACACCTAATGTGACATCCGAGGTGCTGCCTCCTAGAGTCTTGGATGTCAACCACCCCTGAACACTCGTTTCATCATAGGCGAGCAGGGACGAAAAAATCGTACTGTTACAGTGGGAAGAATATCGGGGCGAGGCGGCGAGGCGGCGGACTTTCTTCCGCAGTTTGGATCTTGTGTTGAAACTTGAAGCTAACCTCGCTCGGAAGCCCAGGCTCGATCTTTGACCGTGCATCGCATTTCTGTGCACAGCGCCCAATTGATCTTCCAGCATCGCCTATTCTCCTGTACTACTACGCAGGAGACAAATTCCAGCGCGCGGTACGTAACGCTTAATTATTGGAAACGGGTTCGTGAATCATGATTGGAAAGAGATGTATACAGGATCGTGTATCCCAGTTCTCGTCCTGAGCTAAAGTCCACGCTCCGACATCCGAAGATGCGTTGGATCGATGTGCAATTCGCGCATGCTACTGAAGTAGCCCGCTGCTGCTATCTCGGCTGGATGATGGGATCGGAGATGGAGCATCAAGTGGCGGGTCGAAAGGGAACTGTGGACACTGAACACTAGGGCTGGCTGGCTGCAGTCGTCTCTGTTGGCCAAGATAGGATCCGTCCCGTACCCGTTGAAACAAACGCCCGTCACCAATTTGCAAAAAAGAGAGAAAAATGCAAAGGAGCGAAAGCGACACAGCCCCGCGGCACACTGCGGAAAACCGTGCGCTGAAAAGGATCCCACAGAAGCTTCACTTGGGTACCTTTTGTAGGTCAAAAAGAGACGCAGCGCGCGTCGAGGATAGCTAGACAGCTACGTAGTACTCATTGAGATATTTCTGCCAAGCCATTGAGATATTTCTTTTATCGCCACTTCAGCTTGGTAATCATCATCTTGTGTAAGAAAACGAATCTCGGTTTCAGCTACAAACCAGATTCCCCGCTGTGAAAGAAAACAGAGTGAGCCGAAATCGTGTTCGATTTGATTACTAAGGGCACCACCAAAGAAGACTAATAACATTTTTAATAGTTCTAGTACAAATAAAGTGATCCACGTATAGAAAATGCTGTGATTACTATTTACACAATGTATTCTATCACTACTTATGGTTTGTATAGAAAGTTTTTGCTTTTGTCATACCTCACCTTTATTTCCTCCTCCTCTTCTTTTTTACTATGAACCACATTTTCTCTCCCCAAACATATATAACTTCTACAAGCTACTGTGACAAGTATAGAGCATCTACTTTTTTTATCCGATTCTACGTGCTACTTAGGGCTACAAGTAAAAGCGTAGCATCTGGGAATGCCCAAAGCCACAGACGCTGTTGCCGAGCTGGACGGACGCCGATTCAGCGTGCGTTGTTCAGCGATGAGGTCGAGTAGGCAGAAAAAGCGCGCGGTCCTGATAGCCACAGCTGCATATTTGGCACGCAACGAAAAGGAACAGAAAGCTCCGAATTGAATTCCCGGCGTTTGACGATTGTGCAGGCGAGGAAGACCAAGACGAAGATGCGGATGCATGGAGCAGAGGAATAATCCCAGCGGCAGCGGAAGGGCGGGCGATCTGCAGTCTGCACCGAATCCACCAACTACCTACCACCCGGTTCTTGTGCCTGTGCTGTGCAGGCAGAGGCAGTCACATGACGCCCGCGCCCTCTTTTCGCCGCTTTCGGGCTGTCAGCAACCATCGGTACTCCATGCCCTTGTTTAGATTCCAAAGTTTGCCTCCCAAATTCATTATGCAGAATTCCTATTCCTCATCACATCAAAATATCGGCACATATATGAAGTACTAAATATAGATGAAATTAAAAACTAATTATACAGTTTTGTTGTACTTTGCGAGACGAACATTTTAAGTCTAATTAATCAATATTTGGACAATTATTATCAAATAAAAACAAAATTGCTACAGTATGACGGGACACTTGCTATGCAAACTTTGCCTCCAAAGTTTGCCATATAAACAAGGCCCATGTGTACTAGAAAGATTCGGCTACGGCCTTGTTTAGATTTCAGAATTCATCTCTAAATTTCACTATGCAAAAAAAAATTCTCATCACATCAAAATATCGGCACATATATGGAGTACTAAATATAGATGAAATCAAAAACTAATTACACAGTTTTGTTATACTTTACGAGACGAACATTTTAAGCCTAATTAATCAAGATTTGAACAATTATTACCACTAAAAACAAAAGTGCTACGGTGCTCGAGAGTGGTACTGTGCAGAATTGGCCACCCCGAGTCGGCGATCTAAACAAGGCCTACCTACCAAACCGAAACGCAGCGCCGGCCCGGCCTGCTCGGACGCGGTTCCGGCTCCCGGTCCGGTCGCCGCGCTTTGAAAACAATCGTTCGTTTCCAGTCTTCCTGCTTGCGTGCTGCGGCCTAAGCAGTACCGCACTTTGAATAGTTAGCCAGTTAGGTGGCTGCCATTCCTGCCAATCGTTAGCCTTTCGTTGTACTACTGTTAGGCCTTGTTTAGATGAGAGAATTGAGGAGAAAAACACTGTATCAGAATTCCTGTAGCATTTCGTTTGTATTTGGTAAAAATTATCCAAATTTTGACTAACTAGGCTTAAAATGTTCGTCTCGCAAAGTACAACAAAACTGTGCAATTAGTTTTTGATTTCATCAACATTTAGTATTCCATATATTTGCCGACATTTTGATGTGACGGGGAATCTTCTTTTTGCATAGTGGAATTTGGGGAGAGAATTGGGAAACTGAACAAGGCCTTAGTACCTGTGCGCATTTATAAGGTGCCTCAAGAGTTCTGCCGCCGCCAAATCAAGCAGTTTCACTCTTGTATTTGCAGAAGAGGAGTTAAATTGTGAACGCCGAACTGGGAAATTGCTAAGGAGGGGAGGAAGAAATTGTGAATTTAGATAAAAAAAATGAAACGATCACAATTCTATTTGACCTGTTTTCTTTTCTGAAACAGTACTGTCCATTAGAAAACTGCTTGCCTTGCAAATTGCAGTGAATCAAGCCCGCTATTTTAACGACTCTCCTCTCGGTTCTGAATTCTGTCTGATAATATGCACTGCTAGCCTTGTTCCAACGGACTGAAAAATCTAAACCCCTGCTGCCCCGCGATGTCAGCCTGGGCCTGGCAGCCGCACGCCTCCCCGGCGCGGAGGCCCAGGCGGTAGCACAGGCACACCGCCTGCTGCGAGGTGGGCGTGTCGGCCACCGCCGCCGGCGGGCCCACGGACAGGTCGAGGTTGAGGTCGGGGCACCGCGGCTCCCCCGCGCCGCCGCCGCCGCTACTGCCGCTGCTGCTTCCGCCGTCGTCGGATGACGACTCCGCCGGCGCCGGCTTCACGGCGGCGAGTTTGACGGGGGCCGGGACGACGACGACGGCGGCGCCCGCGTGGTGCAGCAGCGCCGCTGCTGTCGCCCGGTGGTGCGCCGCGACGCCGGGAGCCGTGGCGGCGTCGGCGCCGAGCGCGCGGTGCGTCTGCGGGTCGATGCCGCGGGCCAGGAGCTTGCGCTTGATGTGCGTGTTCCAGTAGTTCTTGATCTCGTTGTCCGTCCGGCCCGGCAGCTGCCCGGCGATCAGAGACCACCTGCGGCGGGTCAAAGAGAAGAGCGAGCGGCATGTCAGACATCATCAATCGAAGGACGAAGCGCCCGGCCGCAGGGTAGACAGAAGGACATGGCGCCGCGCGCAGGCTTACGGAGTACAGTACTCACTTGTTGCCGAGGAGGCTGTGCAGGCGGATGATGAGCTCGTCCTCGTCGTCGGTGAAGTTGCCGCGCTTGAGGTCCGGGCGGAGGTAGTTCATCCACCGCAGCCTGCAGCTCTTGCCGCAGCGCAGCAGCCCCGCGGCCTTGGGCAGCGAGCGCCAGCACCCCTCCCCGTGCGCCCGGATGTACGCCACCAGCCGCTCGTCCTCCTCCTTGGTCCACGCGCCCTTGTTGGTGTGCGCCTTCTCGCAGCACGGCGACCTCCCCATGGCTAGTAGCTCCCCTAAGCTGAAACCAGAGCACTCGTGGCACCGGTCGATCGAGCAGCCGGCCCAGCTCTCCGTGGCGCGCGGCCGCGGGGGTCCTATATATATGGCGCGCGCGTGGTTGCTGATGGAGTGCTGGGCGGGCAGCGTGGCCCGTGCTCGCTATAGCTCGGGGCACTCGTTTTTTTCCCCCACTGAACTTTCTGTTGACCGGAACGGTGTTTCCGGGTGAGCTTGACGGGCGCGGGTGCTCTGCGAGTTGGGTTGGGTGGTGGTTGCTGTTGCGGTTGCGGCGGTGGAGCCCGCGTGTCGTGCACCTGCGCCGCCCTGCTCCCACTTGCTGCTTGTAGTTGTACTGCTACTGCCGCTCCATCGGCGGTTTGGTAGCTACTACTCCTACTAGGTGGTTACGGCTCGCGACGCGTAGTCCCCGGTCCCCGGCGGCCGGCGTCACAGACCGACGTCGCTGCGGGGAGCGGTGACGGTCGTTTCGGCGGGCGGGCCCGTGTCAATTTATGATAGAGTACATGATGAGATGGAGCAGGGGTGGGGGCAGCGGAGGCATTTTGGCGTGGTGCATTGGAAGGATAGGGTGGATGGAGGACCAGACCTGAGCAGACCAGCATGAGCCGATGAGCGAACGGGACCGGCCGCCGGACCCTGCCTGCCGATGAACACAGTGGCGAGGGTAGTGGGGTGGGTGACGCGCCCAGGCAGCCGTGCAATCGACGCGGCGTCATTGCGAAAGGTCCCGTCAGTTAACTGTCAGTCCCACTCGTACTGTGTACGTCCAGCTCCGGTCCTTACTGTACTAGTAAGGATCGGAGCTTCTTGCTATTTGTTTGATCACTGGCAGAGCAGAACAGAATCAGCTCGGTCGGGTGGTGGTTGGCAATGCGGGACAGATGTTAGGCCTAGTTTAGATCACCAAATTAGAGACCGCCCAATCACGGGCACTGTAGTAATTTTATTTTTATTTGGTAATAATTGTCTAAACATTGATTAATTAGGTTTAAAATATTTGTCTCGCAAAGTACAGCAAATTGTGCAATTAGTTTTTGATTTCATCTACATTTAGTACTTCATGCATGTGCCGGTATTTTGATGTGATGGAGAATATTCTTTTTGCATAGTGAAATTTGGGTGTGAATTTGGTGATCTAAACAAAGCCTTAATGAGATTGGGAGAGCAACCTTGAGCAGATTATGAGATTAGGTAGCAGCAGGCAGCAGCTGCTTGTTTCATCAAGGAGTGTGGTTGGCGGCGGTTGCATGACGTACGTGTGTGCTTTCTGGAAGGTAGGGGAGCTGGGGAGGAGAGTGATAGTTTAGGGCCTGATTAGGTGACATGCGTCCGGTTGGGTTGAGAGTTTATTAGGTTGGGTTTGGTATGTTTCCACAGCCACAGGTGGGCTCATCAAAAAAAAAAAAAAGAAAAATGCCCAAGGTCAAAGCTACCGTAACACATGCCACTATGCCAGGCCTTCCCTTTCCGTTGGGAACTTAATAAGCTAGACTAGATAGACAATAGACAAAGTAATCTTTGTTCTGTTGGGTTAGGGCAACGCCTGTTGGATCCGGTCTAGGGGCGGAGCCAGGATTTAGATATAGGGGGGCCGGGTCATCGAATGTCCACAGAAAACTATCAAATCTTAATGTCAGTTTAAAAATTGTCATTTTGATGTTGGCTTAAAAAATTATAATAAATTGTCTTTAGAGCATGTCCAGAAGTTTTGTAAAATAACTCCCATTTTGGATTTAAAAAAAAAGAAAAAAAGGTGCCCTCCAACTGTTCGGTAAAATGGCTCATTAAAAATAAAAAAGTTACTAAATATCCTCTGCAACGTGTAAGTTTCTACAGTCAAGTGAAACTCCGTATTCGCTCCCTGTTCAATATTTTTCTCTGGAGATCGACGTAAATTGGACGCATGAGAAAGCGGTAAGAGACAAAAAAAAACTATTAAAAAGGGGTTTAGTTCGTAAAAAATAGTCTGGGATTCTCATGAAAAATCGTTTAGAAGTTATTATAGGAGACGGTTGGAGAAGGACAAAATTTAAGGTTCCTATTTCTTCTGTTAACTTGCTAGATCTATTAGTTTTGCAAGTAAACTCTACCAAATTCATAGAGATGCTATTAATCTTTTTATTTAGAAAAATGCTAAATGTCTAAATTGAAAATAAAAAGGTTGTTCATAGGTCAACGATGCCATCATATTTACTATATTTAGACACTTAACATCAGACAATTAAGAGATTTATTTGAAAAGACATTTTAGAATTGACTAAAAAAGCTTGTTTATTTCTAGTGATTTGTAAGATAAAAATTGTGCATGATTAGGGGAGGGGGCGTCTCCGCCCCTGATCCGGTCGGATGCAGCAAAGGCCCGTCACCCAGCAAAACTTGACTGGCGGCCTGTTAAGAAACTAGCATAAAATTTGAGTAGCACAAAATTTCAGTGGCAGCCAGTTACTGATGGACATCATTTTCTTCAGGGAAGGAAGAGCAGTGCATCACCTCAACAGTAAGATGAAGCACGGTACTAACAACAATAAAAAATAAGCACTGACTGGATTTTTCCTGTCGATCCTGCTTTTCGTGCTGGCTTTGTTTGGTGCACCGTGGATCGTAAAATGCTTTCATGATCGAAGACCCGGAAAAGGGCCCTTTCTCAGGAGATCGTCAACATGGGTTAAAGAAACTCTACCGACTTCATTTGGTGAAAATGAAGAGGATCAGGGCCCTATAGCTACATGAAAGAAAGTATATTTTCTTTTAAAATACTCATAATTTGAGTTTAGGCGCGTCGCTCCTTGTGTACTAGGTCCACCCATCACTAGCAATCTTTCTTTTGCGAAGCAGGGTTTTATGAGCTATCTTTTCTTCTGTGTATTGGTTCTGCTCATCACCAGACAAGTGCAATTGTTCCTTTGTGAAGCAACGTTTTATGAGCTATCTTTTTTCCGTGTGTATTGGGTCCACCCGTCACTAGGCAAGTGCAATCTTTTTTTTTGCGAAGCAGCGTTTTATGAGCTATCTCTTTTTTCTTGTGTATTGGTTCTGTTCGTCACCAAGCAAGTGCAATCGTTCTTTTGTGAAGCAGCGTTTTATGAGCTATCTTTTTTTTCCTTGTGTACTAGTTCCGCCAGTCACCAGGCAAGTGCAATCTTTCTTTTGTGAAGCAGCGTTTTATGAGTAATCTTTTTTTCCTTGTGAATTGGTTCTGCCTGTCACCAGACAAGTGCAATCATTCTTTTGCGAAGCAACGTTTTATGAGGTATCTTTTTTCCTTGTGTACTGGTTCCACCTGTCACCAGGCAAGTGCAATCGTTCTTTTGCGAAGCAGCGTTTTATGAGTTATCTTTTTTCCTTGTGTACTGGTTTCGCCCATCACCAGACAAGTGCAATCGTTTTTTGCGAAACTAGGCAAGTGCAATCGTTCTTTTATGAAGCGGCGTTTTATGAGCTATCTTTTTTCCTTGTGTACTAGGTCTACCCGTCACCAGACAAGTGTAATCGTTCTTTTGTTAAGCAGCGTTTTATGAGCTATCTTTTTTTTTCCTTGTGTACTAGATCCGCCCGTCACTAGGCAAGTGCAATCTTTTTTTTCAAAGCAGAGTTTTATAAGCTATCTTTTAAAACTACCTGGCCACCACTACCCTACCATTATACAAGTTGTGGTTACTACGAATCTCATGGAGTTCCTTTTCTATGCATAAATTAAGATAGCATATTGGGTTGACTATTAATAAACAGGCTAAAAGTTACAAGTCAAACAAAATTATGTTGGACAATTAAAGGGATAGAACACCATCGATAAGATGACACAAGTGTATATGTTCTAATGGTCTACTTGTCTGGCGCAAATGAAAATAAAGTTTAAGTTCATGAGCAATTCATGGTAACTGGTAAACCATAGAAGGGCAGGGCTATATTTTGTATTTTAATAGTACTCCCCTCATCAACCAAAGAATGCAACTATGGTTCGATCAAATAAACTACCTTAAGTTTAACCAAATTTGTAATAAATAGTATTAACATTTATGTCTTCAAATAAGGTTATTATGAATATTCCATAACTAATCTACTGGTATTATCAATTTCGTGTCATGAATGTTTGTACTTTTTATGTAGTTTTAGTTAAAATTTAAATTGTTTGACTTCTCGAAAAACGAGAATTTGATTTTTTTATGAACGGGGCGAGGGTATGTATCATGCTTTTTTTTACCATTTGGGTATACATACGACTCTTGTGGACCTGTTTGCTGCAGATTTAAAGACTACAGCTGCTCCAACAATACACCTGCACAGCACCGTTGCGAGTTCTGGTTGCAGCTAGAGTAGCTGCACGAACGCACCCACTGTTAGCGTAGCATAGGGGCATGTGGACTTCTAAGGGTATCCGCACTTGTGGTATCCTAAATTTATCCTCTATACACCCTAGTCACTAAGATTCTCTCCTTTATACATAATTCTTCTGCACTCATCTATCCTCTATATCATCCTAGTCACTGTGGGGCCTACTTATCACTTTATCTAAATATATTCATGTGAGATCTAGTTTTGAAGAATTTATTGAAACGAATTTAACAGTGCAATCGGAATTTAATTTGGTTTTTTGGTTTGTGAGTTATATTATTTTTTTGAGTACTGAACAAGTAGGGTCCGCCATAGATCTCCCTGCATGCGCGTCGTGGGCCTGCCCGGTTTTGCGTAGGTGTTGTATGTCGCTATATATGTCGGACGAGCTCTCTTTACCGGATGAGATGGAGTACCTGCTGCAGCTGATTTTGACGCTAAATGGATCCGCAAAACTGGATAGCGGACGACATATAGTCTCCAGTGCGGACAACGGCTATCCGCACTCGTCATACTCTAAATCCATCCTCTAAAAAGAATATTCCGTCCTGGTCATCGAGATTCTCTCCTCTGTACCACTTTCTCCCGCACTCATCCATCCTCTATATCTCTACTCTATACCAACTACCATATATTTTATTCAACAATCCCAACTACCATCTCCTCTCTCCTCATTTTTTTCTTTTCCTTCCTTTTCTTTTTCTTTCTTTTCCGCTCTCTCTCTCACTTTTCCCGTCCTCGCGCGACTATTCTCTTGGCCGCGGGGCAACCCGTCCTGCCCGCGAGTATTACTCCTCCTCCGCCGCCGGGCCATCCCTCTCTCGGCGAGCGCGAGGCAAGGCGAGGCGTGGGCGGATGGCGCGCGGCGGCCTCGCGAGTGGCGGTCGGGCGGCCTGGCCAGCGGCCTCACGAGCGCGAGGCAAGGCGAGGCGTGGGCGGATGGCGCGCGGCGGCCTCGCGAGTGGCGGTCGGGCGGCCTGGCCAGCGGCCTCACGAGCGCGCGGGCGAGCGGCCTCGCGAGCGCGGGCGGCGGGCGGTGGGGGCAGTCGTCGGTGGTGCGGCGAGGCGAGGCTGACGCCAGCGAGTGCGGCTCTGGCGGCGTGACTCCGAGCGAGCGCGGTGAAAGGTCTTGATGGCTAGAGGGGGGTTAATAGCCTATTAAAATTTCCTACAAAGTGTGCTAAACAAGTTTATCAATATAACAAATAGCGAGATGCGAGTTTTACTTAGCCTACGGGGTGTTTGCAAGCCACCTATCCAATTCACAATTCTAATATACATGCACTCAACCGCACAATTCAAACCGAGAAGGAAGCTATAACTAAAACTAGCAAGCTACACAAAAGAGCTACTCTAGCAAAACTATCTAGCTAGCAAAGGTAAGTAAGAAGGTAATGCGGAGTTGAGTTAGGAGGGTATCACCGAGGGGCGAAGTATTGAACCAACTAATATGATCAACAATAAATACCAAGACAACCGAACATCGGGATCAATAAATCACAATATGAAAGTGATGACACAAGATTTATTCCGAGGTTCACGTGCTTGTCGGCACGCTAGTCCCCGTTGTGTCCCTCTTCACCACGTGGTTCGGTGGCTAATCGGTCACACACCGAGCCTCCGATGATTGTGAGGGGTTTGACGCGAGCAATTTACTAATGTTGTCTTTGGCGCTTCGACGAGGTAGGCACAAACCCCTCACAATCATCGGAGGTGGCCAAGAACAATCACCAACTCTTGCCAATGCCTTCAAGTTGCTCCAAGCCGTCTAGGTGGTGGCAACCACCAAGAGAAATAAGAATCCCGCAACAAATAAACCACCAAGTACCAACTAGATGCAATCTCACAATGCAAATGCACTTGGATCACTCAATCTCACTTCGAATATGCAAAGAAGGAAGAGAGATGAGTGGGAGGGGAGTTGCTTAGCTCAAAGTGCTCACAAGTATGTCAAAGAGTGCAAGAGATGAGCCTTGAGCCGGTCAACAAGTATATATATAGGTGGCTCACTTAAAAGAGCCGTTGCTCTCCCCACGAAGGCGACAGACGCGCTGCCCGCTGTAAGGTCCTAGATGGCTAGAGGGGGGGTGAATAGCCTATTAAAAAATTCTACAAGTACCACTATGCAAACTTGTTAGAATAACAAACGGCGTAAAGCGAGTTTTGCTTAGCCAAAGGTTGTGATGCAAGCCTCCTATCCACAAGTCTAGTAGATTAAGATCTCTAGTTCACACAAGAGCTATGTCACTAAGGTTACACTAGAGAACAAGCTAACAAAACTACTAGCAAAGCTACTACTAGAGCTACACAAGATAATCTAGTGAAAGTAAATGCGAGAGAGAGGATTGTGATTATTATACCAACGGTGAGGTGTGAAAGCATCTAGGCCCCAAGGTTTGGTTTCGGTAATTAATGACAACACTTTATTACCATGACTAACGTGTGTTTTGCAGAAACTTTGGTAAGTTAGGTCATGGAGGTGATAACTGCTTTGAGCACTGTGGCTTCGTGTCCCTTGATGGAAATCGTTTCGGTTTTCAAAAGAGTGACGTCAAGATTAAGGACGGTTAGTTCCGGATGACGAAGTGTTGAGACACATTCGGAATAGTCGTTAGGATCTTCGCTTTTCTCTTTTGGCCGTACTATAAAGGGGGGCGTGAATGGGTAGCTTGACCTAGGCGAGTCCTATGTTTAGGTGTGGTGCACACTTGTTAAACTTGGCGCTAGGCAACCCTAGATTAGCTCAAGGTTCAGTTAGAAGCAACTTGGTTGAAGTTGCAACGCGTTTCGACGAGTTTCGGGCTGTTTTCCTGGCACCGGACGCGGTCTTCGGGAACACCGGACGCGTCCGGTGTGTACTTAACCGCGCTAGGTTTCGGGCCTGATCACCGGACGCGGTCCTCGCGAGGACTGGACGCAGTGGTCAGCGACCGACACGTGTCATCGAGGGAGAACGCCCGTCGGACGCGATACTGGACTTGATCGGCGAGTCCGGTGCGAGTCCAGTAAGGTCCTGTGAGGACCGGACGCGTCCGGTCTTCAGGCATCGGACGCGGCCTCGCGTCCGGTGTCAGTCCAGTAAGCTTCCTTGCACGTCGGACGCGTCCGGTGCTACCTGACCGGTGCGTCCGGTGGTTCGGTTTCAAAAACGGGTTTTTGACCGTTACGGGGGACCGGCGCGTCCGGTGCGTAGCACCGGCGCGTCCGGTGACCCCGTGTCAGAAATAACGGTTCGTTTTCCTTGAGGGGTGTATAAATACAACCCCTCCACCTCTTTTAGAGGTCTCTTGCTCATTCAAACATCTGAGAAAACCCTTTAGAGTGCAAGGGAGTGCAAGAGCTCTAGTGAGGATAGAGATTTGAGAATCAAAGTTTGTGATTCCTCACTAGTGATTCGAGAGTAGCAAGTGTGCATCCACCTCCTCATTTAGGCTCGTCGTGGTCAAGTGAGAGTTCTAGCTTGTTACTCTTGGTGATCGCCATCACCTAGACGGCTTGGTGGTGATTGGGAGTTTGGTGATCATCCGGCGGAACTTGTGGATGACCCAACTCAAGTTGTGAGCGGTTTTGGGTGATTTGCCGCGACGGAGTGTCGAAGAATCAACCCGTAGAGAGCACTTGATCCTTGCGCGGATCAAGGGGGAGCGACACCCTTGCGCGGGTGCTCCAACGAGGACTAGTGGGGAGTGGCGACTCTCCGATACCTCGGAAAAACATCGCCGTGTTCCTTGCCCCTTTTACATTCAAGCAATTACTTTCTCGTATTTACTTTCATTGCTTGTTTTACATTCCTAGAATTGCCATGCTAGACTAGGATTGGAAACTAGGGTGCAAAACTTTTTAACGGTAGACTCTCTAGGAACACAAGTAGGCACTAGGGGTGAATTCCGGCTTATAGGATTTAATTCTTGCAATTAATTTTTAGAAAAGCCCAATTCACCCCCCCTCTTGGGCATCTTGATCCTTTCAATTGGTATCGGAGCCGTGTTGCTCCTAATTTAGGCTTTACCGCCTAGAGCAAGATGTCTAACGGGGAAGGACCACCTCCCACCTTTGAGGGGGATGATTTTCCATATTGGAAAATCCGGATGGAGGCGTATCTCGAAGCCATAGATGTTGGGTGTCTTAGAGCCGCAACCGAAGGGCTTCCCGCTATCAAGGATCCCGCAAACCCCACGGGTGACGAGGAGAAGTACGACCGGTGGAATGCAAAGGCCAAAAATGCACTCTACCGGGGCTTAGGCAAAGATATCTTCAATCGTGTGCGTAATGCAAAGAACGCTCATGATTTGTGGCAAAATCTTTGTGCTCTCCATGAGGGAACTAAGAGTGAGCGTGAGGAACGCTATCATATTGCTTTAAAGAAAATTAATTCTTTTGAGATGCTTCCCAAAGAAAGTGCTAATGAAATGTACACTCGCTTGAATGTTCTTGTAGAGGACCTCAATGCTCTAGGGCTCACTCAAATGAGTCAATCGGATGTTGCAAGGAGGATCTTGAGTGTTCTTCCCGTTGAGAAGTATGGTCACATTGTCACCGTGCTTCATCAAAGTGATCTCTCCGCCGCAACACCGACTCAAGTATTGGGGAAGATCAATGCTCATGAGATGTACATGCACATCACTCCGGAAGAGGGCTCATCATCTTCCAAGAAGAAAGACTTGGCCTTCAAAGCTAGCCATGACAAGAAGAAGAAGAAGGGCCAAGCCATGATCGTGCAAGAAAGCTCAAGTGAAAGTGATATCGATGATGAATCACTTGCACTCATGGTGAGGAAGACCACCAAGATGCTAAAGAAGCTTAACAAGAGTGGCATCAAGTTCGATGGCAAGAAAAAGAAATTCTTCACAAGTAGCAAGAGAAAGCCCATCTCGGAGATGGATTGCTACAATTGTGGTGAACTTGGCCACCTCGCTCATCAATGCCCTAGACCACCAAAAGACAAGTTCAAGAACAAGAACAAGGGCAAGAAAAATGATTCAAGTGATGAAGAAGATGAGAAGAAGAAGAACAAGCCATACAAGAAGAGGGATGGCAAGAAGAAGGAGTTCTACAAGAAGAAGAAGGGTGGAAAGGCTTATATTGTTGGTGATTGGCTCACCGACATTGAATCATCTTGTGGCTCCTCCGAAGATGAGAGCGATGATGAGAAAGAGAAGGTTGCCGCATTTGTGATGGGGCCATCATCTTCACCGACATCTTCACCACCACCTTCACCGCCTTCTTCACCATCATCGTCCACTACTCACCTATGCCTTATGGCCAAGGGTGAACGTAAGGTACAAAATCATGATAGTGATGATGATGATGATAGTGATAGTGATGATGAATTTGATGCACCTTCTTATGATGAACTTGTAAAATTGCTAAACAAATACACTAAAATCATAAGAAGGACAAGAAGTGAAAATGATGACCTTCAAAATGAAAATGAATCACTCTCATCTAAGCTTGAAAATGCTCAAAAGACTAGTGGTGAGCTTAGAGATCAAAATGAAATTATGTCTTCCACTCTCAAGGAGCTCAAAGTCTCTAACAAAGAGCTTAAAGATCAACATGATAAACTTGAGAAGAAGCATGATGAGCTCATCACTAGACATGGCTCTCTAAAAGACAAATACACCACATTAAAAATTGACTATGATAGTCTTGTGGTTGCAAATGAACTTGCTCTTGAAACACATGATGCTACTAACCATGTTGTTAAGTGTGATATAGCTACATCATGTGATGATTTGATCATTGAAAGCATTGAGCAAGGTTCTAGTAGCAAAGGCAAGAGTGTGGTTGAGTCATGCAACCATGATGATTATGCCAAGATCAAGTGTGAGAATGAGAAGCTTGCAAATGAGAACAAGAAGCTCAAAGGTTTGATGGCTCTTGAGAAGCAAACAACAAATGAGTCACTCATTGAAGAGAACAAGAAGCTCAAGCAAGAAAAAGAGCATCTCAAGACCGGCCTAAGCAAGTTCACAAGAGGCCAATATTTGCAAAGTGAGCTCCTCATGAACACCGTGATGAAGATGGATAGAAGTGGTATTGGGTACTTGGCAAATCAAGAGAAGAAAGCAAAAGCTCAACAACAAAGCAAATCAAAGCCCAAGCCAAAGAGATGTGTTGAGTGTGGTCAAGAAGGTCATTTTGCTCATGAATGCAAAACTCCACCACCACAACCCTTGCCCAAGCATGCTAGACCCTTTGCCTTCAATGCTCATTACATGCTAAGAAAAGATTCAAATGGAAAGATGAAAGTCATGTTTTTGGGTCCCCCAAACAAGAATAGGCCAAAGAAAATATGGGTTGCCAAGTCACTAGTTGAGAAAGTCAAGGGCCCCTCTCAAGTTTGGGTCCCTAAACAAAAAGCTTGATCTCTTGTGTGTAGGTGAACTACAAGACCGGTGGATCTCATTGGGTTATAGATAGTGGTTGCACTCAACATATGACCGGTGATCCTCGTATGTTCACCTCAATTGAAGAGAATGGGATATGTCAAGAGAAGATCACATTTGGGGATAATTCAAAGAGCAAAGTCAAGGGTATAGGCAAGATTGCAATATCAAATGATCACTCACTCTCAAATGTGCTCTATGTTGCTTCATTGAGTTTCAACTTGTTATCCGTTGGGCAACTTTGTGACCTTGGCTTCCAATGCTTGTTCACACCAAATGAAGTTGAAGTTTCAAAGATAGATGACAAGCAAGTGATATTCAAAGGCTTTAGATACAACAATCTTTATCTTGTTGACTTCACCTCCGAAGATGCAAATTTGATGACATGTTTGTTCACCAAGACCTCACTTGGTTGGCTTTGGCATAGGAGGCTTGCACATGTTGGAATGAGCACTCTCAACAAGCTATTGAAGAAAGAACTAGTAAGAGGATTGAAGGATGTGAAGTTTGAAAAGGACAAACCTTGTAGTGCATGTCAAGCCGGCAAACAAGTTGCAAACACTCATCCTACCAAGGCTTTCATGTCAACCTCAAGAGTGCTAGAACTTCTACACATGGATTTGTTTGGGCCTACAACATACAAGAGTTTGGGTGGTAATCTCTATTGTCTTGTGATAGTGGATGACTACTCAAGATACACATGGACCTTCTTCCTTCATGACAAATCCGAAGTGGCAAGTTGCTTCAAGAAGTTTGCAAAGAGAGCTCAAAATGAATTTGAAGTCAAGATAAAGAAGATTAGAAGTGACAATGGCAAAGAGTTTGACAACACCAACATAGAAGCTTATTGTGATGAAATTGGAATCAAGCATGAAGTTTCTTCAACCTACACTCCTCAACAAAATGGTGTTGTTGAGAGAAAGAACCGGACCTTGATCACCCTTGCAAGAACAATGCTAGATGAGTACAACACTCCCGAGAAGTTTTGGGCCGAGGCAATCAACACCGCATGCTATGCTTCAAATCGCCTCTTCCTCCAAAAGTTTCTTGGCAAGACCCCCTATGAGTTGCTTAATGGGAAGAAGCCGGACGTCTCATTCTTCCGGGTGTTTGGTTGCAAATGTTACATCTACAAGAAGCGTCAACACCTAGGGAAGTTTCAAAGACGTTGTGATATTGGTTTTCTTGTTGGTTACTCATCAAAGTCCAAAGCATATAGAGTATTTAACCATACCACCGGGTTGGTTGAAGAAACATATGATGTGGAATTTGATGAATCTAACGGCTCCCAAGGAGCAATTGAGAATTGTGATGATGTAGGTGATGAACCCTTGAGGGAGGCCATGAAGAACATGCCGGTGGGAGACATCAAGCCAAAAGATGATGAAGACGATGTGCAAATCATTGATCCACCATCTTCATCACGTGTGCCTCAAGATGATGACAAGAATGAGAGAGTTGAAAATGAAGATACTTATGTCTCTCATGAACAAGCCGAGGCACAAGCACAAGATGTTGATGCTCCCCATCCACCTCCTCAAGTGGTTGATAGAAGAAACTCACCTCTACTTCAAGCTCATCCACAAGAACTCATCATAGGGAGTCCTACAAAGGGAGTAATGACTCGATCTCAAAAGCTAGCTTCTTTCGTTGAACATCACTCTTTTGTCTCTTGTGTTGAACCTAAGAATGTAGAAGAAGCTCTTCAAGATCCGGATTGGGTGAATGCCATGCATGAAGAATTGAACAACTTCACCCGCAACCAAGTTTGGACTCTTGAAGAGCATCCTAAAGGTGCAAGAGTCATTGGAACCAAGTGGGTGTTCCGAAACAAGCAAGATGACCAAGGCATAGTAGTGAGGAACAAGGCAAGACTAGTTGCAAAGGGGTTCTCTCAAGTTGAAGGCCTTGATTTTGGAGAGACCTTTGCGCCCGTTGCAAGACTTGAAGCCATTCGTATCCTCCTTGCATATGCATCACATCATGATATGAAATTATATCAAATGGATGTGAAAAGTGCATTCTTAAATGGCTTTATTAATGAACTAGTCTTTGTCAATCAACCTCCCGGGTTTGAAGACCCTAGATATCCTAATCATGTTTATAGGTTGTCCAAGGCGCTATATGGGCTCAAGCAAGCCCCTAGAGCGTGGTATGAGCGCCTCCGGGACTTCCTCATTGAGAAGGGCTTCACCATCGGGAAGGTCGACACCACACTATTCACCAAGAAGCTTAATGGGGAGATCTTCATTTGTCAAGTGTATGTTGATGATATCATCTTCGGGTCAACAAATGAAGATTATTGCAAGGAGTTTGGTGAATTGATGTCGAAGGAGTTCGAGATGTCAATGATTGGTGAGCTCACATTCTTCCTTGGTTTTCAAGTCAAGCAAATGAGAGAAGGGATTTTCATCTCTCAAGAAAAGTATACCAAGGATCTTCTCAAAAGGTTCAAGATGGAAGAATGCAAGCCAATCAAGACCCCAATGCCATCAAATGGACATCTCGACCTAGATGAGGGAGGTAAACCGGTTGATCAAACTCTCTACCGTTCTATGATTGGTAGCTTGTTGTACCTTACCGCATCTAGGCCCGATATCATGTTTAGTGTGTGCATGTGTGCTCGCTTTCAAGCGTGCCCTAAAGAACACTTAAGTGCCGTAAAAAGAATCCTAAGGTATCTTAAGCACACCCCAAGTATTGGTTTATGGTATCCCAAAGGAGCTAGATTCCAACTAGTTGGCTATTCCGACTCGGATTATGCCGGTTGCAAAATTGATAGAAAAAGCACATCCGGAGGGTGCCATTTACTTGGGAGATCTTTAGTATCTTGGTCATCTAAAAAGCAAAATAGTGTGGCTTTGTCCACCGCCGAGGCGGAATACATTGCCGCGGGGGCTTGTTGTGCACAAATCTTATATATGAAACAAACCCTCCTAGACTATGGAGTTGTTCTTGAAAAGGTGCCACTTTTATGTGACAATGAAAGTGCCGTTAAAATTGCTAACAATCCGGTACAACACTCTCGCACCAAGCACATAGATATCCGCCATCACTTTCTAAGAGATCACGTTGCTAAAAATGACATATCACTAGAAGGTGTACGTAGTGAAAATCAATTAGCGGATATCTTCACTAAACCTTTGGACGAGGCTACCTTTTGTAGGCTAAGAAGTGAACTTAATGTGCTTGATTCAAGTAACTTTAAAAAATGAGCGCGTGTTGTCCCTTGCATTGCATTGTATCATATGTCATGTTTACTTTATCGCAATGCATTTAGGGCTTGGCTAACACGGTTACGATAACCCTCCTTTGGAGGAGTGAAGAAGCCTAACCGTGGATCAAACTTGACAAGCAACCTAGCTTTACTTTCTTGTATTGCATTACATATGCATGGTTGTTTGTTTGTCGTTCTTTTTCGGTTTAGCTTTGAGCAACCTCTGTGTTCGTCCATGAATAGAGAGAGCATTTGACGCTCCTTAAGGTCCGAAAACTCTATTGCATGGCCATACGTTGCTCCTCGGGTGTTTATTGCCTATTTTCGTAAAAACAATACTAGCCTAAGGCAAAATAATTTGAAAAATTTGAGGGTTTGAGTGAGGTCACTCATATCGGGTTCCAATTGGTGTTTATTTGTGTCTCTTTGAATTGGAACTTGATTGGGAGAAGTCGCGTCATAGTTCGGAACGAAGAAAGGCGAAAAACCGTGACAGGACGCTGCACCGGACGCAGTGTTGCTTCACCACCGCGTCCGGTCCCGGTGTCCACCTGCGCGTCCGGTTTTCCAGAAGAACAAGTCCAGATCTAGGCACCGGACGCTGCACCGGACGCGTCTCTGACCACCACAGCGTCCGGTCCCGGCTACCACCACCGCGTCCGGTGCTCCGCTATGAAATCCCGAGCACTCTGCCATCGGACTCTGACCGCGTCCGGTCTGTTCACACCGGACGCGTCCGGTGACTCCAGGAGCTCACTGGAGTGTCACCGGACGCTGCACCACCGCGTCCGGTGATTTTCACCACCGCGTCCGGTGCTTCTATACCGAGCGGATCTCGCCCTCATAAAACCGTACAGTTTTTCATTGTCTTCTTCCTCATCTGCCCGACATCCGCCGCCGCCGCCTTTGTCTCGCCGGTCGCCGACTCGCCGTGACCTCCCCCGCCGCCGGAGCCGCCCCACACCTGCCCTCTTCCTCCTAGCGGCTCCCGCGCCACCAGCCGCGCCGCGCCCTGCCCGCACTCGCCTCCTCGCGCAGCGCCCGCGCCCTAGCCGCGCTGAGCCCGCGCCTGCGCCACCACCGTGCGCCGCCGCTCCTGCTCGCCGCCGGCGAACTCCAGCCCGCACTCCAGCACCGCAGCTCTCACCCGTGCGCCAGGGCACCTCGTTTCCTCGTCCTTGGCCGAGTTCTCTCCTAGGGTTTTCTCCAAAACCCTAGCCTAGGGTTCGTTAACCCTAACTCGAGGTAACGGCGAGGCTTTCGTTTCCGATTCCGTTTCAATTCCTTTCATTCACTTGTTAGGGCTTGCCGTTGACCAAATCAATTCCTTGTTATCTCGTTGGTCATTTCAGTGCTCGATCGCCGATCTCGGGAGTTCTCGCGAACTAGATCACCTCGTCCCCTCACCGTCGTCTCGTCGATCCGAGGTAGCTTAGCGTCGTTTCTTTTCGTATCTCACATGCTTGCTATCTAGGGTTTCGCATCTTTAGATATATATGCTTATTGTATATCTCCCTATTTCATACGTGCAGCGAGTCAGTCGGTGTGCCAGGTCTGATCTATTTGCTAAATCCGAGGCCAAGCCTGCGGATACGGATTGAGGCCAAGCCTCTCGAGTGTCAGTTCATCATCTCACAGAGGCTTTCAGGCAGTCAGTCAGCATGGTGCGTTGCAAGAACGCCGGTGGTGCTCCAGGTGACGGGGACAACAGTCCTCCCCGTCGTGATGAGATTGCGCGTGGTAAGCGCATCAAGTATGCAGTCAAGAAGAAGAGGAGGACTCTTTCAGATGCAGAGGTCGCTCAGGCAGTAGCAGACGCCGCAGAGCAGGCAGAGAGAGGTGGCAGACGCAGTGGATTACACATAGGCGAGCGTCGCTTTCATCTTGAAGGTCGACAGCTCGGTACTGAGGCCACTGAGGGCACCGAGACTACAGCACCGACAGAGCAGATGTCAGTCGATCCTCCCTCAGAGCAGACACAGGCTACAGATACTGCACCCGCTACTGAGGCTACCCAGACTGCTGAGGCTCCACAGGCCACTGAGGATACAGAGGAGCAGGCAGCTCAGTCTCCACCACGTCGCCGCTCCACACGTGCTCGTTCACAGGTGACACCCAGGGCAGAGGGCCCGCGTCGTGGAGCACGACCTCCTCCCAGGGTTAGAGGGTCACCCCCGGTTGTGCACTTAGACCTGAGGGGTGCTTCTTCACGTCAGGTGAAGAACTTGAGGTTTGTGGAGGTCAGCCGATGGTTTCCACCTGTCAGAGATCCCAGAGCTTCAGAGGGTTTCTATACCCCACTTCAGGAGGATTTCTACAGGGCCCTAGTCGACAGTGGCATAACTTTCAGACCTCAGAGGGTATGTCGCCTAGAGGCATTGGTTGATGTTGTGGGAGAGCAGCTCCGTCCTTACCTGTCCTATCTGCCTGGCTTATCAGATCTACTTGGACGGACAGGTGCTTACTGCGGCACATGGGTCAGGGAGTTCTATGCTTCTTTGTGGATTGATCCTGCCCATGAGTTCATTCACTTCGCATTCAGAGGCCGCGACCACAGACTCTACAGCTCCAGAGCCCGAGAGATCCTCAGACTACCTGCTTCTGACACGAGGATCCACCAGTTGTGCTATGGCCAGACTACACCTCCCAGACGCCCTCACGGCGGTTCAGTGCCACCCACCGACCTGGTCCGACCCTGTTTTCGCGAGCCTTTTGGCGAAGGGTCACGTCGTACACCTGCCAGCCTGACACCTCTAGCCCGAGTTCTGGATGCTATACTCAGACGCACTCTACTGCCCAGACTTGGTTACAGAGTGGGACTGACGAGGATGCAGCTTTGGGTTGTGTACCACCTCCTTACACAGCGACAGTTTGATATCTGGGATCTTATCCTGAGTGAGATGGAGGACACCATTGCTGAGGGCTTCAAGGGTAACCGTCAGCTTCCTTATGCCCACTGGATTTGCTTCATTATCAGATCTGCTATCCAGATGCCACCAGAGATCAGGGCAGAGATTGCCAACACTACTACAGCATTCCCTGACTATGACATCAGACAGCTTTGGGCTTCAGTTACCAGAGAGCAGGCTCCAGCACCCGGACAGCGTGAGCGCCCTGAGGTTCCTGAGACAGCAGCTGAGCAGGACGCTAGAGTTGACGAGCTTGCCGAGGCAGAGCTCGCAGACCTTGACACTCAGCCTGCTGAGATACCTGAGGATGTTACTTCTGACAGCACCGATGAGGACTACCAGCCCATCCCCAGGTACCGGTCTCCCCGGTCTCACGACCACAAGGCCGGTGGATCTGGCTCAGCCTCCCGCTCAGACCCAGCCATGGTGGCTATACTTGAGAGGTTGACCCAGGCTCAGGAGCAGCAGCAGCAGCAGATACAGCGCCAGGCTCAGGATACAGCTGCAGCACTAGCACAGATACAGGCTCGCCAGGACGAGTTTTAGAGACAGCAGCTAGAGATCCAGAGGCAGCAGGTTGAGATGCAGCGACAGAGTCAGCAGCAGTACATGGACCTTCTGCGGCATCTCATCACAGTTGGGGTTCCTCCGCCTGCATCTATCATGGCTCCGGCTTTGCATTCCAGCGGTCCTTCTAGTCAGACACAGCCGAGCATTCAGTTTACATCTCCACAGCAGCAGGTTCCCTAGTCGTTTCAGTCCCCGAGTTTCACACCTATCCATACGGGGTTCACACCGTCAGACCAGACTCGCCCGCATCTCCTGACAGGCACACCTATCGGTGATTTCAGTGCCACTTACAGCGAGTTGACTGGTCAGCCGACACCCTCGCATACTACTACGTTTCACACTTCGTCAGGGTTGTCAGCTTCCGAGGCAGTCGTTCCACCAGCGACAGGGATCGGGACTACAGAGACCATCCCTTCTTCAGTTGCCTCGACAGATCCCCCAGCTACTGGCGCACTTCAGGCTCAGGTCACTCAGACAGATCCACTTGTTGCTACACAGTCAGTGCCTGTTCCTGCTCAGACCCAGACCGCTTCGCAGCCACGAGCTTCTTCAGAGGGTCAGCCAGATAGCTCAGACTCCGAGGATTCGCTTCACTTCGTGATTACTCCGCGCACCTCGGCACCCGACACGACTCCGTCTGTCCCCCCGTCAGATTAGATTCGTTTTTGGCGCTTGATGCCAAAGGGGGAGAGAGAGTAGTTTCAGGGGGAGTTTGTTAGTGGGTTTTCGTTTTTCGTGTGCTACATTCATGCATATCATGTTTATTTTCAGCACTGCATTCGTGTGACATTGTCGTCGAGTCGTAAAACTTTGAGTCTTAATGTCTTATTCGTCACTGTGGTTAATATATGTCACCGTTTTAGCTATAGCTCTAAGGTTGTGCTTCCGTGCCTTACTCCGATTACTTATGAGCTATATCTTTCTGTGTACTAACGCTTTGTGTCTTATCTTATGAAGTACACTCTTTTGGCTTGGAGCACATAAGCAATTCCTAACCCTTTATGCTTATTGTCTTTTGCTTATGTGAACCAAGCATGCTCGAAAACCTTCTCTCTAATCCATTGAAACTTAGTGTTGTCATCAATCACCAAAAAGGGGGAGATTGAAAGCATCTAGGCCCCAAGGTTTGGTTTCGGTAATTAATGACAACACTTTATTACCATGACTAACGTGTGTTTTGCAGAAACTTTGGTAAGTTAGGTCATGGAGGTGATAACTGCTTTGAGCACTGTGGCTTCGTGTCCCTTGATGGAAATCGTTTCGGTTTTCAAAAGAGTGACGTCAAGATTAAGGACGGTTAGTTCCGGATGACGAAGTGTTGAGACACATTCGGAATAGTCGTTAGGATCTTCGCTTTTCTCTTTTGGCCGTACTATAAAGGGGGGCGTGAATGGGTAGCTTGACCTAGGCGAGTCCTATGTTTAGGTGTGGTGCACACTTGTTAAACTTGGCGCTAGGCAACCCTAGATTAGCTCAAGGTTCAGTTAGAAGCAACTTGGTTGAAGTTGCAACGCGTTTCGACGAGTTTCGGGCGGTCTTCGGGAACACCGGACGCGTCCGGTGTGTACTTAACCGCGCTAGGTTTCGGGCCTGATCACCGGACGCGGTCCTCGCGAGGACTGGACGCAGTGGTCAGCGACCGACACGTGTCATCGAGGGAGAACGCCCGTCGGACGCGATACTGGACTTGATCGGCGAGTCCGGTGCGAGTCCAGTAAGGTCCTGTGAGGACCGGACGCGTCCGGTCTTCAGGCATCGGACGCGGCCTCGCGTCCGGTGTCAGTCCAGTAAGCTTCCTTGCACGTCGGACGCGTCCGGTGCTACCTGACCGGTGCGTCCGGTGGTTCGGTTTCAAAAACGGGTTTTTGACCGTTACGGGGGACCGGCGCGTCCGGTGCGTAGCACCGGCGCGTCCGGTGACCCCGTGTCAGAAATAACGGTTCGTTTTCCTTGAGGGGTGTATAAATACAACCCCTCCACCTCTTTTAGAGGTCTCTTGCTCATTCAAACATCTGAGAAAACCCTTTAGAGTGCAAGGGAGTGCAAGAGCTCTAGTGAGGATAGAGATTTGAGAATCAAAGTTTGTGATTCCTCACTAGTGATTCGAGAGTAGCAAGTGTGCATCCACCTCCTCATTTAGGCTCGTCGTGGTCAAGTGAGAGTTCTAGCTTGTTACTCTTGGTGATCGCCATCACCTAGACGGCTTGGTGGTGATTGGGAGTTTGGTGATCATCCGGCGGAACTTGTGGATGACCCAACTCAAGTTGTGAGCGGTTTTGGGTGATTCGCTGCGACGGAGTGTCGAAGAATCAACCCGTAGAGAGCACTTGATCCTTGCGCGGATCAAGGGGGAGCGACACCCTTGCGCGGGTGCTCCAACGAGGACTAGTGGGGAGTGGCGACTCTCCGATACCTCGGAAAAACATCGCCGTGTTCCTTGCCCCTTTTACATTCAAGCAATTACTTTCTCGTATTTACTTTCATTGCTTGTTTTACATTCCTAGAATTGCCATGCTAGACTAGGATTGGAAACTAGGGTGCAAAACTTTTTAACGGTAGACTCTCTAGGAACACAAGTAGGCACTAGGGGTGAATTCCGGCTTATAGGATTTAATTCTTGCAATTAATTTTTAGAAAAGCCCAATTCACCCCCCCTCTTGGGCATCTTGATCCTTTCAAGGTGAAGATGTTGCCAATCACCAAGATGATATACAAACAATCAATATTGACAACAACCCAAGATGAAGACCAATCACCGGGAGACAAGAGACACAATATTTGTTCACCCGGTGTTCACTTGTGCACCGACAAGCTACGTCACCGGTTGTGTCGACCAACACCTAGATGGTTCTCCGGTGTGACCCTCAAGTCACTTGCCCCTCAAGGCACGCCCCGCAAGGCACCGCAAGATACCACTCTCAAGTGAGGTAACTCAATGACACGCGGATTCCACTAGAGTTGCTTTTGGCGTCCCGCCGAGGAAAGCACAAGAACCTCTCACAAACAACCGGAGGTGGCCAAGAACAATCACCTTCTCTTGCCAACGCCTCCAACAATCTCCAAGCCGGCTAGGAGCGGTACTCTCCAAGAGTAACAAGAAATCCACCGGCTAAACCACCCACAAGTGCCACTAGATGCTCTCAAGCTATGCAATGCACTTTGGGATCACTCAATCTCACTTTTGATTTGCAATCAAGCAAGAGAGATGAGTGGGAGGAGTAGCTCTAGCTCAAAGGATGCACAAGAGTGTTAGAAATGCCAAGAGACCTCCCCAAGGGCCGGCCAACAAGTATTTATAAGCATCCCATCCAAATAGAGCCGTTAGAACTCAACTAACCGTTTTCTGCGGGACCACCGGACGCGCCGGTCGTAACAGACCGGACGCGCTCAACCGCGTCCGGTGTCCCTGCGACGTCCACGTGTTCTCCGAAATTCAAATTCGTCCGTTAGATCCTCCAACGGTCACTGCGCGCCAACGGTCAAACGAGCGACCGGACGCGCCGTTGCGAACCACCGGACGCGCCGGTGCGCACAGCACCCGCGCCCGCGAAGACAAGACCGGACGCGCTCCTCGCAACCACCGGACGCCACAATACCCGCGTCCGGTGCGAGTCCAGTAAGCTCCCTGGACCACCGGACGCGTCCGATGGTGAGGGACCGGACGCGCACCGCGTCCGAAGACTTCGTGACTCGCTGTTCGCCAGACCGGACGCGCCGGTCCCGTGGGTCACCGGACGCGCCGGTGTCAAACCCTAGCTCGCGTGCCAGACCCTGACGCTGTACTGACCGGACGCGCCGGTCGAAACTGACCGCGTCCGGTGCAGCGTCCGGTGCAGCGTCCGGTCACCTCTGTGACCGCGTTCGCCTCCGTTTCTTTTCCGACTTCCGGCGCAATGGAAAATAGGCATTTCATTTCCCCGAAATCGCCTGAATCCCGCGCTCGCACGCTCGGCGGGAGGGAGAGAGGAACCCAAACCCCTCTCTTCCCGCAAACCACAGCGCGACCAACACCACCTTTGCAAATGTGCCAACACCATCAAGTGTACATCTCCATGTGCTTGTGTGTTAGCTTTTTCTAAATCATTTTCAAAGGTTTTCCAGTTAGCTCACTAGGCCCTACATGCAATGCACTTCATGAATTCACCTAGTGGCACCCATGCGTCGAATAACCGATAAGACTTCCCCTCTTAATAGTTCGGCTATCGATCCTAAACCACTCACACCCTCTATGGTGTCTTGAGTGTGAAACAAAATGGCCCTATGGTTATACCTTTGCCTTGAGCCCATTTTGTTTCTCCAAATGATATGATCCACTTCATATCATCACATGACCGTCTCGATCCATCGACCTTGATTTCACTTGCTCTTCACCGTTGCATCGGTCCATCGGCGCCAAGTCTTGCTCAAGCTTCACCATCGCATGGTCCTTCGCTTCGAAGCCTCGACTAGCCCTTCACCTTCACAACCGGTCCATCGAGCCAAGCTTCATCTTGGTCTTCACCATCTTGGTCACATGAGTCAATGTCATGTCTCATATGCAATGACCACCTTTATCTAAATCATCCACTTAGATACAAAGGTTAGTCCTAGGTTTCATCAATTAGCCAAAACCAAACTAGGGACTTTCAATCTCCCCCTTTTTGGTAATTGATGACAACCCTCACAAAGATGATTTTGATAATAAAAGTTTTGAACTTGTCATACTTGTCCAATCATTTTGCTCATAAGTAAAGTTTGGACAATTATCACAAGCTCGGTTTTGGTAGCATTAGCTCCCCCTACATATGTGCATAGAGTTTGGATTGAAAGCTTTGCACATATGCATGGATAGAAGTGTTGGGAGAGTAATTCTACCAAAAGGATGCTAAGGTGTAAGAAATGGACCTTTGAAGCGTGATACCAATCGGAGTTGCCTTTACACCATCCTTAGCATCATGAAGTAACTAGACAACCATCAAAACTCAAGAACCCCGTGAGATCAACATTATATGTAAAGGTTCTTGGACCACTTGTAAAGCTTTAGGCAAGTCTAGATACCACATGTAAAACTATTCCTATGCATGCTAGTAGATCATTTCATCATCCAAGTTCTATACTAGCATTGCACCACACAAGCATGTATATTGAATCTAAATACATGTGCAATGAGTAAGTCATATGAAAATGCACAAACAAATGCAACAACTTTGTTTATGAGCTTGCTCCCCCTACTTGTGTGCATCAAAAATTTTATTTACCCCTTTATCATGTTGAATCATCTTTTTCTCTCCCCCTTTGTCAACAACTTACCCAAAAATGGGATCAAATTGTGGAGAGAAGAAAAATGTTTGATGGAGTAGGTTAAAATTCATCAATTTTGGTTCAACCTAGAACACTTGCCAAAGATATTTAATTCGATTTGAACCAAAGACAAGCTTCTTCACACCTCATAATAAGGGTTATCTTGCCTATGTTGAATTAAACACTTATAGCAAATCTTCTAGATTCAACATTAGGTTTGCAAGCTCACAAACATGTCATATGCCACCACTAGATCAAAACAAACATAGAGGCAATAGTGGTAACATATATCTATCAAATTCATTTGATTTATCATGAATGCTCATGCATACCACTTATTATGTCTACATGCTCTAGCAAGTCCTTAGCATAGGATGAATGACATGTCAATCAACTTTTACCTTGCAATGTCGAAGGAGAGGCATGTCAATAAGTGAGTGGGGTGCATTCAACTCATATTTGAGAAATCAAGAATGTTCAATTCATTCCTTAGCTTGCAAAACCTCTTTTCATCGAGTGGCTTAGTTAGAATATCGGCAAGTTGATCATTGGTGCCAACACTTTCAATGGCAATATCTCCCTTTTGTTGATGATCTCTAATGAAATGATGCCTTATGTCAATATGCTTTGTTCTTCCATGTTGAACCGGGTTTTGTATCATCTTGATTGCACTCTCATTATCACATAGCAATGGCATATTCTTGAAGTTGAGGCCATAATCCTTCAAAGTTGATTTCATCCATAGCAATTGTGCACAACAACTCCCCGCACTCACATATTCGGCTTCGGCGGTAGAGATTGCCACACTATTTTGTTTCTTTAAGGACCATGACACAAGTGATCTTCCAAGTAATTGACATGTGCCACTTGTGCTCTTTCTATTGATCTTGCAACCCCCATAGTCGGAGTCCGAATATCCAATCAATTCAAACTTTGACCCCTTGGGATACCATAGTCCAACATCTCTTGTTTGCTTCAAGTACCTCAATATTCTCTTTGCGGCCGTGAGATGACTCTCTCTAGGTGAGGCTTGATATCTAGCACACATGCAAACACTAAACATGACATCCGGCCTTGATGCGGTGACATAGAGTAGACTTCCAATCAAAGACCGATATTCCTTTTGATTCACCATATTGCCATCAAGATCACTATCCAAATTGCCATTTGTACCCATTGGAGTTGAAATTGGCTTTGCATCTTGCATTCCAAACTTCTTCAACATGTCCCTTATGTATTTCCCTTGACTCACAAATGTCCCATTCTTCAATTGCTTGACTTGGAGACCAAGGAAGTAGCTAAGTTCACCAATCATAGACATTTCAAACTCTTTGGCCATCATAGCACCAAATTCTTCACAATAAGCTTGATTGGTTGATCCAAAGATGATGTCATCAACATATATTTGCACTATGAATAGATCATTTCCAATCTTCTTGGTGAATAGAGTTGTATCAACCTTCCCCATCTTGAATCCCTTAGAGAGAAGGAAATCCCTTAGCCTCTCATACCATGCTCTAGGTGCTTGCTTTAAGCCGTATAAAGCCTTCTTCAACTTGTACACATGGTTGGGTTTCTTGTCATCTTCAAATCCGGGCGGTTGCTCAACAAAGACCAACTCATTGATAATCCCATTAAGAAATGCACTTTTGACATCCATTTGATATAGTTTGATGTTGTGTGCACAAGCATAAGCCAATAGAATCCTTATTGCCTCCAATCTTGCCACGGGAGCATATGTTTCATCATAGTCAAGACCTTCTACTTGAGTGTAACCTTGAGCAACTAGCCTTGCTTTGTTTCTCACTACAATGCCATCTTGATCTTGCTTGTTTTTGAACACCCACTTGGTTCCAATCACATTGTAGTCATTTGGCCTTTCTACCAACTCCAAACATCATTTCTTGTGAAATTATTAAGCTCTTCTTGCATAGCCATGATCCAATCGGCATCTCTCAAAGCTTCTTCTATCTTCTTTGGTTCTATGGTTGACACAAATGATGCATGCTCACAAAACATAGCCAATCTTGATCTTGTTTGCACACCACTTCTAATATCACCAATAACACTATCAATGGGGTGATCTCTTGCGACATGTTGTGGTTGGAGTACTTGCACTTGATTGCTTGAGCTTGGTTGATCACTTGATGTATCTTGATGAGAAGAACTAGCACCATGATCTTGCACTTGAGAGTCACTAACTTGCTTGAATGGTGAATTGAGCACTTGATCTTTATCATCATCTTGAATATCAATTACTTGCTTTGCTCTAATGTCCCCAATATCCATGTTCTTCATTGCTTCCACTAATAGAGTTCCACCAATATCATCTAGATTTTCTTCTTCATTTTGTGACCCATTGGTTTCATCAAATTGCACATCATGGACTTCTTCTAGAATGCCACTTGAGTTGTTCCAAACTCTATAAGCTTTGCTTGTAGTTGAATAACCAAGTAGGAACCCCTCATCACATCTCTTGTCAAACTTCCCCAATCTAGTGCCTTTCTTCAAGATATAGCATTTGCAACCAAACACCCTAAAGTAAGAAATATTGGGCTTTCTTCCATGAAGTAGCTCATATGGGGTCTTCTCTAGCAATGGATGACAATATAGTCTATTGATGTAGTAGCAAGCGGTATTGATTGCTTCATCCCAAAATGATTGACTCACATTGTACTCATGAAGCATTGATCTAGCCATATCAAGCAATGTTCTATTCTTCCTCTCAACTAGGCCATTTGATTGTGGAGTGTACTTGGTCGAGAATTGATGTCCAATACCATAATGATCACAAAGTTCTTCAATTCTTGTATTCTTGAACTCACTTCCATTGTCACTTCTCACTTTCTTGATTCTAATCTCAAACTCATTGTGAACTCTAGTGAGGAATGTCTTGAAGGTGTCAAACACTTCACTTTTGTCACTAAGAAAGAATACCCATGTGAATCTTGTGAAGTCATCCACTATGACAAAGCCATACTTGTTGCCGCCTATGCTTGTATATGTTGTTGGTCCAAATAGATCCATGTGCATCAACTCGAATGCTTTGCATGTGCTCATTGTACTCTTCTTTGGATGTGAGCTTCCAACTTGCTTCCCGGCTTGACATGCACTACAAAGCTTATTCTTCTCAAATTCAACATCTTTCAAACCATTGACAAGATTGTGAGTTGTAAGCTTCTTCAATTGTTTCATGCCAACATGACCAAGCCTTCTATGCCAAAGCCAACCCATGCTTGATTTGGAGACTAAGCAAGTTGTCAAAGAAGTTTCTCTAGCATTGAAGTCAACTAGGTAGAGATTCTCATATCTAAAGCCCTTAAATGCCACATTTGAACCATCCACACTAATAACTTCCACATCATCAACCCCAAAGATGCACTTGTAGCCTAGATCACATATTTGTGCCACGGACAGAAGATTGAAATCCAAGCTTTCAACTAGTAACACATTGGAGATACTCATGTCATTTGATATTGCAATCTTTCCCAAGCCAATAACCTTGCCTTTCTTGTTATTACCAAATGTGATAGAGTCAACACCACTATCATTGTCATTGATTGAGTTAAACATTCTTGATGTACCGGTCATGTGTTGAGTGCACCCACTATCAATAATCCAATGCCTTCCTCCGGCTTTGTAATTGACCTACAAGCAAATCAATGAAGTTTAGGTACCCATTTTTGCTTGGGTCCTTGTAGGTTAGTGACTAAGCTCTTTGGTACCCAAATAGCCTTCTTCTTTGGGCCCACAATTGGTGTACCAATAAACTTAGCTTGCACACCCTTCACACCCTTTGTAAGCACATAGCAAGAATCAAAAGGTATAGCATTAACAAGGTTCTTGCTTTGGTTCTTTTTATTGCAATTATGCTCTAGATGCCCAACTTGCTTGCATCTATTGCAAAACCGACCATTGCCCTTCACAAAGCTAGGCTTTGGAGTTGCAAAGGCCGACTTGCCTTTCTTGGGGGTGTAGCCCAATCCCTCTTTGTTAAGAGAGAACCTTTGGCTACCCAAGCACTTAAGCAAGCGGGCCTCACCACCATAGGCCTTGCCTAGGGCGTGAGTGAGCTCATCCACCTCTCTCTTGAGAGTCTCATTCTCAACCATTAGTGAGGCATCACAAGTGAAACCATCACTAGTAGTGGAGGTAGAGTTAGTGATGGTGGATGAAGAGCTACAAGAAGGGTTAGCATTTGACATGATGATAGGTTCATTAAAGGATTCATCAATTATATCACATGTAACACCTATATCACATGATACAACAACCTCCTTCTTTGCTTGTTGCTCAAGTAGCAATGAGTGAGCTTTTTCAAGCTTGGAATGAGCCTTATCAAGATCCTCATGGTCTTCCACTAGACTCTCATGAGTGGTCTTAAGCTCACTAAGGACTTTCTCAAGTATTGCTACTTTCATTGAAAGCTTCTTACACTCTTTGTCTTTGGCAATAGCTATGTCTCTAGTTTGTTGCATCAAGTCATATAGTTGTTCTTTAGTTGGTTCATCATCATCATTTTCATTATCATTATCACTATCATGAGCATATTCCATTTCACTTTCATCATCACTCTCATCATATAATACCTTAGCTTCTTTAGCCATGAAGCATGACGAGGATGAATCAAATAGTGATGGCTTCTTGTTGATAGCAATGGAAGCAAAAGCCTTGTTGGATTCTTCTTCTTCTTCTTCTTCATTATCTTCACTTTCCCAAGTGATCACATAGGCACCATTTTTGCCTTTCTTGAATGTCATCTTGGCCTCTCTCTTCTTCTTCTCAAACTTGTCCTTTTTGTTCTTCTTTTTATCATAAGGACATTCCGCTTGAAGGTGCTCGGTGCTATCACAATTGAAGCACTTTCTTTGTTGCTCATTTCTTTTGAAGTTGTCATTTCTCTTCTTAAAGCCTCTTCTCTTGATGAACATGTGACCCATCTTCTTGACTACAAGAGCAAGTGCCTCATCATCAATTTCAAATTCCCCATCTTCATTGTTGTCTTCTTCTTCTTCAATGATGGTAGCTTTGCCCTTGGAGGAGGTGGCTTTGAATGCCACGGTCTTCTTCCTCTTCTCATCTTCCACTTTCTCCTTGTCATCAACATCTTGATCATATTTGTCATAGGTCAATACTTCACCAAGCAAATCATTAGGCTTCATTGCTTCAAGCCCATCTCTTTGCAACATCATGATCAACATCTTGAATCTTTTAGGTAAGCTCAATAAGAACTTGTGACAAAAATCTTGATCTTGAGTCTTGTGCCCTAAGCTCTTGAGATCATTGACTATCACTTGCAATCTATGAAACATTTCAATGATTGTTTCATCATCCTTTTTCTTGAAGTTCTCAAACTCACTCTTGAGCCCATATAGCTTGGCACTCTTCACAACCTTAGTGCCCTCATATGTTTCACTCAACCTTGTCCATACTTCATTTGCCAAATCTAAATCCTTGATGCCCTCAAATACTTTTGTGTCAATGCCATTGTAAAGTGTATTGAGAGCCATTCTATTGCATGTTCTATTTGCTCTATCTTCATCGGTGAGATGATCGGGATCAATGATAGCAAAATCATTCTCGGTGACTTGCAATACTCTCTCATGAATAGAACCAAGGTACATTGTCATCTTTCTCTTCCAATGAGCAAAAGAACTAACACCATCAAAGAATGGTGGCTTGCCCCCAACATGATTGAACACAATTTGAGCCATTTTTCACACCGAAGGATGTTAAGCCTTGATTAAAACGGTGACCACGGCTCCGATACCACTTGTAAGGTCCTAGATGGCTAGAGGGGGGGTGAATAGCCTATTAAAAAATTCTACAAGTACCACTATGCAAACTTGTTAGAATAACAAACGGCGTAAAGCGAGTTTTGCTTAGCCAAAGGTTGTGATGCAAGCCTCCTATCCACAAGTCTAGTAGATTAAGATCTCTAGTTCACACAAGAGCTATGTCACTAAGGTTACACTAGAGAACAAGCTAACAAAACTACTAGCAAAGCTACTACTAGAGCTACACAAGATAATCTAGTGAAAGTAAATGCGAGAGAGAGGATTGTGATTATTATACCAACGGTGAGGTGAAGATGTTGCCAATCACCAAGATGATATACAAACAATCAATATTGACAACAACCCAAGATGAAGACCAATCACCGGGAGACAAGAGACACAATATTTGTTCACCCGGTGTTCACTTGTGCACCGACAAGCTACGTCACCGGTTGTGTCGACCAACACCTAGATGGTTCTCCGGTGTGACCCTCAAGTCACTTGCCCCTCAAGGCACGCCCCGCAAGGCACCGCAAGATACCACTCTCAAGTGAGGTAACTCAATGACACGCGGATTCCACTAGAGTTGCTTTTGGCGTCCCGCCGAGGAAAGCACAAGAACCTCTCACAAACAACCGGAGGTGGCCAAGAACAATCACCTTCTCTTGCCAACGCCTCCAACAATCTCCAAGCCGGCTAGGAGCGGTACTCTCCAAGAGTAACAAGAAATCCACCGGCTAAACCACCCACAAGTGCCACTAGATGCTCTCAAGCTATGCAATGCACTTTGGGATCACTCAATCTCACTTTTGATTTGCAATCAAGCAAGAGAGATGAGTGGGAGGAGTAGCTCTAGCTCAAAGGATGCACAAGAGTGTTAGAAATGCCAAGAGACCTCCCCAAGGGCCGGCCAACAAGTATTTATAAGCATCCCATCCAAATAGAGCCGTTAGAACTCAACTAACCGTTTTCTGCGGGACCACCGGACGCGCCGGTCGTAACAGACCGGACGCGCTCAACCGCGTCCGGTGTCCCTGCGACGTCCACGTGTTCTCCGAAATTCAAATTCGTCCGTTAGATCCTCCAACGGTCACTGCGCGCCAACGGTCAAACGAGCGACCGGACGCGCCGTTGCGAACCACCGGACGCGCCGGTGCGCACAGCACCCGCGCCCGCGAAGACAAGACCGGACGCGCTCCTCGCAACCACCGGACGCCACAGTACCCGCGTCCGGTGCGAGTCCAGTAAGCTCCCTGGACCACCGGACGCGTCCGATGGTGAGGGACCGGACGCGCACCGCGTCCGAAGACTTCGTGACTCGCTGTTCGCCAGACCGGACGCGTCGGTCCCGTGGGTCACCGGACGCGCCGGTGTCAAACCCTAGCTCGCGTGCCAGACCCTGACGCTGTACTGACCGGACGCGCCGGTCGAAACTGACCGCGTCCGGTGCAGCGTCCGGTGCAGCGTCCGGTCACCTCTGTGACCGCGTTCGCCTCCGTTTCTTTTCCGACTTCCGGCGCAATGGAAAATAGGCATTTCATTTCCCCGAAATCGCCTGAATCCCGCGCTCGCACGCTCGGCGGGAGGGAGAGAGGAACCCAAACCCCTCTCTTCCCGCAAACCACAGCGCGACCAACACCACCTTTGCAAATGTGCCAACACCATCAAGTGTACATCTCCATGTGCTTGTGTGTTAGCTTTTTCTAAATCATTTTCAAAGGTTTTCCAGTTAGCTCACTAGGCCCTACATGCAATGCACTTCATGAATTCACCTAGTGGCACCCATGCGTCGAATAACCGATAAGACTTCCCCTCTTAATAGTTCGGCTATCGATCCTAAACCACTCACACCCTCTATGGTGTCTTGAGTGTGAAACAAAATGGCCCTATGGTTATACCTTTGCCTTGAGCCCATTTTGTTTCTCCAAATGATATGATCCACTTCATATCATCACATGACCGTCTCGATCCATCGACCTTGATTTCACTTGCTCTTCACCGTTGCATCGGTCCATCGGCGCCAAGTCTTGCTCAAGCTTCACCATCGCATGGTCCTTCGCTTCGAAGCCTCGACTAGCCCTTCACCTTCACAACCGGTCCATCGAGCCAAGCTTCATCTTGGTCTTCACCATCTTGGTCACATGAGTCAATGTCATGTCTCATATGCAATGACCACCTTTATCTAAATCATCCACTTAGATACAAAGGTTAGTCCTAGGTTTCATCAATTAGCCAAAACCAAACTAGGGACTTTCAATCTCCCCCTTTTTGGTAATTGATGACAACCCTCACAAAGATGATTTTGATAATAAAAGTTTTGAACTTGTCATACTTGTCCAATCATTTTGCTCATAAGTAAAGTTTGGACAATTATCACAAGCTCGGTTTTGGTAGCATTAGCTCCCCCTACATATGTGCATAGAGTTTGGATTGAAAGCTTTGCACATATGCATGGATAGAAGTGTTGGGAGAGTAATTCTACCAAAAGGATGCTAAGGTGTAAGAAATGGACCTTTGAAGCGTGATACCAATCGGAGTTGCCTTTACACCATCCTTAGCATCATGAAGTAACTAGACAACCATCAAAACTCAAGAACCCCGTGAGATCAACATTATATGTAAAGGTTCTTGGACCACTTGTAAAGCTTTAGGCAAGTCTAGATACCACATGTAAAACTATTCCTATGCATGCTAGTAGATCATTTCATCATCCAAGTTCTATACTAGCATTGCACCACACAAGCATGTATATTGAATCTAAATACATGTGCAATGAGTAAGTCATATGAAAATGCACAAACAAATGCAACAACTTTGTTTATGAGCTTGCTCCCCCTACTTGTGTGCATCAAAAATTTTATTTACCCCTTTATCATGTTGAATCATCTTTTTCTCTCCCCCTTTGTCAACAACTTACCCAAAAATGGGATCAAATTGTGGAGAGAAGAAAAATGTTTGATGGAGTAGGTTAAAATTCATCAATTTTGGTTCAACCTAGAACACTTGCCAAAGATATTTAATTCGATTTGAACCAAAGACAAGCTTCTTCACACCTCATAATAAGGGTTATCTTGCCTATGTTGAATTAAACACTTATAGCAAATCTTCTAGATTCAACATTAGGTTTGCAAGCTCACAAACATGTCATATGCCACCACTAGATCAAAACAAACATAGAGGCAATAGTGGTAACATATATCTATCAAATTCATTTGATTTATCATGAATGCTCATGCATACCACTTATTATGTCTACATGCTCTAGCAAGTCCTTAGCATAGGATGAATGACATGTCAATCAACTTTTACCTTGCAATGTCGAAGGAGAGGCATGTCAATAAGTGAGTGGGGTGCATTCAACTCATATTTGAGAAATCAAGAATGTTCAATTCATTCCTTAGCTTGCAAAACCTCTTTTCATCGAGTGGCTTAGTTAGAATATCGGCAAGTTGATCATTGGTGCCAACACTTTCAATGGCAATATCTCCCTTTTGTTGATGATCTCTAATGAAATGATGCCTTATGTCAATATGCTTTGTTCTTCCATGTTGAACCGGGTTTTGTATCATCTTGATTGCACTCTCATTATCACATAGCAATGGCACATTCTCGAAGTTGAGGCCATAATCCTTCAAAGTTGATTTCATCCATAGCAATTGTGCACAACAACTCCCCGCACTCACATATTCGGCTTCGGCGGTAGAGATTGCCACACTATTTTGTTTCTTTAAGGACCATGACACAAGTGATCTTCCAAGTAATTGACATGTGCCACTTGTGCTCTTTCTATTGATCTTGCAACCCCCATAGTCGGAGTCCGAATATCCAATCAATTCAAACTTTGACCCCTTGGGATACCATAGTCCAACATCTCTTGTTTGCTTCAAGTACCTCAATATTCTCTTTGCGGCCGTGAGATGACTCTCTCTAGGTGAGGCTTGATATCTAGCACACATGCAAACACTAAACATGACATCCGGCCTTGATGCGGTGACATAGAGTAGACTTCCAATCAAAGACCGATATTCCTTTTGATTCACCATATTGCCATCAAGATCACTATCCAAATTGCCATTTGTACCCATTGGAGTTGAAATTGGCTTTGCATCTTGCATTCCAAACTTCTTCAACATGTCCCTTATGTATTTCCCTTGACTCACAAATGTCCCATTCTTCAATTGCTTGACTTGGAGACCTAAGTTCACCAATCATAGACATTTCAAACTCTTTGGCCATCATAGCACCAAATTCTTCACAATAAGCTTGATTGGTTGATCCAAAGATGATGTCATCAACATATATTTGCACTATGAATAGATCATTTCCAATCTTCTTGGTGAATAGAGTTGTATCAACCTTCCCCATCTTGAATCCCTTAGAGAGAAGGAAATCCCTTAGCCTCTCATACCATGCTCTAGGTGCTTGCTTTAAGCCGTATAAAGCCTTCTTCAACTTGTACACATGGTTGGGTTTCTTGTCATCTTCAAATCCGGGCGGTTGCTCAACAAAGACCAACTCATTGATAATCCCATTAAGAAATGCACTTTTGACATCCATTTGATATAGTTTGATGTTGTGTGCACAAGCATAAGCCAATAGAATCCTTATTGCCTCCAATCTTGCCACGGGAGCATATGTTTCATCATAGTCAAGACCTTCTACTTGAGTGTAACCTTGAGCAACTAGCCTTGCTTTGTTTCTCACTACAATGCCATCTTGATCTTGCTTGTTTTTGAACACCCACTTGGTTCCAATCACATTGTAGTCATTTGGCCTTTCTACCAACTCCAAACATCATTTCTTGTGAAATTATTAAGCTCTTCTTGCATAGCCATGATCCAATCGGCATCTCTCAAAGCTTCTTCTATCTTCTTTGGTTCTATGGTTGACACAAATGATGCATGCTCACAAAACATAGCCAATCTTGATCTTGTTTGCACACCACTTCTAATATCACCAATAACACTATCAATGGGGTGATCTCTTGCGACATGTTGTGGTTGGAGTACTTGCACTTGATTGCTTGAGCTTGGTTGATCACTTGATGTATCTTGATGAGAAGAACTAGCACCATGATCTTGCACTTGAGAGTCACTAACTTGCTTGAATGGTGAATTGAGCACTTGATCTTTATCATCATCTTGAATATCAATTACTTGCTTTGCTCTAATGTCCCCAATATCCATGTTCTTCATTGCTTCCACTAATAGAGTTCCACCAATATCATCTAGATTTTCTTCTTCATTTTGTGACCCATTGGTTTCATCAAATTGCACATCATGGACTTCTTCTAGAATGCCACTTGAGTTGTTCCAAACTCTATAAGCTTTGCTTGTAGTTGAATAACCAAGTAGGAACCCCTCATCACATCTCTTGTCAAACTTCCCCAATCTAGTGCCTTTCTTCAAGATATAGCATTTACTTCAAGTGCTCTAGCTGACAGCAGTAGGCCTGCCATATCACCTGCACAACGCACAAGATCGAACGAGCTTTCTTTGGATCTCGAGCATGAGCTAACGCCATCATTTTGTGAGACGATGGACTGTTTCTGTCTCCATAATTAATTGAGTCCACGGGGGACGTATTTGGCTATACAAACGGTCAAAACATAGTGTTAAACATGCCCGAACGAAACAACAAGCCTTGACGTCATTGCGATCCGTCAACCATATGAAATTTTAAGGACTAATTTGGCAGTATTCTCTAGTCACTCCCAATATTTCTAGCTCCAACTTCCCTCATCAGCTTCAGCTCTTCTCGCTCCCAACAGAAAAAACACCATTTGGTAGGGCTTCTTCATCATCTCTAGCTCTAGCTCTACGGAGAGGAAAGGTGGTGCAGGTGAGGAGGGGAGCCATGAGTGGCCGGTGCGACGCGGGCGGAGAGGAGGACAAGGCAGAAGAGATGGAGCGGTGGTGCCGGTGCCCCACGAGCGAGCGGCAAGACGCGGACGAAGAAGTGGAGTGGCGAGACGCGAGCCTAATGAGAGCAGGGTGCAGAAAAAATTGATAAAGAGCTTTCCCCCTTCTCCACGTACGGTACAACTGTCCGTCCCGAAACGAGCCATTTCCGAATGGAGCATTGTGAAGGGAGCGATTTCCGAATGGAGCACCGTGGATCGGCAACTTTAGGCAGGGCTCCATTGCCCGGTTTCTCGCATGAGCGGAGCTGCCGAAGACCACTCTGTGTGGTAGCGCGCCGAACCACTTAATATAGTGTTGAGTACTTTTTCTGTCCAGAAAAGAATGCAACCACGGGTTACGTACCAGCAAAAGTGGTTCACGGTTAACTAAATTTCTAGTAAATACTATTCATATTTACAGCTGCAAAATGATTATTATGAAAATACATTTCGTAATTAAATCTAATGATATTTATTTTATATCATAAATATTGATACTCTTTTAATTTATAATTGATGATACTAATTATGACACTGTGCTAGAATTGTGAGGGAGTGTCGTACTACTACTGGCTACTGACCTACGGTTGCTAGTAGCTAGCTAGCTATAGACAATGTCAATACAAGCCTTGTTCAGTTCCCGAATTGGAACATCCGAATTCACTACATTGCGCATTAAATACGTACTGTAGCAATTCGTTTGTATTTGGTAAAAATTGTCTAAACTTTGACTAATTAGGCTCAAAATGTTCGTCTCGCAAAGTACAATAAAACTGTGTAATTAGTTTTTAATTTCATCTATATTTAGTACTTCATACATGTGCCGACATTTTAATGTGACGGAAAATTTTTTTTTTACATAGTGAAATTTAGGAGGAGAAGTTGAGAACTAAACAAAACCCCGGTGCCAGTTGACTGGTTGGCAATCAAAAGTGCGCCGAAAACGCAGCCGCCGCATGTGCAGCGCTGCTCAGTGCTCACTCGCACACAATACCGACGCGCAAATTAGCCTACAGGTAAGGTAGGTAGGCACGGGTTGTTCGCGATCATTATTAGAATATCAATGCAGTTGGTGCCGGTTGATTAGCAGGTACTCCCTCCGTCATAGAAAAAATGTCGTTTTAGATTTTTCAGATATCGTATTTGATCGTTCATCTTATTTAAAATTTTTTAATAAATATTATTTATTTTGTTATGACTTATTTTATTATTAGAGATACTTCAATATTGATTTATTTATTTTATAATTTATACAAAATTTTTGAATAAGACGAACGGTTAAACACGATGTCTGAAAAATCTAAAACGACATTTTTTCTGAGACGGAGGGAGTACATAGCTAAAGCTAGCTGAGGGTCTGAGGCTGATACGTACTCCGTATGGCCGTATGGGTGTGTGTGTGTGTGGGGGGAGGGGGAGCGGGGATGCGAGACGCTGCGAGCTCCTGTACTGGTTGAGTATCAGAGTAAACTGCTGCACCCCGCGCGACGCGCGTACGTCGTCAAACAGAGGAACTCAGGTATAGCAAGTGTCAATTGACGACTGGCAATACCTGCAGGAAGCTGCTTGTGATTGTTGACGTTGCATCCGGGCATTGGTCATGTGAGATTGTGATGTGAGAAGTGAGGGACGGTACTGGAGTTGACGGCGATACATACAGACACAGTGTGATGCTCAGGCGTCCCTGACTTTGGTATGCGTACATACGTACGTAGCGCGTAACTGCTACGTACACGCGATCCACCTAACTACGTACGCACTGACGCATGCTTATCAGGGAACAGTTGTGGGTAAATTATCTGTTCACTGTTCTGCTCTGTGTCACTGTTATCAACCGGACTGTCCGTTGAGGGTAAATGATCTGCTCGACCACTTGTCGACTAGTCCTGACTCCTGAAGGACAACTTGAAGCTCCCCTGTTGTCTTTGCAGAATCAGGAGAAGAAATCAGTCTCTGACTGTGTGAGGTGGCAAGGCCCGGTTGGTAGCACTAAGACTACCCGCAGCGGTACTCTAAAACGATACTCTAAAGCTTTAGAGTATGAATATAGAGTAAAAACTGCTGCACTGGATACTCTAAAACGATACTCTATCCTTTCTCTCACTCTATATTTAGAGTAGTACTGTGCTTACTCTATACTCTATAGTGGCGGGCCCCACTGGCTAAACAAAGGAAAAAATGCTATAACTCACAAACCAAAAATCCAAATTAAATTTTGATTTCACCATTAAATTCGTCTCAATAAATCCTTCAAAACTAGATTACACATAGATATATTTAGATAAAGTGACAAGTGGGTCCCACAGTGGATAGAGTGGATAGAGGATGATATAGAGGATAGATGAGTGCGGAAGAATTGAGTATAGAGGAGAAAATCTTGCTGACTAGGACGTATAGAGGATGAATATAGAGGTCCATGAGTGCGGGTAGTCTAAGGGCAGTCCCAACGGCATTGATGGTGGTTTCTATAGTCATTAAATGAGGGCAAAAATGATGACGTGGCAACCGAATTAATGGAGAGAGAGAGCTAAAAACGGAGAAACGGTTTCGCCTGCACGAAACGAAGTCGACGCTCGCAACGATGCAGCATGAAACCACAAAAACGCCGATGGGAAGACACGGGTCGTTTGCATAGCATTGATGGCGCCGCCGACGCACCCGCCGTGCCGCTACGACCACGCCCGCCCTGCTCGCCCGCCGCGACGCGCCCGCCGCTGCCGCGCGCCGTGGTCGCGTCCGCCGCGCCGCCGTGGCAGCGCCCGCCGTGCTCGCCGGAGCCGCGCCCGCCGTGCTCGTCGTGGCCAGGCTCGCCCTGCACGCCCGCCCGCCCGCGCCTCCGCGCTCGCCCGCCGCGGCCACACGCGCCCGCGGCTCGACGCTCGCCCGCCGCAGGGCCGCGCCTCCGCGCTCGCCGTGCCGCCCCGCGTGCGAGCGGCCTCGCCGGTTGCGCCGCCTCACCCGTCCGCGCCGGCCCCGCTCGCCGGCCGAGCTCCACGACGACGGCGAACGCGAGCACGCGGCCTTCAATGGCGCGCAGCCTCGCCGGCCGCCATGCGCGCTCGCCTCGCCGGCCGCCGCGAGCGCTCGCCTTGCCTCTGCATCTCGGATAGCAGGGCCGCCGCGCCGCCGTGCCTGCTCGCGCTCGCCGGCCGCACCCGCGCCCGCCGCGCGCGTCGCGCCTGCTCGCGCCGCGCCGCCGCGGCCGCCCCGCTCGCGCCGCGCCTGCTCGTGTCCACAGCGCAGTGGAAGAGATAAAGGAAGGGAGGAACAGTGGAAATTTATTGAACATTTATTGTCCGAAGACTTCACCGTTGGACGGGGCTCGTTTCGACGGTGATATTACCGTTGGGACTGCCCTAATAGGATCTGCGGTGAGTTGTATGCTCGGTTAGGATATACTACTTGCTATCTGTAAGCGTAGGATAATGTTATGTATTGGCGCTCAGAATGAATGATGAGTTTCATCGGTTAATACTACTAGCAAATTTGCCCGTGCGTTGCAACGGGAAAAAATAAATATTTATCATATGAACCGTAAAATCATAAATTATCAAAAAATATTTTTATTAACAGTATAAAAGCAGTAATAACGAACTTGGTGTCATCCTTACCTACACATTTTTTAAAAATTTTTACAAGATAGTAGCATACCCGTGCGTTGCTACGGGACAACTAAACTTTTATATAAAAACACATGGATCGCATGATAAGATAATAGTACTGTGAAATTAAATACCGACGTTAAAGTAACATTTAATTCAAAAAGCAAAGTTCGTAAAATTAACATAGTCACGGAGAACGCGACATCGCAGGCTTACAACTTTACTATATAAACCTTTCCGTGATGCGGCTAAAATAATATTTTATATCGGCAGAAAGAATCTCCGATATCCATTTCTTTCATGCGCCTATAAATCCACGAATAAGTTCTACCACATCTCCCTACTATCTTGTACACAAGTTCGAGTATATATGTAAATATTAGTCCCTGTCACATGGCTAATACTTAATCTCTTGAAAAATCTCTCACAAAACCTTAAAACAAAGTATGTTATATTCACCGTATAAATTGTGTGGCTTTAGGACTATCCCATACAAACATATACTATAGGATAAAGTATCCACTCGAGTTTGTGTGGTAAGATTCACCATAAGCAATATATAGAAATAGTTAAATTATAGGTATTATTATTACAAGCGACGATGACTATAGCAAGATTCACCATCAAATAACTAAAAGGCAGCACATAGATTCCAGATTTCCAACTGAACTACAATCTACAATCTCAGCATTTCTTCAACATTGTTATTTCTCACTTCAGTTCAATTATTACAAGCGAGGATGACTATGGCAAGATTCACCATCAAATAACTAAAAGGCAGCACCACATGTATATATCTAATGTATATATCTATAAATGTCACAAGTCCTGTACTACTTGCCTGCTACCAGGCCGAGACATCACTTTAGCAAAATAGGAACCACGTGTCCACATGTAAGATCATGTTTGATTTGTCTTCTCTTCCATAGGACAACACATCATTGGAAATAAATCCCTACTACTGCTATGACACAGATTGTTGTCTTTCTTCAAATTGTCAAAGTACTTTACTCATAGGTACAGATCTGGCCTTTTTACTTTTAATTGTATATTAATAACAATCTAGTACACTGTTGTAGCAACAAAAGTTCCCTAGTATGCAATTTGACTAAATTGGTTTCAATCGTCTGTTCATCAGAACTTCAATGTAACAATATAGCTTCAGAACTTCCAGATCATGTTCAACCTTTCAAAATGGTCTTGTAGTTCTGGGATAAAAAGAAAAAAAATATCATATTCCGATAAACTGTTATCTATGCATCAAACTCTCTCAACAAAAAAATTGTAAAAAAATTATTGAACAGGCTCAGCAACTTAACCAAAAATTCAAATAAATTATTTATCAATATCTGTACGAAAAAACCATTGATTATGAAAACTAAAACACATGTATATTTAATTTAAGAGAAAAACAAACGACAAATGGCTAGTTTGATGATAACACACATCAGTATCATATTAATTGCCTTATTCTGCATCCAACATATAGGACAGATAAAGTTGGGTGTCTCTTTGCCCATTTGATTATTATAATTTAGAGCGTTGGGTAGTGAGCATACACAAATACAACAGTTATGTTCTAAAAGCATATAATCCAGTGTACACATTATAGTGTTTCAGACGAGGCAAGTCTGAGATTTAGAAGTTGGGTCATGCTTAGCGTCACAAGATTCACATGTCACTGGCAATTGAGCTTTAACTTTTGCATCAATTGTAAGATGAAACAGATTGAAATCACAATAGGTACAGGTGTGATCTTCGGCTCCTGGATTTTCAAAAGAGACTTAAAGGCAACAAGTGATGATTGCAACAGCCAATTAGACACGTATGAACATTCATCCAAAATGGAAATCAAACCAAGCAGATTGAAATCACAATGCATTAAGTCCTTGAGGATAATCCAGCAGGCTCCTCCATGCCGCGACCGGGAACTTGAAATCACAATGCAATTGCAGGCCATTTCGAATTAAATTGTCACAATGATTTAAAGTTGTAGTTGATTAGCGTACCAAAAACTTGATGGCTTTGACGATGGCCTGGAGTAGTGGCAGGGAGATGCCGGTAAAGTCCTTGCCTGGGTCGTCGCGGGCAGGGATGGCTAGCTTGGAGGGATATGAGGAACCATTTGCCGATATCCCCTACTCCCAATTTGGATCCCATACCAAGCAATGTTTTACGTCCTGCAGAGTAGAAAATTGATTCACACTATATTGTGGGCACACCAAAAAAAACACATCATAATTAACACAACTTTTTTTCATCATTTTTTGACCATATAGTAAGAGAAACCGACCTACAATTTGAGGACACCATTTTCTAAGAATCTTTTCTTATCTACATAACTTTAACAAGTAGATAAGAGCATACAGTTTGACACATTTTAGAACCTCTACTAAGGCATGACAGTTTGGCATGAGCATGACAGGAAAGCATTGCGATATCCTACTTCTCAGTGACCACCACTGTAAATTGTTCATATGCATCTTGGTTTTCTAATGCCTTTTCAAAACACAGGATATCAGAGTCCTGCCATAGCTCTACAAATATACACCTAACACCTAAATTTTCTCAGTTTGTCATTGTTTAGTTCTAACTGCTAATGCTAAACTACTGAAAATACAGATAATTCATCCATGCATCTGCAAAGTTCCCATTTAATATATATAGGTAGGATTAATTCACTAATTATGTGCAGAGAATAGCTCTTTTATCTATTGCAAGGAAAGGCTGGCAACCTGTAGCAGGGCAAAGCATATCAAGCAATTCATCCAAAAAGATGTGACATATGAAAAGGCCTTCTTGATTTGGAAGGGCAAGTTAACTCCCATACTGGTTGGTGCTAGATGGATCGGAAGATGCAAGCACTGACCTAGGCATGTGGTGTTGTCAGATTTGCTAAAGTAACGCAAGGCTCGGGTGGATTCGTGGAGGAGGCGGTCCATGTACCTGAACATGCCTTTCTTGGCCAGCGCTGAATGCTCTTGTCCTCTTTTTTGCCATTCCGATCACTGTCGCTGCCATTTCTAGCCGACGTCTATGAAGCACGGCAACAACACAACCTGTTGTGTTATGGTTCTCAGAACAACACAAACAAATCACCATCAAAACCGCAATCACCACAGATCAAAACCAAAAACCAATGAGAATGGGGAAGAGACGGGCAAATCGAATCGTACCTAGAGTCGAGAGTCTCAACTGCTGGATCAATGTGGGCCGTTCCAAATCTCAGACTCCAGGCAGCGACGGTGCCAGCCATCGTCCGTCACACGTTGAGGCCATGGCGGCACCCCGCCCCCTTGGCCACCGTGTCTCTAGGCGACGGCACGCCCCTGGGCCGCCCGCACGCTGAGGCCGCAGCGGCGGCGCTAACCCTTGCGTCGAGTCCCGTGCATCGAGGTGGGACTGGGACTGCAACTTTCCCTCCGATGCAGATCCAAAGGAGGGAGGCAGGGCAGGCCACAGGTGGAACGCACGGGGTGGCCGGGTGGGGCAACGCACGGTCCACTATGGCGGCGGTCGGCGAGTCTACGGGCTCCTCGTCCTCCATGGCCACACCGTCGTCGCGAGCTCCTCCAGTGTGAGGCCGTGCAGCGGCGCAGGGCGGGCGGCAGTGGCCTGTCGAGGTCGTCCGGCGGCTTCGTGGTCGCGGTCGTAGGGGGCGCAGGGATCGCAGGCTTCCGGGGCGGCGGTTGCGGAGGAAGAGGAAGCGGAGCGCGGAGGATTTTGGGCGATTTGGCACTTGGGCAGGCGGTCCGACGCCTCAGTACTACGGGATTGGAGGAGATTGCGCGGAGGATTTTGGGAAGGTTTTTGATTTTTGAATGCACGGAGGGCACAGATGGAGATCGAGGTTTCCGTTTCCTTTTGAGTTTCCCGTTTCCTTGTTGGCAGCGTGGGGAGAGGGATCGCAGGGGGAGAGCCTCGAGGTTACACCAAGCCTAAGACTTTCCATGTTTGTCGCAAGAGGGCGGTGCAAATGTGAGGCGAAACTTTTGTCGCACCAAATAATTGTCTTACTTTTAGTCTTTTTAGTTGTAGGAGAATACGTGTAACCACCCTCTCTACATCTGAGGTCCACCTATGCTCCTCGAGCCCTCCTCTACCCATCCCCATCTACAGTAATCTACCTTCTCTATCCTTATCCTCTCCGCCCAGCCTCACGCACGGTCGATTCCGAGGAACTCCGTCCTCGCGCATGGCCATCCTCAGCGACCCGGTGGCCCCGTGCCATGAGGTCCGGCAACCTCATGCCGGCGCAGCTTCCCGCGCCGCCAACAACTCGGTGGCCAAGGTGGCCCCGCGCCATGGGCTCCGGCAACCCCACGCCAGGGCAGCTTCCCGCGCCGCCGAGCCGGCGGCCACGATGGTGCTCTTCTCGCCTCGCCGCATAGGGTCCAGGTCCTATAGTGCTGACCTCATCCTTGGTCCTTGTTCCTATACCAGTTCTTCTTCCCCTGCGAAAATCTCTTCTTCCACGCTGTTCTTGTGCTCGGGTCCTGTTGAGTGGGCAATGCACGGCGCTGGGGCTGAGGGGAGCGGTCTGCCATGGGCCGGCCGGCCTGGCTGCATTAGCTAGCCGCAAGTGCGGTGTCCGCGGCATTTTTTTTTGCTCTTTTCCTCACCACTTTAGTTTTTTTTCCTCAGATCCGGTGAAATCATTGTTTGGTTTCTTCCTTAGATCCGGCTAAGTGGGATCAGGGTCGCCCACATCTGCCAAGCTTCTCTGCTCCGCCAACGGCCGTCCACCGGCGAGCTCTATAACTTGTATCGATTTTTTTTCAGAGAAGAAGATCTTGTTTTAGAATGGAGGAAGAAGAAATCATGAATTTTTTTGTTTGATTTGAGGAATCGTGGTCTCATTGAGGTAGCAATGAATTTATTGATAGATAGAGCTTCGTTCTGATCCGATCCATGCTCGCAATCTTTGTATTGTTTGGTTTTTATAGTCTGAATTTAACATCCTATTCGATTTCTATTTTTTATTTCGATTCGAAGTCCTAATGAATACGGAAAATATGCCCGTATTGTACCTGAGCTCCAATTTTTTTTCTTTCCGATCTCTATTGCGTTCGATTCTTGTTGGATTGGAAGCGATTTTTTTCCCAAAATCTCCACCGATTCCTGCCTCACGTAACTTAGCTACCTCATCACGTAACTGGCTGGCAGACAGAAAATTTAAGGCGGAAACAAAAAGTTGTGCAGAAATTTTCACAATTAAATATTAGGTATAGATATGGCGGCAGAGAATTCCTGCCCCTTGACAGTTTGCTAGTGCTATCTAATTATTTGATTCCTTGGAGCATCTTTTATAGTCTTCTCTTGAAATGTGTTTGGACGCGGAGTGATGTTTATCAGAGCCTTCCGGTTTACTATCTTCCTATCGCGCGGATGCAGGGCCTTGTCCATCCGTTGATCTTGTTTGGCACTCTCAATCTTTTGTTCTTTTTGGCAATATACATGTCCTCAATCATTGGGCAACGCAAACATAGGCAGCATTCAGCAAGAGCAGGTCTTGCACATTTGCTTACTTATCCAAAGGATCGAAGTCGTACTCGTACACATGTTGCTGTTTCTATTTCAAAGGCAAGGAATTATAGAAAGAGTATTCGGTTTCCATTGCTACTCCGTCTCCGTGGATGCAAAACTTCTTGCTGTTGATGTCAGTATGTCACCATCACTCAGATCCCCCTCTTCATTCACACGGTGGCTTAATTTGGAGAATTGAAAAGTAGATAGTTTGTTAGTTTAAACGTTCCAAGTTAATCTCAGAACTGTAACAAATACTTGGCGAAAGCGACATGAGATTTTTGTTATATTTTCTACCAGTGAGCTGAGCTCTATTTGGTGGAGCAAAGCAATCCCGCAGCCGGCCCATGCAAAGGAGCCATCGGGCTCTGGAGGCCCATGAGTAGCAGGTCCGTACGCCGATCCCAGCCGGAAATCGTCCCGTCCGAACGCTCGGACGGGAGCCTCACGCCGAACGGGAGACCGGACGCGCGCCAAACGGTCCCATCCAAGCGTGCAGGGTGCCGATGGGAAGCACGGAGCCGACGGCAACCGGCGTCGATTCCCGTGGCCGTCTAATGCGGACTTCGAACACGCGTCGTGCATCTGAGGAGGGGGTGCATCCTGGACGCAATGAGCCCAGAGTCCACCCAATTTTCTTCTCGAACGGAGCGGTTCGCACGTCAGCTATTTAGGGCGTGTTTGATTTCCTGGCTCTCGCTGGCCTGGCCAGCCGGCCAGGCTGTGGCCAGCCACGGCCTGGTTCCGTGGGGCAACTCCTCTTGTTTGATTTTCAAGTACCTAGTGAGCCAAGCCAGCTTAAGATCGTGTTTGATTTGTGCACAGATGGATTGGATGACCTTCGCACCAAGAACATGGTGAAGTTACCCTCTAGTTTCTCTTTTCGACATTCCGTCGAGCACTTGGTGGGCGCCAACCATGGTCGTGGCGACCAGCAGCACCTCTTGCCGTCGCCACCATGTGCCGCCTTCGCCTGCCTCCTCGCGCTCGCAGCTCCGCCTCGCTCCGTCGAGCCTCCTCACAGCCGCAGCCGTGCACGGTGAGGCTGAATCGGTGGTGCTCCTCGCACAGCAGGTCCCGGTCGCGGCAGCCGCCGCCGCGTGCGCACGGGTGCGGGGACGGGGCGCGGCCGCTGGCGCAGGGACGGGCGCTGCCACCGGCGCGGGGACGGGGCGCGGCCGCCGGCGGGGGACGGGGCGCGGCCGCCGGCGCGGCGCGGGGACGGGGCGCGGCCGCCGTCGCGGCGCGGGGACGGGGCGTGGCCGCGGACGCGCGGCACCCGGCGCAGGAACGGAGCGTGGCCGCCGGCGGGGGGACGGGGTGCGGTGCTAGGACACGAGGACGAGAACGCGGCGAAGAAGAAGAGAAGCGGTGAGAGTCTGGAGGTGACTTGAACGGGCTGAAGAGGCCGAAGCGGACTTGGCTCCAGAAAAACGCAATCCAGGAGCGTTTCCTGGGAGCCAAGAGAGAGTGTTTTTGCATCCGGCGGACCTGGCTCGCGAGTGGGCCCAAGAAATCAAACACGGAAGCCTGCACCTGGGGAGCTCGGGCCACTGGTTTTGGCCCAAATCAAACACGCCCTTAGAGCCTGTTGGGAACGAGCGCGAGCTCGGATGGTGAAGACTCCGGGTGGTGGAGCCACCCATCGTGGGTTCGAACCACGATTTCCCACCTTCAGGAACAATAGTTCCCATTTAATCTGCAGCCTCTCACCCGTGCGAAGCCATGGGACTATGACGTGCCCGTCATCTACGGAATTTTCCGGTGATCTCTACAAGGACGCAGTCGTTAGTTCTGGGTATAGTTGTAGGGCTATTTGTACGCGTATAGTGTGTGTGTGGGGTGTGTGTGCGTGTGTAGAGTGGTGTGTGTATACGCAGATACTACAACGGTACCCAGACGAGAGGCATAAAAAACTATTTAGAGCCTGTTTAGTTTCCAAAAAGCGAACCCAAAAAGTGCTACAGTACCTGTCACATCAAATCTTGCGGCACATGTATGTAGTACTAAATGTAGACGAAAGAAAAAACTAATTACACAGTTTAGTTGTAAATCACGAGACAAATCTTTTGAGCCTAATTAGTCCATGATTGGACACAAATTGCCAAATAAAACGAAAAGTGCTACAATAGCCGAACCTAAAAAATTTCACCAACTAAACAAGCCCTTATACGGGCTGCCTTTTTCTCTCCCTTTCCTGTATGCGGTTTAGTTGCCAAAAATTTGACAAAATGACACTGTAGCAAAATTCGTTGTTATTTGGTAATTAGTGTTCAATCATGGTCTAATTAGGCTCAAAAGATTCGTCTCATCTATTTCATCTAAACTGTATAATTAATTTTATTTTTTATCTATATTTAATACTTCATACATGCGTCAAAGATTCGATGTGACGGAAAATGTTGAATTTTTTTGCAAAATCTTTTGCAACTAAACAGGGCCTATATATAAGCCAGCGAGAAAGCTTTGCTTGATTAGCCTATACGTGAACACACAAGAGCGTACGTGCCTTTTTTTTTATATATTTCTCTTTTCTTTTCTTTTCTTTCATTCCTGGCTTCCATTTACTTTTCCGTTTTCTTTTCTTTTTCCTGTGGTTTTTGTTCTTTTTTCATCTTTTATCTTTCTTTTATTTCTTTTTTAACTATAATTTAATGTTTTTTTATTTTATGGTTCATTCTTTTTTGTTTATTCTTTATTCTTTTTTTCTCTTTTCTATGTTTTTTGGATTCTCTTATTTTTATTTCATTTAATTTTTTATTTTTCTCCTTTTTAGTGTACTATTGTTAACTTTGTATTCCTATTTTTTTGTATTTTATAAGATATGTACGATGTTTACGTAGTATAAATATGATATTCTATGATATTTTTATTTATTCACACTATGTTCATCAGATGTCGCAAGGTGTATTCCGAGGTATTCACGTAGTAATTTTACTTAACTATAGGAGTAATTTGTTATTTAAGATCTAGATTATTGTTCTCCTAAATTGAGAACATTTGTCTTGTGAAGACGGGGTATTATTTTCTAAACCTAGAAAATCCCCTCTTTTGTCTCTTTTTCTTATCCATTTCAATTCTTTTTCTTTTTCTATTTATTTTTTCTTTTTCATTATTTTTTATTTTCTATTTATTATATTCTTTTTTATTTCTTTTCTTGTTTTCTCTATGTTTTCTATAGAATTTTTTATTTCCTATTTTTTATTTTATCTTACTTAATTATTTTTTCTTGTTCAATTTTTTATTTTATATATATTCCATAAGATGTTATGTTTATTTAGTATAGATGTGATGTTCTATGATGTTTTTGTAATGTTCACGTGGTATATAATGTCATGTTCTGTGATGTTTTTTGTGATGTTCTTGTAGTATACGTGCGATGTTCTATGATTTTTTTATGTTCACGTGTTATATTTGTGATATTCCACAATGTATTTTATGACGTTCACGTAGTATATATTTGATGTTCACGTAATATACAATGATGTTTTATGATGTATTATGTGATGTTCATGTAGTATACATGTAATGTTTTATTATGTCTTTTGTGATGTTCACATGATTTTATGATATAACTATGATGTTCCACAATGTATTTTTGATATTCTATTTTATTCTTTTATTTTCAAGTTTGCTTTTTTTTTCCCTATATTCCATTGTATATGGTATACACGTGATGTTCATGTAGTATAAACGTGACGTCCTATATTTTATATGTTCATATCGTATGAATGGGATATTATATAATTATCTTTAAGCATTCACAAAGTACCCGAGACATATTCTATAGTATATTTTCAGGTTGTTCAAATAGTATCTATATGATGATATTTTACATTTCTCTCTTTTACATGGTTTTTTTGTTTTCCTTTATGCTTTGTTTTATCTTTTATTATTTTTTCTATTTGTGTAATATTATTTATTATAAAATTTTATATATTTTATATTTTTTGTTTTTAATTTTTACGGATATTATAGTTTCAATCACTTAAATCTATAACTTTTTCTTTTAGATCTGGAATATTGTTTTTGTAAATCAAGAACATTTTTCTTGTGAAGGCTGAGCATTGTTTTTTTAACCTAGAACATCACCTTTGTTCAATAATAAAAGAAAATGTTCTATCTTTATAAAATAAATGTTCGTTAATGAAATTTTGTCTAAATATATTCATATGGGGTGTTGTTTTAAAGGATTTATTATAAGAAATACAATGATGCAATTGAATTTAATTCAGATGCTCGATTTAGCGGTTACAAGTTTTTTTTAGTTGGTAGAAAATTATGACGTTAGTACATGCAACTTCCTACACGCAAATCAATAGGATGAAAAAGATAATCTAGAGTACTCCGTACTTTACTGTCCAACCGCCTCACTTCCTGCGCGTGTTGCAACCTGGGCCTCGTTTAGTTTACTCCGAAAGTTAGAATTTTTTTACATTTTTTTTATCACATCAATCTTTGGACATATGCATGTAACATTAAATGTAGATAAAAAAATAACTAACTGCATAGTTTAGTTGTAAATCATGAAATAAATCTTTTAATCCTACTTAGTTCATAATTAAATAATAATTGTCAAATACAAACCAAATGCTAAAGTTTTAAATTTTTCTAACTTCTTTCGTCTAGACAAGGCCGTGCGAATATTTGCGCGCGCTGCCCGGCCGGCGCGGGATACGGTCCGAACGACCGGACTCTAGCAGCCCCCGATCCCAGCGGCGTCCCCCGAAACCAGGGGGAGCAAAACGGCGACAAGCCCCACCGTTCCCGTGCAAACAATTCGGTTGCCCGTGCCCTGCGTGGACCACGGGAGGGCCCACTAGCCATCCACCCCGCGCACGTAGGCCACCAGTCTCCTCGCCTCCTCGGCTGTTCCCCTCCCGCTTCCCGACGACACAGCCCGACCAGCCCACAGCTCACAAGGGATAACACCAAGCCACACCAAAACCCCCAACCCAGACCCTAGCGACCAGCCACATTGATGACCTCCGCCGCCGCCGACGTAGATGCACTGGCTCTCCCTCACCGTCATTGACGCCGCCTCCGCCACCGCCGCCGCTATGCCCTTTGCGCTCCGGTTCGGTGGATCCCCAGCGCTCCGCCTCGCAGCCGGGCGCCGCCGCCCGGGCCCGCGGCCCCCGGCGTGGCTGCGCTTTGGTGGCGGGGCCGGGGCCGGGGCGCGGAGGCTGCTATGCTCCGCCGAGGCCGCTAGGAGGGGTGGCGGTGACGAGGATGCGGAGGTGGAGGCGGAGGAGGGTCGGAGGGGAGGCGGGAGCCGCGTGCCATCGGAGAGGAGGATGAGGGGCGGGGGGAACGCGGCTGCCGCGGTGGGGACGAGCGTCGAGCTCCTGGCCATTCCTGGTGTGGGGCCGCGCAACCTTCGGAAGCTCGTAGACAATGGCTTCGAGGGCGTCGCGCAGCTCAAGCAGCTCTACAGGGACAAGGTGCACTTGCTTGTGTTTCGCCATTTGCTGGTTTGTGTGTTACAAGTAGGATTTCGGTTGCTTCAGGGCGTGGATATTATTGCATCAAAGAAAGCCTACACTTGTTACAGAATTTTAATCATCGGCGTTTTAATTAGTTACTTAAAAGAGCACCCTAAAATGGCCGTGTTTCCACAGTTCGTTCATGTGCCTACCTTTTTGCTTCGTTTTGGTTAATAATAACAGTTTTTGTTGTGCAAGCCAAAATTGCACACTTAGGTATCCTTTCTGCAAGCTATTAACAATGTAAAATATTTAAGTAGCAAATGTTTATCATTATAGAGGGTCTCTAGTTTATTTTTAAGTAACCAAGCATATGTGAAGTTTGAAATCAAATGAAAGGAACATGGCATGCTAATAAAAAATAGGGAAAACAGCGTTTTTCCTCCTGTCCAGAAGTTCAATTGTGATTTTACCCCTATTTTTTTCAACTTTGTGATTTTACCCTTGTTATTTTGAAACGAAGGAGCTGTTTGCCCCTGGTTTGGATGTCCATTATTTAGAGGCTGATTAAACGATTTAAAAAAAACACAAAAAATCAGATTCCAAATGACTGAAATGCCCTTATCACAATTATCCCATCCCCACCGTGTCCACCTGTGCCTATTGGCTTTCTGGCTTTCTCCCGAAATCGGCGGGGGAGGCACGGCCAGCGGGCTCGCGGCGTGGCGGGTGCGGCTGGGCGGGCGCCGCTGCATGGCCAGCAGGCGCGGCTGGCTGGGCACCACGGCTGAGCGGGCTGGCTGCGCAGCGGGGCCGCAGTTGTGCAGCTGGGCGGACACCGCGGCAGCGGCAGCGGGCGCGCAGCCGGGCGTGGCGGGCAGGCGGTGGGGCGGCTGCATGCAAGGAGGGCGCCGCGGTCTCGTGCGGGGCTGGATGCATCGACCGAGCAGCAAGAATAGGAGCGGCGATGACAATGAGAGCGTGTTCGCCTGAACGGCATTGGCAAGTAGCGCAGGCTGCAGGCAAGGTGTTCGTCGGAACGCAACAATGGACTTGACTTGCTGATTTCGTTTGTCATTTTGCTCCTAACTTTTTGGGTATCATAGTCAGGACTACTATAGACACCCAACATGTGAATTGTGAATATTTTTTCCAATATTAAATCTGAATTGACCAAATATAATAACCATTTTTTCAAAATACAATATATATGTCTTATTCCAAATTAGGGGTAAAATCACAAATAGCCCTAAATAACCAGGGGCAAAATCACATGGGCATATTTGTCCTTTGGTACAAAGTTAACACCGTTAGGGGAGGATGACGGAATAGGGGCAAAGTGATGCTTCGTTTTGAAAAAGCAGGGGCAAATTCACAAAGTTAAAAAAAACAGGGGCAAAATCACAATATCGACATAAAAATAGGGCTATGAATGCAAGAGCCCCTAAAAAATATGTTCTGATTTACAGTTTTAGATTTATTGGACTTTTGAGACAATAATATCACCAGCCCCCTTATCTTGAAGTCTCTTAAAGAAAACCAGGTCCATTTTGGAGTATTTCAGACAGTCAAAATTGTAAAGGATCCATGTCCATTGTAGGTGTAAGTAAACAAACTCATGCTATTAAGGTTGCAATTCTTGCATAGATCTTAAAGTGCTTACATGGTGTCATAGATTTACAAATGATACGAAAACACTTTCAGCTTTCTGCTTAGGCCCTGTTTGGAACATGGGATTTTTTCCTCGAATCCTGCGTTTTCCTGTGAAATTCTTTGAAGATTCCTGTGAAATTCTAGCATAGATCTTTTGTTTTTATTGTTGTTGATGTTATTGTGTAGGTTTTACAGTTTTCTCCATTTGACACACTTTTCTCTCGATTTAGAACCACTATATGTTATACTAATAGCTTGCATGCATGTGCAGTTCTTTGGCAAGTCTAGTGGGCAGATGGTTGAATTCTTACAGTGTTCTGTTGGCATTGTACATAAGAATCATGCTGAGAGTATAACCTCATTCATTAAAGAGAGTGTTGATGAGGAGCTGAAAGATACAGATTCATCTAAACCCACTCAGAAGAAGAGGCTGACCTTTTGTGTGGAAGGGAATATCAGTGTTGGGAAAACCACTTTCCTCCAAAGAATAGCTAATGAGACAATTGAACTGCGTGATCTTGTAGAGATAGTTCCTGAGCCTATTGATAAGTGGCAAGATGTTGGCCCTGATCACTTCAATATATTGGATGCCTTCTACGCTGAGCCACATAGGTATGCATACACTTTCCAAAACTATGTGTTTGTGACGAGGGTCATGCAAGAAAGGGAATCTCAAGCTGGAATAAAACCTCTCAGACTGATGGAAAGAAGTGTATTCAGTGATAGGATGGTAGGTCAATCATTCTTGCAAATGCTATTTCAGGAACTGAACATGCATTTCAGTTGCCTTCTGATATGATTATCAAGTATCATCATCCAACTGACTGTTCTGTTATTGTGTACCAGGTATTCGTCCGTGCTGTTCACGAAGCTAATTGGATGAATGAGATGGAGATCAGCATCTACGATTCCTGGTTTGATCCAGTTGTGTCATCACTCCCAGGTCTCATCCCAGATGGATTTATCTATTTAAGAGCTAGTCCAGATACTTGCCACAAAAGGATGATGCATAGGAGAAGATCAGAGGAAGGTGGTGTTACACTTGATTACTTGCAAGGTTTGCATGAGAAGCATGAGAGCTGGTTGCTTCCTTCTAAAGGATCAGGTCCTGGTGTATTATCGGTCAGTCAACTGCCCATGCATATGGAGGGCTCCTTGCCTCCAGAAATACGGGATCGTGTGTTTCACTTGGAAGGAAATCACATGCACTCTAGCATCCAGAAGGTACTTGCTCCCATTGTTTCAAATTCTGGATTCAGGAAACACATGGGGGTATTTCCTGATCTGTCAGGGCTTTCCAAAGTTTTGAATAAAAAATGGTTAACGAACATTACCCACTCGATTTTTTATGACTTCAGTGGTTATTGGCTTGTTATAAAGTTCAATTTCATTTAAACGTTGGTGATGCTGTTTCGACTTTTTAGGGAGGACAGTAAACATGTGTAACAGTTCTATGTCAATTCACTAGAAATATTGTCATTTTCCTAATGCTACTTGTGCAAGCACCAACATTATCACAAACTGTATTACTATTATTACAGTTTTGTACTAGCACACACACTGTCCAATCTCAGAATCTAAAAGCAATTGCAAAGGAACAAAAAAAAAACTTTGATTCAAATTTAAATTGAATGGTTTGCTAGGAATGGTAGATCAGTTCCTGGAGGTATCCAGGTTATTACTACTGAAATTAGCATCACTGCTTTAAGCACCTCAGTTAAATTAATGTCTTTTTCTATGTAGGTTCCTGCTCTCATCTTGGATTGTGAACCTGACATTGATTTCAGCAAAGACATAGAAGCTAAACGACAGTAAGTTTGCACATTGCACAAGTTCCTTATACAAGCTGTGTTATTTCTTGCTTCAAGTTTTGCCCATGGACAGCAGTGAGTTTGTTGCTCCTGTAGTTCTATTCCAGTCACTGTTTACTGAATTGAATTCCAGCATACTCCTACTTGTTTTCTATGAAGACTTTGACCTACCCACAGAATCATGTGTTCTCATTTAACGCTTGTCTTTCGTCTGTGTAGATATGCTAGGCAAGTAGCGGAGTTCTTCGAATTTGTGAAGAAAAAGCAGGAGCAAGCTCCATCCGAGCAAACAATCAATGTCAAGGACCGCATGAACCCACAGGTATTGCTTCCTAACAGCAGCCGCTTGTGGGGGTCCCTAAAGGCAACCCTTTTGCAGGCTCACCAATGAATCTGGATTTCAGAAGAGCCATGTCTTCGTACCTCTCAACTTAGGACTCCCAGCTGCTAAAAGAAATTAGCTGTCCTCGCTCACTGACCTTGCAAACAGCCTATGCATTAAGTTCAACCTTAGGTCGCCCGATGCTAGCCACTGATGTAAAATAGGTTGCGTCTCCCTTGTGTAAATTATGATCTTAGCGCTAGTTCCACGTTTTGCAGCACTAGCATCAGCGTTTATCAGATCTCATCGGTTGACAGGTCTAATCTGTGCCGTAGTTTCTTTGCTCGAATCATTCTGTTGAACGAATTTTGTGGAGTGCGTGTGCTGCTTCGACTTGTACTATGTGTGGAAGATTCCTGATGATGTTATGTTATGCGTTTGTTCACCTGGTGGAAAGGCTGCTTTGGGCCGCCTCGAGGATTGACCGGGGAGCCGTCGAAACTCGAAATGCTTGTGCTGGTCAATGTGAAATGTGCGTGCTGGCAGCCGCAGACCCTGCTGTGTTTGGCAAACTGACATTCAACTTCCGAATTTGTGGTCCGTGGCGTGTGATGCTCATGCTCTGAGGCCGTCGGAAGTGGTGCCCTGGAGAACGCGGCACCCTATACGGTTAAGTCACAACTCTCAAGTGTACGGTCATGGGGCATAGGCCGCACAACGTATTGGGCAGGGAAGCCGTTTCCTCCATGACAACAGGTGAATGACTTGTTTGTCTCCAGTGGAAAATGACTTCGTTCTTGACAACCTTCAGAATCTGTCGAACCACAGCCGTTTCCTCCGATTCATCCATTGCGCCAAGCCGCCTGCCAAATGTGGCGTGACAACAGCTAGACACAAGTGGAGTGAAAGAACACGCAAGTGGAGTGAAAGAACACCTGTTAACCAGGGTACGCAACAAACACTGTCCTCTCGTGCATTCGGATTCAGAACATCAGAAAACAGAAAGAACACCTGTTAACCACGGTAGGCAACGAAGTCGAACACTGTCGCCTCATGCATTCGGATTCAGAAAACGTCTGCTGTGGTGTGGACCGCCCAACTAGTCAGACGCGTAAACGCCGAACGAAAACAACTGCCCGACAGGCGGGGGAATGCGGCGGGCAGTGGCAGGAGGGCGAGGATTATCTTTTTTAAACGAATTTGATAGGAGAGATGGCAACTTTATTGAAAAGAAGAAGCCAAGACTAGGGTTCTGTTCATCCGGCTTATAGTCCGTACTTTTCAGCTTGTTTTTTCAGTCGGAATAGTGTTTTTCTCTCATAACAAATCAATCAATAGTGTTTTTCAGCTGGTTTATCAGCACAGCCGAACTAAGCCTAGGTAATACTACAACAGACAAAACAAGCAATGACCTCTAAAGGTGTAGCAACAACAACACGTGCGGAATACAAATCAACTCACATCCACCATTAATCTACACTAACGACCTAACCCTCCAAAAACTCCGTCAGATAGCCAGTCGATTGCCACACATCGTCTGAACGACATAGTCATCATGACGAAATACCAAAGTCACCACTGCGCCATCGTTCCCAATGCTGTCCCACGCAAAGGTAGCCTCTGCCAAGCAAGGCTAGTCGCCGCAATCTGCTGCAAGCTGTGTAACCGTCACACCTATTGCACCACCTCATGACGTTGTCACGCACTAGACTAGACCCTCCCATGCAGGGCTAGCAGCCATAGTCCGTTGCAAGCCGCCGATCCGATACTTGAGTTGCCTCTAGATGGCGTCGTGTCGACATCGTCCACCGAGATCCGATAGCTCTCAACAACCCTCGCCGCCACTCCACACAGGTCATATCAGCAATGCAACTCTGTTGGCCACCTCTTTCTGTGCTGGCCTCTTTCAACTTCATGGTCACCAATGGCGCATAGTCCCACCAAATTGTCGCCCTTAACTGTCGGATAGAAACTATGCTCTCAAATCGTTGCGCCAACGCCTGCTTTCTGGCTGCCTTCTACCACCAATGATGCGTGCTCCTCAAGTCCTTAACATGATGCTCCTTTTGACTCCTCCACCACACCATCACCCGAAAAATGCCACTTCATCGGCCTTAGCACTACAGCCTCCACGCCTTCTCGCATAGGTCTCTGCATAACCTTTACTCACCGCGGGTGAACCCCACACCTTGTGATCACTGCTTGTGCGGTCAATGTGCTGTGGCTCCTCCACACGCGCACAACCCTAGCATCACCATACTCTACGCCAACCGAGCCAACACACGGTCATAGCACCTCCTTGCACGAGCCCGTCGAAGAGCCGATATGCCTCCCTAATGGTGCCTCCATAGCCACCGCCCGATCATCGTCTCATTGGATTGGGCCTCCTGCACCTCACACGTGCCCGTTGAAGAGCCGATGTGCCTCCCCAATGGCACCTCTGCTGCTATCACCCGGCCGTCGACCCATAGGATAGGGCCTACTGTACCTCGTCGGCGCCCCTGTCCTACTTGTGAAGGAGGGGAGGGGCACGAAGGATGCAACACGCCCATGCCGCCACCCTGTGCCTATCGAGCACATCCACCTCCACCACGCGTATATTCTACTGTGGTAGATGCAAATCTGCTCATTAACTTAAGATGTTTTGACACTCTCTAATAAAGTGGGAATGACTTATAATTTGGGATGAAGAGAGTAGCAATTAAAAATTAGCTTTAATCCTTCTAATCAGGACAACTAATTATGAATAGTCTATGTTTTAGCCAAGCCTTGACTAGTTGTTGGCTCATTAGCTAAGGGCGACTAGGGCCCTGTTCATTCGGCTTATAATCTGTCTTTTTCAGCTTGTTTTTTTCAGTCGGAACGTTATTTTTCTCTCACAACAAATCAGCAAACGGTGTTTTTCAGCCGGCTTATCAGCATAGCCGAATGGCTCCTAGCTAAGGGCATGTTTGGATCCCATGGGCCATAACTAGTAGCTAAAAATTACTTTTTGTTCATCGAAAGAAAGATGACTAATGGGTGGACTAATTTTTAGCCAAGCCATTGTTTAATAATCACAACAACCAAACACAACTAGCTAACAATGGGATAATAGTTCATTGATACGATGAAAATACCTTTTAGCTAGGGATCCAAACATGCACCAGTTAATAGTTAGCTTAGCCAATCCAAACATGCATTAAAGGCTTAGTCATCCTATTTAGATTAACTAGAGCTAATTTTTAACTCTAAGAGCAACTCCTAGTGTCTTCTTAAACTTAATTCCCCCTATATCTCATATAGGGTGCATCCTAACACAAAAAAATCTTCCTCAAATATTTGGCTTGTCCAACGGTTCTTTTATCTTAAATAATATATAGGGTTAACATATCATCCCAAATTTGAAGGAGAGGGCAAAGATATATGATACCACGAAACGTATGATGCTAGATAGACGTCCCTCGCCCGTGCCGTCGCTCTCAGTGTCGCTTCGCCGCGCCCTTCCTCGACGTCGATGGCGAGTGATCGTCCCGTGAAACGTGCCATCTTTTTCACATCGTTTTCTGGCTGTTTCGGACGCTAAAGCGCACGAGAAAACCCACCGTCAGGAGCCATCATTTCCCGCTTGTCTCTCTGGCGGCTGCCGATTTGTAGTAGCAATCTATACAAATGCACGCAAGACAAGCTACCAGCTACCATTGCAACTAATTAAAGACTGGTGAAAGAGCTATAGGTAAAGAGCCAAGTATTAAAAAAAAAGCAGTACTAAAAGTGAAAGGAAAGAAAAAACTGGTGAAAGACGGCCGTAGAATCACTGATGATGACCAGTGACCATGTCGTCGCAAAAGGTCAGGGGTGGCTTGTTTCTTTCCCTTTTTCATCTCGAAAGGTGAATATTCTTTCGACGATGCTGCTGCTTTGTACCGACACAAAAAGTAGAGCTCGGACTAGCCTAGCCTGGCCGGGGTCTGCGTCTGAGATCCAAGGCAGCAAAGTGCTTGTTGGTCTGCCCTATCTTTTTTTTTTTTATCGAGGTCTGCCCTATCTGCATCAGCGATGTGCATGCGCTCCTTTTTGAAGAAAATGGTCATGCACTTCTATAGTCCTATTGCTATGCGCGTGCTCATGACTGACACATTCAAACAGTCACGTGGTGATCACGGTTCTAGGAGAAAAGGAACTGCAAACAAAAGAATATAATAATGGACAATGTATTAATTGTGTCATTTTAGGCACCCGTAGCGGTGCACTGATTCATCGAGGCTGGAGGTAGCAACGTGCCGTGTAATTCTCATTTTCATAGGATTCAAATAATGTGACATTTGATCAAATCTGTAAAAAATATTAATATTTATGGTACGCAATACGTTTTATTATACTAATTATAACATAAATTTTTATAGCATACCTACATAGATATATAAATATTAATATTATTTTCTATAAATTTAGTCTTTTTATAAAAAAATTGGCATGTTCTAAACTTAGAATTGTACTTGGTGTAGGACCCATAGTCAACCCATTCGGTTACCTTTCCTCTCGTCTGTTGGTGCGAGTGCTTCATGACATTGCTATTATAACATAGGGGTTGATTATGCCGACACAGAGGCTCCATGACATCACTATTATGTTATAGGGCTGACTGCACTCACTACTGTTGTAGCCTCTTTTGTTCTCCGCCCCCTCCCGCTCCTCAAGGAGCTTCAAGCCGTGGTGGCGGCAGGGACGCATCGCTGCTATTGCCATCGTGCAGGGGCTTTGTGTTGTTGCCTCCTCAATCCTCATCGCTCCTCAAGGAGCTTCATGACATCATCGTGCAGGGGTTGGACCTCTACATTACCGTTCATGTTGCCGCCACCTCCTCCTACAGGCGTAGAACTGCATGATCCATTTTTTATTGTCTATGGACAGATGCATATCTTTACATCATTTCTTCTCTCTTCTCTCTTCTCTCTCCCTTTGAAGGTGCGGTGTCCTCCACTAGTTGAATTGGCTCATGGCGATGCCACGGTGGATGATGCATCACTTTGTAAGGCACTGTAGATGGCCTTATAACCTAGTACCACATCTATCCCCCAAAAAACATACTATTCTATGTCGGATCAAAGTCAACTATCTTAATTTTGGTTAAGTTTACAGAAAGTATTATCAACACGTGTGACTCCAAAATATATATAGTATAAAAATATGCTTCACGGTGAATCTTAATAATACTAAATACTAATTTAGTAGGATAAAGATCAAAATCTTTTTATATAAATTTAGTTAGACTTCAAATAGTTTGACTTAACACTATTCTAGATTGTATCTTTTTTGGGACAACTAATATTTTTTACGAAGGGAAGGGAGAATTATATTAAAACTTGGCACATTACATCCCAAAATTACATATGAAAAAATCTCAAATAAATAAGGTACAATAGTTTGAACACACTCGGTACTTCCATGCACAAGCACATCAATGGCGGGTGGATTCCTACCTCCCATGGATTCTTGACCTCAGCTTGACCTCTCAGCCAATGGGTCTATTTTCATCCCTCTTAGACCCTGTTTGGATTGTTGGAATTTGGAAACAAGTTGAATTAGAAACGTTTTCCTAGGCTGGACTGTTTACCTACTCCATGAATTAGAAATTACGATTCCACCACTTTCTTAGGCCCGAATCGAAGACCTGCTTCAAATTAAGAGGCTAAAAAACAAAAATGTCTGGAATCGTAGCAACCCATCTCCTCCTGACTCCTGACTCCACCCCGTACTCGAGCTCTTCCTCTTGTCTCGCTTTGTGGTTGCCTCTACCGTGGTGACCAGGGTTTAGTAGTGTTGCTGCCTTTATCCACTACTATATTCAGACCTATCACAAGCGGTTCGTAAAGCCCATCACAAACGCTTTTCGGTCTTGACAATGTGTTGTCGTTGGTGATGACATTCTCATCACAGGCAGTTTTGCAACTAGCGGTGATACTAACTTATCACAGTCGGTTCGTATTACCAGCCGGGCGGTGATTTGAATTTTCAAAAATCCTAAAAACGAGCAAAAAATTTTGTTTCAATCCTGGGAAGCCCCCCACTAGCTCTAGCTTCACGGTACTGGAAAGCTGCTCCAGCCACACGATTGTGCTGGGGTTTAAGCCTGGGACCTTTGTCCTTAGCTCTTCTAACCACTCCACCCTTAAGCCACTTGTGTCTATATAGCATATCCATTCCCTTAGTATTCATTTTTTAGGTTTAAAATGAATATTTAGGATCCTAAACGGCTTCAGATGAAAAAGTCATAAACTACAAATTTGTCATTCTAATCGAGATCTACAACTTTGATTTTGGTTATTTTGCCATCCGAGGTCGTTTGACAAATTTGAATTTTAAAACGTCAAAACTTCAGCCAGACTTTTGGGACCTCAAATGATTTCAAATGAAAAACTCATCAACTACAAAGTTGTTGTACTCATCGAGATCTACAGCTTTGGCTTTGGTCGATTTTCCAAGTTATTTGAAAATTTTGGTTTTTAAAATTCTAAAACTTCAGATACAAATTTGAGACTATAAATGATTTCTAATGAAATAGTTGCCAACTACAAAGTTGTATATCTCATCGAGATCTACAATTTTGGTTTTGACGGTTTTTCCATCTAAGGTTGTTTGTATAATTAAAAAAATAAATTTCAAAATTTAAGCACTTCAAAAAGAATTCTAGGACCATAAATGGGTTTCAAATGAAAAAGTCATCAACTACAAAGTTGTCTATCTCGTCGAGGTATACAACTTTGATGTAAAGTTTGTTTTCATATGACTTTATTTGAAAAGGTTATGAATTTATTTATACTGTAGCATGGTTATCACCGCCGCATCGTTCAACAAGCTGGCGGTGAAAATGTCTTCATCGCTGGTTCATATGGCGAGGCAGTAGTGCTGAGGAGCACGTCATCACCGCTGATTGGTGGTGCAAGCTGTCGGTTGGTAAGATGAAGCAGCGGTGATAGTTATCGACCCGGACGTTCTTAAGAACTGGCGGTGATACTCTCATCACCAACAGTTCGTATTACGAACCATTGGTGATAGCTATCACCATCGGTTTTGATGATACCGGCGGTGATAGAGGCGTTGTTGGTAGGTCAATATGTAGTAGTGATCGCAACTTCATACCAGACCCGAACGAGGCACTGGTGTCATCCTCAATACCGCCAACCTCCACTTCTCCATCGTCCTCACGCACAGTAGTTTCAGTGGCCCTCAACCTCTGACTTGTCAAGGTTAGGATCACTCCACCTCTATCTCTGTGTATTGACTGTGGTTTGGGTACAAGGATCGGTACACCCATTGCTTGATCTGTGGATTTGTTTGCTGCATCAATGTTAGGGTTCGATTTTTATGTAATATAGTCAAATCATATATTTATGAATACTCTTAGCCACTGATTTCCCTATGGATAAAACAAACATGATATGTAGGATTACTCGTGGGTGTAGTGCTACAATGGTATTCCATGCGTTGCAGAACAAATCACTTGAGTATAAAAAATACTGACAGTGCCCTCCCAAGTAGTGGCATAGGAGAATAAACTTTAGACACGTGGCAACGACTGGCATGAAGGCATGGGAAGGAGTTTTCAAAGAGGAGCACTAGAAGCATCGGTGTGGTCACCGGGGGTTCCGGTGCCTCTAAAAACCTTCTCCATTGAATTTATTTGGCATTGGAAAACTCCGGTGATGGACATAAAAGAGTTCACCAGACAAATGACTCTATGCAAAAGAAAATAGTGTTTAGCATGGCATTTAAAGCTCACTGAAGTACTCTGTGCTACCGGAGAGTTGAGAACCAAATGAAGGGTTGTGTAACTTTTTTCACTAGTTTAAACTAGTCATTATATCGCCACTCGGAGGGTTCCAGTGGTCACGCAGAGTGCCCAATAAGTGGGCAGCGACTACTTTCTTGAGTTGGCTTATAAATAGAGGGTGTGTTTGGGCAAGTAAGCTCTCTTGGAACCTTCCACTGACTTGCACATTCATTGGAGCTCAAGAAACCTCTCCACTCACATTTGCTTAGTTGAGATCGATTTTGGTTGAGACTGAAGTCGATCTAGTGCATTTGCTTTGAGAGTTAGCATCTCGTGGTACTAGTGATTGTCTTGGCTGCGTGATTCTTATTGCACTTGGTGGTGGCTACCACCTAAATGGCTTGGAGGTAGTGGGACTTCATGGAGCACTCAATTTGGAGATTGTGAGGTGTCTCATAGGTGATCTGTTCGGGGCTCTTGTACTCATTCCTATTGGCGAAGGCAAAGAGCAAATTTGCTGGTGTAAAGCATGATTGGTCGGTTTACACACTGGTGCTCGCATCGGAGCCAAGCTTGAGGGCTTAATGAGCTATAGAGGAGCGAAAATCCTTGGACACGCCTCAATGAGTAGTAGGTGGCCAAATCTACTGAAACTCAAGAGAAAAATCTTGTGTCTCCTCCATTGTGGTTTGCACCTTCTACACTTTGCCTTTACCTTTGTTATTTTTTTTGCTTATGTAGCTGTTCTTGCTAGAGTGGCTGACTAGTTCTTGTAGCTTATGCGAGTAGCCTAGTTTTCTTGTTACTACTAGAACTATGTAGGGGTGTTCTTGTTAAACTAGATTGAGTCATGTCTATTAGGGCCTCCTTGTTGTCTACCAATTTTGTTAGGGTTGTGCCTTTTTAGAACTTTTCATTAGGCTATTCACCCCCTCCAGCCATCAATCGATCCTTTCAAGTACGAGATCTCTTATTTGCATGAGTGTTGTTTCTTATAATGCTTTTAAACTTTACTTGTTGCGTAGATGCCTCTGGTGTATTCTCTATCTATTTTTGATTTGCCTTCTTCATTGCATTAATAAAAGAAAAAAATAACATCAATGTACCCTCCTTGTATATGTAACTGTCTAACAATACCAAGTTTGGACAAGCAAATTTGAAGTTCGTAATGCATTAAGAATTGTGACCACCTTATACAATGACAATGTATTTGGAAATGTTTACTTGTGTATGGCAACATGGCCACTATCCATTCAGAGAAAAGCAATAACGACATCTTCACAACCATCACTAATAATGACATAAGTTGAAGGGACCTTGGTAGCATTTCATATCTAGCTCTAGCAATAACTATTAGCCTCGTTGCAGTCCTCTTGCACACGGTTACGACGCCTTCAAGATTTCTAGGCATTAGATAGTTTCATAGTAACAAATCACCCAAAGCATGTACTCTTCCTTAAAATGGATATTTTAGGATTAGAAAATTCATGGTAAAATCTCATTTAGGGATGTGTTCTAAATCTTATAGTCGTCCTTTTAAAATTTTACTCCTTGTATAGATTCCCTATTAAAATAACCATTCATCATTGACTATGTTTTTTATTTACTTCTTGATTATGTGCAAAAGAGGACATCAAATTATTAGTTGGATGTTGAATTGCTACAAATACAAATTTTTGACAGGGAAGTTCAAAATTTCTTAATACACCAAGAATGAAATCTCCTTCGACCATTATGATATATTTAGAAATTCTTGCATGTTTGTGTAGACATGGTTGTGAAACATTACAACTAAGTAATAGAGACTTTATCCACAACTTGCTCTAGCAATAACAAAGCAGCCACGTTGTGGTCCTAACAAATAATTAAAACACATAAGAAGATTTTGGAGTTAGAAAGTATTACAGCGAGGGATCTCTTATTTAAAGATGGGTTCTATTTCTTATTTCTTATAATGCTTTAAGACTTTACTTATTGTAAAGATGCTCTTGGTGTATCCTCTGTCTATATTATTGATTTCCCTCTTTAATTGTATTAATATGAGTAAATCAAAATATGAATCCCTCCTTGGATATATAATTACCAAGAAACTTCAAGATTGGACAAGCAGATTTGAATTTCATAATGCAATAATAATTGTGACCACCTTCTACAATGACAATGTATTTAGAAATGCTTGCATGCATGTGTAGACATGGTTGTGAAACATTACAACTAAGTAACAAAGAGACTTTATCGACATTAATGATGACAACTAAAGCTAAAATGAATCTCACATAGTGTGCCACAACTTGCTCTAGCAATTAACAAAACAGCCACATTGTGAGTCCTAACAAACAGTTAAAAATATAATAAGATTTTGGTGTTAGAAAATATTACAGTGAGAGATCTCTTATTTAAAGATGGGTGCTATTTCTTATTTCTTATAATGCTTCGAGATTTTATTTGTCATATAGATGCTCTTGGCATATCCTCTATCTATATTATCGATTTGCCTTCTTGATTGTATTAACATGAGTAAAGGGGAGCATCAATTCCTGCTTGGATATCTAATTACCAAAAAACATCAAGATTGGACAAGTGGATTTAAATTTCATAATGCACTAATAAGTAATAATTGTGACCACCTTCTACAATAATGATGTATTTGGAAATGCTTACTTGTGTATGCAAACATAGTCAATAACCATTACAAAGAAAGCGATAACAACAACTTGCTAGCCGTCAATGGTGACAACATAAGTTGAAGAAACCTTGGTTAGTGTTTCGTGTCTAGCTTTAGTAAATCTTAAAGATTTCTAGGCATTAATAGACGCTATATGGTTACGAAGTCCTAAAGATTTCTCGGCATTAGATAAACTTCATGGTTATAGCGTTCTAAAGATTTCTAAGTATTAAATAAACCTTATACTGTTATGAAGTCCTAAAGATTTCTAGACATTAAATAAACATCATACGTGAAAGGTCCTTGTTTAGTTTTAGTAATTGAGTGATAACTAGACTAATATGCGGTTGAGTGAGATACACAGGTGATTAGTCCACAAGTACATGTGTGTGAGCAATACATGCCATGATAGTGAAGATGGCTTGAACTTGTTGCAAAGCTCACACATGTGGTGAAGGAGCTCATTGCGTATGAGACATGACATGGAGTCATGTTGTCACACCCATTTAAAGACCAAATGGAATGCATACTCTTATGTGTGCCCAGAGATCAATCACACATAAGTTAATAAATTATAACAGAAGTATCATCACAAATGTTATTACATCACGATTATTAACACATAGTCTTTACACAAATATAGCGGAAGTAAAAATATAAATCTCTCGTGGTAGCTCCAATCACAGGCACATTGACTGGTTGACTGCAAGTCTAGTAATCTTCAGGGAAGTAGGAGTAGTAGTCACTATTTGCACCATCTGTTACCCATCCGGGATTTTTATCCAAGTAAGAAAAATAAACAAGCGTAAGTACATCTCGTACTCAACAAGTGTAACATGGGGTTCATGAGGCTCAAAGGCATGATATTGGTTTATCAGCATATAGCTTTTATTTAGCATAATTTTAGATATCAATAGCATCAAGATGTCTCAATATAAACAATAAGCATATGATCCTTGTGAAATGATTAACGAATAGCAAAAACATATTCATTATTAATGATCAACTATTCTATAAGGGTCCAAGGCCACTCGTGACCGTGAACACGGCTGTTATAATAGTTTTACACTCTGCAGAGGTTATACACTTTCACTGTGAGTCATGTTGCCCATATGTCCGGATTAATTACTCCCAAAATACTCCCAAGGTGAGCAGGTAGGGGAACACTATGAAGTCTTTTGAAGGTTCGTCTAACAAGTTAGGGCCATTAGATTCACTCGGCAAACAGATGTAGAGCCTCCCTTCCAAATGGTACAATGACACGTAGCCTATACTCATAAGGACAGAGGCCGCACTATACCCGATTCGTCAAGCCATTCTTACACCAAAAAGGTTACCACTAATAAGCTAGAAAATGTCCTTCTATATAACTAAAGCCAGAGCCATATAGCCCTCACAGTTATACTGTAAATTCCGGATGTTCGCTTACAGATAAGTCCTTAAGGAGAGTAACTAGAGCATCAAAAATAACCCCATACTCTAGCCCCCTTTTAAACAATAATCAAAATCATCTTTTAATGTTTATTGCATATTCCATTAGTCAGATTACATGATCATAGTTCATGTTAAGCACTAGCCATACTACTCAATGCAATGTAATAGGTATCAAGGTATAAGATCAACACTAAGTCATCCTTAACAAGGGAATAGATGCATAATGATATTATTTGTGTACTGTGAATAGGACAACAAGGATAATCCCATGCTATACTTACCTTGCTCAAACTAGCCCTGAAGATCTTGCTCGTAGAAAGACTCTTGATCCCCAACGAATTGCTCACCGTCTATACTCGATCATCAATAGCAACAACATACATCCAGAGACAATTATGCATAGACAAATAAGACTATAATTAGAATAGTATACCAACAATAAGAAAATAAGATAAAAAGTCTTTAAAACGAATCTACAACTCGCTAGGATCACACATACGCAAAGATCACGAAAAACGGAGCTAAAACGATGAAGTTATGAATTTACAAAGATTTCCTATAGAAAAATAATTACTTTAATGTAAACTAGAAAATAAATTATCAAAAACCTACTGTACAGTACTACCAACATGTAGAGCTCGCAAATACGAACCTAACGCAATTTGAACGGGTCAAATCGGAGTTAAAACGGAGATTCTACGCATAAATTATCATAATGGCAGAACTGTAAATAAGTGAAAACGTATTTTCTGAAGTTACGCGATCAAAATACGCTTTACGAAAAAGAAAACGTAAATCTAGTTTGCACTTTGGACTGCGGGTTCTATATATGAAAAGTACAGGGACGCTTTAGCAAAATTCACAGGCGAAACGGTATCTTTGATTAACAGCCGTTAGATTTGAAACGGACGACTCAGATCAGATCGGGGGATGAGCGGCGGTGCGCCGGCCGGAACAGTGGCCTGGCGGCTTCCCGCGGCGGCGCCATGGCCGGAGACGGCTATCTAGCGCTACGGAGTATGAGCTCGCGAACGAAGGACACCAGATGATAGAGAACATCAATGCGAACTCACCAAAGGTCAATCAAAGCCGAGGACGAGACAAAGAAGACGCGTGGCTCGGAGAGGCGGGCGGCTAGGGCTGCGTCTCGAGCGTGGCCACCTCGGGACGATGGTGACTACGATTTGCAGAGCAATATGGAGCGGAGGGGTGCGGCATCCCGTTTTTATAGTCCGGAGGCGGCTCCAAGAAAGGAAGGAGGGGATTTGGGGCGCGGATTCGGTCGGTGAGCGTTTTGGAAAGGAACCCAACGCCGGCGTGGGAAGGAAGAAGGTCCTGACGTGCGGGCCCGCGACGTCAGCGACAGAAAGAGAAGGGAAGGCGCGCGCGCGTGGAAGCTGGGCCGGCGGCTGCGGCTGGGCTCGGCCCACGCGGTCGCGCGGGGGAGGAAGACGGGCCGCGCGCAGGGAAAAGAGGGCGGCGCCTGGCGGGCTCTGCTGGGCTGGGCCGAAAGCCGAGAAGTTAAAAGAAATCTCTTTTCCTTTTCTTTTCAACAAATTCAAAGCAAATTTTCAAATGAATTTTGAATTCTCTTTTGTATTTTCAAAAAGTACACTCAATACAAAATATTATGCAGCAGCATGAATGCTCAATCATGTTCCTATCCTTATATTTAATTTTAAATTAATAAAAAATATTACTCTTCTAGGTTTGTATGCTCACAAAATTGTATAAAAAACATATTTACCTATTTTTAATTCTTTCAAAATTTTAGGGTGTTACACATGTGATCAAGGTGGAGGAGATCAAGACAAGACTTGGCTCGACGGACTGGTTGCAAGTGTGAAGGGCAAGTTGAGTGATGACTTGACGCCAATGAACCGAAGCAACGGTGAAAAGTAAGTGAAGTCAAGATCAATGAACCAATACGGTCACGTGATGATATGAAGTGGATCATATCATTGTTGATCATGTTGGTGTATGTGTTGCATCAACATTGGAGGAGATGGAATAGAATGCGCAAGACAAAGATATAACCTAGGGCATTTCATTTCACTAGTCATAGGTGTGTAGAGAAGTTGATGACCGGGTTTAGAATAGATGACGTACTATTAAGAGGAGCAAACTTGTTTGCATATCGGTCATCTAGTGCCACTAGAGTGATCTAACTTTGCATCATTGCTAGGATCAAGTGGCGTGGCAAGTTGAGTGGCGAACTCCTTAAAAATGATTGTGAAAATGCTAACACACATACACATGGTGGTGTACACTTGGTGGTGTTAGCACATTTGCTAAGAAGAAGAAGTTGGAGTTGAAACGGATCAACTCGGCGAAGAAACGGAGGTGAAAGGAGGTCACTAGAAGTGACCGGACGCTGGCCTCGGAGGGACCTGTGCGTCCGGTCATGTTTTCCAAAGACTGGACTCTGTCTCAGCAAGTGATCTGACGCAGGCAATTCATTGTTCAACGTCCGGTCCTTGTGACGTGGTGGCTCTGGCGTGATCGGGGGGGGGGGGGGCGAGCGGACGCTAGCCTGCGTCCGATCACCTATGACTGGACACGGCAGGTCACGCAAAACCCTCTCGAGGTGGTCTTTGGAGTTGACCTGACTCGATGGCGGCGCAATATCAGTTGGGGCGTCTACGCGTCTGGTCGGTGGTAGGAGCACGCGGGCGAGCAAGGACCTAACGCGGGCGTGGTGTGTCCAGTTGTCCTCTGCTAGATCCGGTCTGCACAGTGCCGCACGCGCAGGAGATAGTCGTTGGCGATAACGGCTAGTTCAAACAGCCAGGGACACGTGGCGGCGCCGGAGTGACCGGACACAGGGGACCTGCACGTCCGGTCATCACGACCTGTGCGTCCGGTCACGTCTGAAAAGGCCTAGTGAAGGGGTAACTACTAGTTTAGCCCTTGGGGCTATAAATAGAAGTGTTGGCCGGCCTTTGACCGGTAGCTGAGCACCCTCACGCCTATGTGGCTTGTGTAGGAGTGCTTGGATGCCCTCTAACTCACTTGTGCTTGCAAGAGTGCAAATAGATTGTGAGTAAGTGTGATTCTAGTGCGTTGTGTTGTGAGATTGCATTGAGTGGCACTAGGTGATCGAGTTGCAAGTCGGTGGTGCTTGTTATTCTTGGAGGTTGCCACCTCCTAGACGACTTACTGATGGTCTCCGTCGAAACAAGCAAAGAAGATTGTGCGGTGCTCTGGAGAAGTGATCGTGAGAGGTGTTGTGTTCGCCCTACGGGAGCCACGAAGAGTAATTCTAGTAGAGCGAGACGTGAAGGGCGGCAAGTGGTCCGACCGGGTCAAGTGCTAGAGCTTGTGGTAAGCACTCCTCGTGGGAGAGTGTGACTTTCAGGTCACCACTAGCAAGAGGACCGGCGGCAACCTTGGAGCTTATCTCAAATGGGACTAGCGTATTGGCAAGCATGTGAACCTCGAGATAAAAATTATCATGTCATCTTTGTCTTTCCATTGGTTTGCAATCCCTTTACACAAGCTTGCAATTACTTTTATATACATTATGTTTGTGTAGTTGCTCTTGTAATTAGTGGTGCTTGTGTAGCTAGCTAGTTACCTTCTTACTTATCTAGCATAGAAGTAGTTCCCTTGCGTGGCTAATTTGGTTTTAATAATCTTATTAGTCACATTGCTTAGTTTGTGTAGCTAAGTAATTTGCGCTCTTTAACTTGACATTAGTTGACTTGTTATTGAGCACTGCTAGTGAGCTTAGGAGCTTTGTGCTTGTGCATCACTAGCAAATGTAGGAGCTCCCCCCAGTTGCCTAAGTACTAGTGCATAGATTTGTGTGACCTTGCTCTAAAATTGATTAGGTGAGCTCTAACTAGCCCGACACCTTTATTGCCTATTAGGATCTTTTTAAGGTGCTTAAGAACATAGATAGAGGGGTGTAGTTTTGGCTAGACTGATAATTGTAATTTTCTGTTTGTTTTGGTTAGCTGGCACGATTAATTTTAAAAATAACTATTCACCCCTCTCTAGTCTTTAGTCTACCATCTCAACCCTAGGGTATGATTATGGAATCCTAGAGATTTCGACTCGGAGTCTTAAAGATTTTTATATATTATATTAGCGCCCCATGACAAAGTTTCGAAGATTTACCGGCATTAAATAATCTATCTATTCTAAATTATAAAATATTTTTATTTTCTAAATACATTATTTTTATTATGTATCCCGACGTAGTATGTATCTGAATGCATAGCAAAAACTATGTATATAAAATTATTAAAATATCTTATATTCCCTCCGTTATAAATTATAAGTCGTTTTGACTTTTTTTGATACCTTCATTTTGCTTATAATTTGGCTTATAATTTGGAACGGAAGCAGTAATTTATAACGATGGGGTAATATAGGAAGAAATCATTTCAGACAAGTTCTGTGTTCAATGGTATGACAAACCATTTCTCTGCTACTGTACCATTTATTAGTGACTTCCCCTCGACCTGCGCTTGTTCTTCCTCAACTTCCTTCTCAGCACGAATTCATTTCACCGGCCTCCGGATTCCGGAACCTCACCGGCCTTCTGGGCGCCGTCGCAGCCTGCTCCCACCTCCCGCCATCAGCATAAAAAAAGAAGAAGAAATCCCCTCTTCCCCTGACCGCCGCCGTCGCAGAGTCAGCTTCCACTGGAGCACGCCACCCCGAATTCTTCTCTCGCAGTCGTTGCCCTCCTCCCCTAGCCCCATATATTAAAGCAGGTTCGCAGATCCACCCGGACTTGATCGATTCCTTCTTCTATTTCTTGCCAACAAAGCCCAAACATTCTTGGATGGACTCCGTCACTGGCTGCGACGGCGGCAAGAAATCGGATTAGGACGAGGTGGGGATCAGGGTATTCGTCTTGGGAAAGGGGATGGGGGGCCTCTGCTCGAAGGTCTCAGCTGTAGACAAGTCACCGAGCGACACCGCGCTTGGCCGGAACCAGGTCGCCGATCATGAGCCCGGGGCGTCGTTGGAGTTGGAGAAGCCGCCGGTGTCCGGAGAGGCAGCTGCGCAGGCAAAGCGGCTGGACGAGCAGCAGCAGCAGCAGTCTTTCTCGTTCCTGGAGAGCGTCGTCCCTGGGGTTGCTTTTCATGCCGGGGCTAACGCCGGCGGCGAAACGAGGTCCAGGACCTCGCCGCAGCTGACCAGGCCTCTGTCGCAGAGGGCTGGTGTGGGCAAGGCAAAAGCCGGTGCTGCCAAGGTTTGAGGAATTCTTGTGCCTCTTGTTTGATCTATGTTTAATTAGACCGCAATATAGCATGTTTTGTTAAGGAGCAGTTGTTCCAAGTGATTCTTAGTCATTTGTTAGATTGCAGCAATATACAGTGTCCCTACGGTACATAAGAACTAAATAATCCTAATCATGATACTGTTATATATTGGGGACAGCACTCACTGTTTGTTCAGTATCTATAGTCTTCTTTACCATTTGACTAGGAATAGTTCAAGAAATTTTCTTGTAGCAGGAAACCATGCCATTCTGTATCTTTATGTCTTATCAATAAAGTTCTTATATCTGTATTTATGCTTATTAGCATCCTGGCAAAAGAAATTGAGTTGTTAATGTTCTCTAAGACATCTTATAGTTAAAAATTAAATGGTCTATCATGCACAAGCGCAATTGTCTATGCTATTGCATTTTGGCAGCTACATGTGCTTCAATTATCATTTTTTATAGTATACCTCAAACTCTAGGTTAGTGCTGTGTTTATGTCGGAGATTGTTAGTTAGGCATCTCTATCATTCATATTGGTTCCTTTCCTGTATTGAAACAGGTTTCAGAAGTGAGCTCAATTTTAGGTAGAGCTAGCACTGTTGGGCTTGAAAAGGCAGTGGAGGTTCTAGACACACTCGGCAGTAGCATGACAGGTTTAAATTCTAGCAGTGGTTTTGTGTCAACTTCTGCAGCAAAGGGAAACAAAATAGCCATGCTGGCTTTTGAGGTGGCAAATACTATAGTTAAAGGCTCTAATCTGATGCGTTCTCTATCGGAGCCTAGCATAAAGCATCTGAAGGAGGTGGTGCTTCATTCAGAAGGTGTTCAACACCTTATATCGAAAGATTTTGATGAACTGCTCAAGATGGCAGCTGCTGACAAAAGGTTTGTGCTTGTGTTCACTGTTGGAGTATGTGTTTAGGCCCATGAGGCTAAGGCCCATGTGGCCCATGTATGGAACCTATATAGCTACCCATCTAGGGTTAGCCCTAATGAATAGAGAACACTTTCCAACATGGTATCAAGCCTCTGTTTTTCTCTTTCCCCAACCTGAGCCGCCGCCGTCCTGCCTCCTCCCGCCGGCGCTCTTCCTGCCGCCGGCGCCGGCATGGCTGACCGGCCTCCTTCTTCCCCCTCCCTCTTCTCCCTCTTCCCTTCCCCCTCCACCCTTTCCTGGGCCCAGGTCGCCGCCACAGCGCCTGGGGCACCGTCCGCTCCCGCGCCGCACGGGACTGCGCCCGTACAGCCGCCGCTCGGGGTCGCGCCCCTGGCTGCCGTTCTCCAGGCCGCGCGCGGGGCCCCCCACCTCCCTGCCTCGTCCCCAACCCTCCCTGCCCACCCGGCTGCAGCCCTCTCTACCGGCGCAGATGCTGCAGGCACAGGCGGCGGGGAGGACACTGCGCCAGCGGCCGCCGGTGAGCAGCCCCTTTTCCTGACGGCCCGATCTCCTCTGGCCCATGCGGGACTTGGCGCTGACACCCTCCAGGCTACCCTCAACACTCTTCTGGAGGCGGCTGCCGGGGCAGGGGGCTCTGATCCCCTTCCTGCTGCCCTGGCCGCCCTCCTGCGTGCCGCCGGGTCCGATGCCGCCGTCCTCCATCGGGCTCCCATGACTTCTGGTGACGGCACGCCTACACTTCAGGGCCCGCGCTCCGACTCCACCCTCGCCGCCGCCCTTGTCGCTGCCCGCGCGGCCGCCGCGGAGGGGCAGGCTCGTGTGCGGGCGGCCGCCGCCGTCTGGGAGCGTGAGCGCGACGCGGCTGACGCCCTGGCTTGCCAGATCGCCGAGGCCGAGCATCTACTCAACCCTCCCGTGGGCCAGGACGCCGGAGCTACCTCCTCCGCCTCGCCGGGACGCCGCCTGTCCCACACGGCCGTCCTCTGGCACGACCCGGCGGACCCGCTCGTGGCTCAGCTTCACTACCAGGCCGGGGGGGTCCAGAACATCCGCCTCCTCGTCCCGGTCGTCCTCGAGCCGGAGTCGCCCTCCTACGCCCGCTGGCAGGATCTGGTGCTTCTCACTCTTCGCCGCTACGCCCTCGACGACCACGTCCTCGTTGACGCGTCGGTCGCCGTCCAGACCTTGTCGTGGCTTCGTCTGGACAGCATTGTCCTCTCCTGGATCCTGGGGACGATCTCCCTGGACCTCCACGACCTCGTCCGCACCTCTCCTGACGCACGCCGGGCTTGGCTCGCCCTTGAGGGCCAGTTCCTGGGCAACGCGGAGGCTCGGGCTCTGCGCCTGGACGCGAGCTTCAGGACCTTCGTCCAGGGTAACCTCTCCGTCGGCGAGTTCTGCCGTCGGATGAAGGGCATGGCGGACTCCCTGGGGGACCTTGGGTGGCCCGTGGAGGATCGCATCTTGGTCCTCAACGTCCTCCGGGGGCTCAGCGACCGCTACGCCCACCTCCGAACGTGGATCACCCGCCAGAGGCCCTTCCCCACCTTCCTGGAGGTCCGTGATGATCTCGTCATGGAGGAGCTCACTCAGGGCCTCCAGCCGGGCTCCACCACCTCCCCGTCCCCCTCGACGGCCCTGGCTGCTACTTCGCCGCGCCCGCCTACTCCACCACGGTCCGTCGCTCCATCGCCGCCGTCTCTTCTGGGTCCCCCTCCCCCCGGACCGAGCGGAGGTGGGGGGGGCCGTGGCGGTCGCCGTCGACGCGGCGGGGGTCGCGGGGGTGGCCGGGGCGGACACACCCAGCCTCCGGCTACTGGTGGACCGCAGGGGGGGGCACCATGGCCCTCCTTCCAGCACCCGTGGTCAGGGCGCATCTCCATGTGGCCCTACCACGTCATCGGGGCTGACTCGCGCCCACCGATGGCCATGCTCACCGGCGCTCCTCCTGCTGGCCCTACACCCGGCGCCTTCCCTGCTACGGCGTGGACTCCACCCTCTGGGCCTCTTCCGGGGGTCGCCGGATGGGACCCGACGGCCCTGGCCCGCTCGTTCAGCACCATGGGCCTGACACCTCCGGTCGGACCTGAGTGGATTGCTGATTCGGGAGCCACCTACCACACCACTCCTGACCCCGGTATACTTTCGTCGCTCCACTCTCCTTCTTCCTCCCTTCCTTCGTCCATTATGGTCGCCAATGGTTCTTGTCTTCCTGTCACGTCTGTGGGTACCGCCGGTGCTCATGGCTCCTTTCGTCTTCCTGATGTTTTTGTTGCTCTTTCTATGGTTCGTAACCTTCTTTCTATTCGTCGTTTTACAGCTGACAATTCTTGTTCTGTGGAATTTGACTCTTCTGGTCTTACTGTAAAGGATTTGGCTTCCCGGCGTCCTCTGCTCCGATGTGACAGCACCGGGCCCCTTTACACTCTTCACTTTCCGGCGGCGCCTTCATCTTCTTCGCCGTCCTTTTTGTCAGCTGCCTTCGCTGCTTCTACTTCCTCTACTACCTGGCACCGGCGCCTCGACCATCCTGGACGTGATGCCCTGATACAGCTCAGTCGTAGCTCTGGTCTTCCATGTACCCGAGCTCATGATGAGCAACTGTGTCATGCGTGCCAATTGGGCCGACATGTTCGTCTTCCTTTTTCCAGTTCTTCTTCTCATGCGGTCCGTATTTTTGATCTTGTACATTGCGACCTATGGACATCTCCTGTTATCAGTATTTCTGGTTATAAGTACTATCTTGTGGTTGTTGATGATTTTTCGCATTATTCATGGACTTTTCCTCTACGTGCGAAGTCGAATACGTTTACCACGCTCCTTCACTTCTTTACTTGGGTGTCTACACAGTTCGGTCTCACCATCAAGGCCGTCCAGTGTGACAATGGTCGCGAGTTTGATAACTCCACCTCCCGAGCTTTCTTCCTCTCACACGGTGTTCAGTTGCGCATGTCTTGTCCATACACCTCTTCGCAGAATGGCAAGGCAGAGCGGATGATTCGCACCACCAACGACACCGTTTGCACTCTTCTGTTTCAGGCCTCTCTTCCTGCTCGCTTCTGGGCTGAGGGCCTGCACACCTCCACCTACCTTCTTAACCGCCTTCCTTCCGCTGCCTGTCCCGCTCCCACACCTCACCACGCCCTCTTCGGTACCCCGCCTCGGTACGATCACCTCCGCGTGTTTGGGTGTGCTTGTTACCCCAACACTGCTGCCACTTCTTCTCACAAGCTGGACCCTCGCTCCACGCTCTGTCTTCCTCGGGTACTCCCGGATCACAAGGGGTACCGCTGCTTTGACCTTACCTCCCGACGTGTTCTCATCTCGCGCCATGTGGTGTTCGATGAGTCCGTCTTTCCCTTCTCCAGCACCACTACACCTCCGGTCCCTGACCCACCCTCTCTGTTTCCCACTGACCCGGTGGTCCAGCCACCTTTTTCGTGGTCTCCTGCAGGTACCACTTCGCCGCGCTCCGAGCCGGCCACCGGTCCCGGATCCCCTGTGAGTCCGGGCCCCTCGTCCTCCGGCGCGGCCCCGTCTTCTCCAGTTGGTGCAGACCCGGGGCCTTCGTCCCCCCTTCTGCCCCGGGGGGGTCGTGCCGGTTGCCGACGCCGGATCCCGTCCCGGCACCTGCCCCGGCGCCTCCGTCGAGGTTCGCTGCGCCGGTACGGGTATACCAGCGCAGGCCGCGGCCACCGCCGCTCGTGGTCCCTTCTCCACCGGGGACACCGACACCACCGCCACTGTCTCCGCCGGCCCGTGGTGCCCCGCCGGTCTACCACCCGCCGCTGCTTCACCGACACCCGCGGCATGTTCACCCGATGGTGACACGACACGCGGCTGGCACCCTGCTGCCTCGTGTCCTCGAGGCATCGACCGGCGACGCGGTGGTCTCTCCGGTACCCTCCTCCGTCCGCGACGCCCTGTTGGACCCTCACTGGCGCCGCGCGATGGAAGAGTACGCCGCGCTACTCGCCAACCAGACGTGGGAGTTGGTGCCCCGGCCGTCGGGCGCCAATGTCGTCACCGGCAAGTGGATTTGGACTCACAAGCGCCGAGCGGACGGATCTCTCGAGCGCTACAAGGCTCGATGGGTCCTCCGGGGCTTCACTCAGCGCCCTGGCGTCGACTACGATGAGACCTTCAGCCCGGTGGTCAAGCCGGCCACCGTCTGTACCGTGCTATCGCTGGCGCTTGCCCGGTCTTGGCCCGTCCACCAGCTGGACGTCAAGAACGCCTTCCTCCACGGCCTTCTTACCGAGACGGTGTACTGCAGTCAGCCGGCGGGGTTCGTCGACACCACCCGTCCTGACATGGTCTGCCGACTCAACAGGTCCCTCTACGGCCTCAAGCAGGCACCTCGGGCGTGGAACCACCGGTTCGCTGCCTTCTTGCTGACCCTGGGGTTCGCGGAGGCCAAGTCTGATACGTCCCTGTTCGTCTACCACCATGGGGCCGACACTGCATACTTGTTGCTCTATGTTGATGACATTGTCCTCACCGCCTCCAGCGAGCCACTTCTCCGCCAGATCATTGCAGCTCTCCAGCAGGAGTTCGCAATGAAGGACCTGGGTGAGCTCCACCACTTCCTCGGTGTCACTGTTGAGCACCGTCCTGCTGGGCTCCTTCACCAGCAGCAGTACACTCGGGATATCCTGGAGCGGGCTGGGATGTCTGACTGCAAGCCCTGCTCCACTCCGGTCGACACTCAGGGCAAGCTGTCTGAGGCTGAGGGACCACCGGTGGCCGACCCCACTGCGTACAGGAGTCTTGCCGGGGCCCTTCAGTACCTCACCTTCACCCGGCCGGACATCACCTATGCAGTTCAGCAGGTCTGCCTCCACATGCATGATCCCCGGGAGCCTCACCTCACGGCTCTCAAGCGCCTCCTCCGCTACCTCCGGGGCACACTCGACTACGGCCTCCTCCTACACCGGGCTTCCTCCACCGACCTCGTCGTCTACACCGACGCTGACTGGGCCGGGTGCCCGGATACTCGCCGCTCCACCTCCGGCTACACCGTCTTCCTGGGCGGCAACCTGGTGTCTTGGTCGTCCAAGCGCCAGCCGGTGGTCTCCCGGTCCAGCGCCGAGGCGGAGTACCGCGCCGTTGCTAACGGCGTGGCGGAGGCCGCCTGGCTCAGGCAGTTGCTTGCTGAGTTGCACACTCCGCCCTCCCGGAGCGCACTGATCTACTGCGACAATGTCAGTGCGGTCTACCTCTCCACCAACCCCATCCAGCACCAGCGGACGAAGCACGTGGAGATCGACCTCCACTTTGTCCGTGATCGGGTGGCCTTGTGCGAGGTGCGGGTCCTTCATGTTCCGACGACCTCCCAGTTCGCGGACATCTTCACCAAAGGCCTCCCGTCCTCGACCTTCGCCAAGTTTCGCTCCAGCCTCAACATCACCGGTGGCTAGTTGCGTCTGTGGGGGGGGGGGGTTGTGTGTGTTCTTTCGTGTTCAGCCTCGAACTCCGCTGCGCCGGTAGTTCAGACTGCGGGGGGGTGTTGGAGTATGTGTTTAGGCCCATGAGGCTAAGGCCCATGTGGCCCATGTATGGAACCTATATAGCTACCCATCTAGGGTTAGCCCTAATGAATAGAGAACACTTTCCAACATTCACTTCATATCATGTAACCTAATTTATCCATGCTTGTCGTGTGTGTTACCCTGCTAGATATGTATTGAAAATTGTAGTGTGCCTTTTATTTTTATCTTGAAATCAATACCTTAATTGGTTAATTCCAACAGGGAAGAGTTAGAAGTATTCACAAAAGAGGTGGTTCGCTTTGGAAACCGTTGCAAGGATCCTCAGTGGCATAACTTGGACCGCTACTTTGAAAAGTACAGTTTTTTCTCAGTACCTGAATTTGTCAATGTGTTTACTTTAGGTTACTAACTTTTATTTCTGTTTGGATTCCATTAGGCTGGCATCCGAACGAACCCCACAAAATCATCTGAAAGGAAAAGCAGAATCAGTGATGCAGAAACTGGTCACCTCGGTTCAAAATACAGTTGTAAGGATGCCCTGATTTGTTTGGATTCAATGGTTTATTTGCTAGCCTATCCGAACTTGCTTGAGAATAAAAGGATTTTGTTCGTGTTATTTCCAGTGACTTATAATATACAGTGCCGTTTTGGTTACTTCCGTATTTCAGCTTGAACCAATAAATAATTTTAAAGACTCTATCTTGGCTGACAGTCAATAAAATACTGTGGTCTCTTTGGGCTGTTGTAGTTGTCAACATTTCATTTTGGTGCCATCTGACCGAATTTTTTTTGGTTCCTCTAAAGTTTGTAGCCAGCATGATATTTACTGCCAGTTGCAGTATGTCCATGCCAGCTATGCTTTGTATTCCTGTTTTTTCAAAATGTTTGTCAACCTGTAAAGTGGAGTGACACAGTTAAGTTTTGATCATCAGTAGGCGAAGATGTTTCTAATTTTGCCAGATGAAGTTTTTACCACTATATTATTCTTGAAACTTTCATAATGTACAACTTTTTTGTTTTGGAACAATGTATTACACAGAAATTAGTAGTCAAAAGTGATGCCAAATGCTGTCTACCTATATATTTTTTTCTGAAGTGGCTAGGAGCAGTATAATTGTATTATTTTGAATAAGGAATCCCTACTTCCCTAGCACAATTGATGAATTTGTGTGTGTTTTTATCATCTGCCAATTTGGCCTTCTTATTCTGGTTATTAATATCACATTACTTATTTATTTTCTCTTCCTACTTTTTTGCACTCAGGAATTATATCATGAATTGCATGCTTTGGATAGATTTGAACATGATTACCGTCTTAAACAGAAAGAACAGGATGGCTTGAGTTCAAGAGGTCAGTTTCATCAACTTCAAATGCGGAAGTAAATAAATATTATGGCTGCAGTATAAACAACTTGTTTCAGATTCTGCTCAATTTCCACGGGCATTTAAGCAGTAGGATATAAAAGTGTCTGCACTTTTCTGAACGATACATTGCCATTTACTTCTAGATCTCATCCCATTCTGTGAATAGAGTTAGTTTGAACTTCTAATGAATTAGAGACAACCTGTGATTCCTTTGCAGGAGACAGTCTGGATATACTGAAGCAGGAAGTGAAGGTTCAGAGTAAGCACGTTAAAAGTTTGAAAAAGAAATCACTTTGGTGCAAGAATTTGGAAGAGGTTGGTATGAGGTGCCTTTGCACAAAACTGTTATATTACCAAATGCTGGCAAGGGAAGACATTTTTAGGATATTGGTTACTACTAAAACATTTTAGGACCCTGTTCAAACTGCAAGCATCCTTTCCTACCATCTTATTTCAAGGTCTAAATATTACATTTTTTCTCAGGTGATGATAAAGCTTGTAGATATTGTCCACTTCTTACATTTGGAGATATACGATGCCTTCGGTCGTCCTGGTATAATCCTTACCTATGGGATCCTACTTATTGTTGTTGCACAGTCTGAACTGCTGTTGAGTACTAGGGTTTCTTGATTGTGGTGCTTTGTGGAAACAATAAACAAATTTTCTTTGCCTTAATGATATTTCTTATGTTTACTTTATCATATATTTGGTTACCAGGGTGGGTCTGTCTGATATGATAAAGTAACAACAACAACAACAACAACAACAAAGGCTATGTTGTTGTTGTCACCCTGGTAACCAAATATATGCTATGAGAATTGAGAATACATTCTGATGTATTTGATTAAGTCTATCGTTCCTGCAATCAGTTGATCAATCCAAAAATCATAAATGGATGACTCCTTTGCCTTTATATTATACTTCATATTGGCTTTAAGATATTATGAATACTTGAGGTAGTTAATATTTGTTTATTGTTTGTCTTGATTTGCAAAATACTGATCTAAAAACACTCGAACTAACGCAGGTTACCTGATGCATCTACATTGTTTAGTCCTGTTAGCAAAATGTTGGTTTAAACTTAGTTGCAATTCTGGGAGAGTGAAAATGTGCACCCATACCACTATCATATACGATAAATATATGGCGCCCTCCTTATCTGGAGTCATTGCCAGGCGCACTGAGATTCGTTTTTGACAGAAGCCTGTGTCTGTGTTTCTTCCTCCACCTCCCTCCTCGTCTCGTGTTTCTCTGCCCCGGTCTGCGCCTCCCTATGAGCGTGACCCCCTGTAAGCGTGCGTGTGCCTCCCCATGAGCGCGACCCTAGCACTCCTCTTCGTGATGCAGCAGCTGGATCCAGGAGGAGATGGGGAGCAGAGGCAGCCTCTCTTCGTGATGCTGGAGCTGCCCCTCTTCTTGATGCAGTGGCTGGATCCAGAGGAGATGGGGAGGAGCAGAGGCAGCCCCTCCTCTTAGTGATGCAATAGCTGGAGCCAGGAGGAGATGGGGAGGAGCAGAGGAAGTGGGGAGCGGAGGCATCTGTTGGATCCGCCCCTCCTCCTCCTGATGCAGCAGCTGGAGGCTAGGAGGAGACAGGGAAGAGCAGAGGAGGTCATGGGGAGGAGCAGGGCCATGGCTGGCGTGCTTTTTGGCGGTGAGGAAGACGGGTGGCGGTGTGAGCAGTGAGGAAGAGAAAGCCGGCTCCGTTAGCTCTGTTTGCTTCCATTTATTTCTATTAATTAAGATGTACGCTCCAGATAAGGAGGGCGCCAAATCCACTCTCTATCATATATTTGTACAGAACTTGCATGGTTTCCTCCTGTTATTAGAAATGTAATGTTTGACCCATATAAACTGCAGAGTGCATCTATTTTCTAACTTCATTGCTAGCCATTGCTGTGACTTGTCCAACGATTTTTCCCCTTTTTGGGTAAAAGATGTCTTTCTTGCCTACATGCTAAGAAAACTCTTTTCTTTCCCCATTTTTTCCTTGGTAATGTTACTGAAGCAACAATGATTCTCGACTCCGTGATCTGTGGCATTGCTCTAAAGTTTCTTGCTTCTATCTTACTGCAGACAGTGAAGAGCCACAAGAAACTGCCAAACACCATAATAGATTGGGACCAGCAGGCCTCGCATTGCATTACGCTAATATCATCAATCATATTGACAATATTGTAAGTTCACATACTCTTCTAGATATCTTATTGAACTATATTGTTATTAGAAGATAACTTTTTTTTTGACGATATATTACGCCCTGCGTCCACAAAAGAATGCAATTCTCGCTTCCCGAGAAGTCAATCAGTTTGAACTTTGTCCAAAATTATATAGAAAAATACTAACATTCCTGATACAAAATTAGTATCATTAGATTAGTCATAGAATATATTTTAATAATAAAATTATTTGGAGACATAAATATTAATACTATTTGCTATAAACTTGGTCAAACTTGAGCTACTTTGACCGGCACGGATGTAGAAGATAACTTGGTGAACCTTCTACATCAACCATATTTATTGCAATAAATCTTCAATCAAATCCCATTGCTTGTTTGAAGACTGTCAGAAAATGAGCACTATTACAAGGACTGTAACCAATTGTGGTTTATTCTATAAATTGGCATCACATCCTTCTACATCAACCATGTGATGAACGCTTTGACTTCAGTTTCTTTACAATATATTAATAAGGATTGATCGATTGGTAGGTTTCTCGATCATGTGCAATGCCTCCAAATGCAAGGGATACGTTATATCATAGTTTACCACCTACCGTCAAATCTGCTCTCCGTTCTAAGCTACAATCTTTTGAAGTCAAGGAAGAGGTATGCCAGGCTGGAGTCTCAAATTTGCTAATTGCTATTATTATGAATGCGCAATAGGAATCTATATGCCATGCTGTGCACCTGAACATAATTCTGCTAAATGAATGCAGCTTACAGCTTCTCGGATCAAAGCAGAAATGGAGAAGATTTTGCGATGGCTTGTCCCTTTTGCTAGTAACACAAATAAGTAATTAATCTCACCTAATCACCTATGATCCAATGATTTACAGCCACAATGATTATTCATATTGTACTTCAAATGTAATTACTTGTTCATACCAGGGCACACCACGGCTTCGGTTGGGTTGGAGAGTGGGCAAATACAGGGTTAGCATCTGTACAATCATTCTACACAGAAATTGATGAAACTGAAGTTTCTCAGTGATGTAAATGGAAAATGACGAAACTATGATTGATCACCGACAATCTCTTTCCTAATGCAGATCTGAATTAAACTGCAAGCTATCAGGGCAGATGGACATGTCCCGAATCGAGACACTGTATCATGCTGACAAGGAGAAGACCGAAGCACTTATCCTGGAGCTGGTTGTGTGGCTTCATCATCTTATCAGTAAATCAAGAAACGCTAGTGGAGGTGTAAGGTCTCCCATCAAATCTCCAGTCAGCTCACCAACACAAAAGGGTGGTGCAATCAAACCATTCCCAGGAAAAACAAACAATTCACCACCGATTCTCACCCAAGAGGATCAGGATATGCTAAGGGATGTTAAGTACAAGAAATTTGTCCCAGGAATAAGCAAAAGTCAAGAGTTTGACACAAAGTCAAGTCACAGCAAACAGAGTAGGTTGAGCAAGAGCAACAGCCACTCTCCAGCCAGTGGCAACAGGAAAGACTTGCTCCCAGTTAGGAGGCCTTCCATGCTTCCAGTTATTGACTTCGAGATTGACAGGACCAAAGCTTTAGATCTAATTGACAGGCTTGACAACCTAAAAATACAATGAGCATTGAAGCTAACTGGAACGGAAACCTGAAATTTATGTGGTCATCCGCAGTCTTGAAACCCCAGCTGCGATATAAACAGTTGTCGTGTATCAGCAGCAAGGCCGCCCGTTAGACTCTGGTGAGAAGCTAACAGTATGAGAAGCTGGTATCGTATATCCTGTACCGAATAGAATAGGAGAAAAAATATTGTAAAAAATTACCTGTCGTTTCTACCTGTACAAGAAATGGAAAGTGCAAGTTTTGATAAAGAAAAAGGACAAGGGAGGGAAAAAAGGATCTAGGTGTTCTATGTTTTCATGGCCACTCGGCCGGAATAGTTTGTATGAACCGTAGTATCATTTTATTTATTTATTTATTTATTTTTTGCAGAAAACTTAAAAGCAGGGAAACCGTAGTGTCAATTTACCCAGTTCCCTAATCTAATAGATCATCCAGAAGTATAGAAGCAACCAAATTAGGAAACGTTGCAACATTATTTCATTTCTCAAACCTAATTCCATTACATAGACACACAGTGAGCTCAGTCAACCGATCATAAACATCAGCTCGTTTGCTCTGGACTGTCTAATAACAGCAGGAGCATTTCTAAAGTATCGTGTCTTTGGATCATTAGATGGACAGCTACTCTGAATTAATTCCTCGTATAGGTGCAGGTCCAGGGAAAACTGTCCTAGAGTGGTGCCATGAACGACACTAAATTGTATTGTGCTATGAACAAGCACATGTCTTCTATCTAAGGATCTCTGATATCCCCATTGTTCATGTTGGAGGTCTCTCCAGCGCCACCCATCCAAATTTGCCTTTCCTGTAGTCCGACAATATGCGGAAAGCCGCCTGGCTTGTGTCTCCATTGAACAAGTGAACCGAGAGCTTTGTGACAAACCTGCAGCTTATTAAAAACTTTGTCAGAACATTAACTCCTAGTACTATGTCAGAAGGGCTTCTTTTTTTGGATAAAGAACTAGAGAGGACAGTCAAAGCATACGTTTTACCGCACTCGCTATCTACATCAATCCTATATCGTCTTCGAAATGCTTCAGAACCTGTTTGACATGAGTCCATCAGCAATGAATTTAGACAAGCACAAAACAGAAACATCAATACTTCATGAAACAACAGCATGCAAATGTTTGATTCTAAAAAGCAGACTGATCTTTAGGATGTATTACTATCATCTTATCTCTTAGCTGTAATGTATCACTCACTCTAGTCGCAAAATAAGTTATGTTTTGAGGTTGTCCAAAGTCAAACCATTTCCAAACCTTGTTTATAAATTACTTCTTGTGTTAGAATTTGGACACGAAAAATGATGAGTAGATTTTCAAAACGTAATTTCATAAAAGCATAGTTCTGTAAGTACTAGTCAAAGTTGTTCTGAAGACCATGTGGATGTCGAAAACACCACTTATTTGTGATTGGAAACGGGGGGAGGTAGTCATTAGTTTATAAGAAAACTGACCTACTCCAGGATGTCTTATCAACATCTGCACAAGAATTGCCGCCACATCAGCGAAATCGTATGACCTTTCTCCAATATCATCACATATAGCAAGCTTGATTGCAGATGTCTGGTCACTAATTCGCATAGGCAAAATTCCAGGTGAATCTAACAACTCTAGGTCTGTTCCGAAACGAACCCACCTGTTCAGTCTCAAATGTTAGAAGCTAAATAGTGCAAATACAGAATTGTTTTGTATGAGTAAACAATACATATACATTACGTTTCTTCAAACCAATTGTAAAATTACATGTATGCATCTACTATAGCTTACTTCAGCTCTCTTGTGACACCTGGCCTTGGTGCTGCTGGGCACATTCTTCGTTTTAGCAAGCGATTAATCAAGGAAGATTTGCCAACATTTGGATATCCAACTATTCCAGCTCGAACCTTAAGGCAAAACAAAAAATAAGCAGCCAAGTAAACATGTCTGGTTGATCACTATATTTATCTTGAATAATCAGGATATTATTAAGCTTCAAACAAGTTCCAAAATACTAGTATATATGAATTTACAGAAAAGTGGGTTACTATAGTCAGAAGGAAATGGTCTTGAAACTGCCGAGTTCAAACCAAAATCTATGAGTGTTATGCTAATCATTTGGAAAGACGACTTGAGTTCTATGATGTCTCAAGCAAGTCCTGTCCCATACTAACTTTTTGCACAAAATGAGTAACTAAATGAACCGATGAAACACGAGGAACCAACAGGATATCAAATGGATTACCGGACGAGGAAGTAATCCCTTTTCCTTTCTCTTTGTGTTCACAACAGATGCTACTGATTTTGCCATCCTACCTAATTTCATTGTACCCTGCACTCCAGCAAAGGAAATGGTGGTAAGTGAATGATATATGCATCAGCGAATCAGCCAGATAGACCAAATCAGTTAGCTGCCAGGCTATCTTACCATGCCCAGCTGGCCATTGGAGAAAACAACTTTGGTTCCCTGATTACCAAAGTAAGTAGCCCATGCATTCCTATCCTCAGTTGAGATCATGTCCTCGCGATTCAAGACTAAGATCCTTTTCCGGTTGCCTAGCCATGAGTCCATCTGATCATACATAACATGACTCAGTACAATTTGAAGTTGTTCTTTTGTACAGATAAATATAAGGAATCACCAAAAGCATAACCTTAGGATGGCTGGTGGACAAGGGAATCCGAGCATCACGGATCTCTATAACAACATCCATGAGCCTCAATTGTTCCTTCAATTCTTTCTCTGTTTTTGCAATATGACCAGGATACCACTGTGAATTGGCAATTGAATAGGAAAAATGAATATGTCAGACATTATCTTATTTTACGGTGCATACGGTGATGAGCTCATATGCTTGTTAGTGACTTAATTCCACTAATGCACACCTTATGTATACCTGCACTGGGCGCAGGGATCTGGTCCAGTAACGCAAATCAGCATCCAAGGTTTCCCAGTACCTCTCTTCTTTAAACTCGTCGTCGGCATACTGCGAGAGGCCTAACCTCTCTTTCTCATACAAACCAAGCAATGTGTCACCAGCAGCAACCTAATAATCCACCATAGCATGAGCAAAGCAAACAGAGTGCATCAGATGGAAACCTAAGACTGTGCTGCGCCTAATCCAACTTATAATTGCTGCAAACAGTACCATAAATTCTGAGCCATAATTACTTTTTAAATGGAGCTCTTATACGAATTAGTGATGAGCATGAAGCTTTCAGAGAGTTCAGAAGCAGTTGAAGACTGAAGCTGAGGCATTAGTTAGTCGACAATTGGATGGTAACAGAAAGATATTTACCTAACTATGTTTATGGCCCAAGACCTGGTCCGTTTTGGTTGTGAATACCGATTTTGTTCTTTTGTAACTTAAAAATCTGATGATTTGAAGGAACGGGCAGGTTTACAGTGATTCATTCTTTTATTCTGTAACCTTGTACGCAACTGCACAGCTCCGATTAGCAGTTTGGAGTCTGAAGTAGTCAATGTTTTTCTAAACACTAAACGGTAAACAGTCGGTCACCCTTCGTTTAGCGTTTAGACCGTTTAAACGGTGTTTAAACGGAGTTAAACGGCCTAAACGGTTTTGTACAATAACAATAAAATATACATCTTTATGTAGGTAAAAATAAAATTTGCTAGAACCCATACATATTTACACATGTAAAAATCAAATATTCTACCAAATAATCTTGTTGGAAGAAATCTAAAGCCCACAACACTTCATATAATTACAATGTTAATTAGTTTCATGTTAATTGTGATAGACATAGTCCTTTAATTCACTTAATTATGGATTAAATGGCTGTTTAGCTCATTTAATCATGTTTAATCTGATTTTGTTTAGACCATTTAGACGAGATTGAATGGTTTAATCGGGTTTAAACAGTCCAACCATTTAATTCATCGTTTAGGGCCTAAACAACATGGCTGACTTCTGTTTACCGTTTAAACGGTGTTTAAACGGACTAAACGACCGTTTAGATGAACCGTGGAAGTAGTACAGGACACCGACTCTGAAACCAATGTTATAACAAAACACGCATATGCAACAACGAATTTTTTCTAGGGGATTTCGCTGTTTCATTCGCAACTTGGCAGCACACATCACAAGGTTGCTGTAGAATAAGCAGGGTGCAGGGGTTTCGAATCAGCACGCCCAAATAGAGCAGCCGAATACAATCGAACATCTCCAAATTCGAGGGCTACCGGAAGGTAAACATCTGACACAATAATCGAACCGAAGCAGCAGAAGAAGAGGAGGGATAAAAAGCAAGAACCGATTGGTGTGAATAAATCAGCCAGCCACGAACCATGGCGGATTCGCCAACTGCGTTGAGAAGCACTCGGCGGGGAAGCGTCCTGATGGGTAAAGGCGCCGTCTTGATCCTCCACGGCCCCCGCGCCGGCGCCGGCGCGAATGAGGTGGTGGGCGCGGCAGCCATGGCGAGGGGAGAAGGGGAGAGAGTGGGATAGCCGAAACGGGTGGGCTTTAGTTAACGGCGCGATGCCGCGCTATGGACTATGGATGATACGGCTGGCTCTCAGTGGGCCGAGCTTGGGCGAGCCATGAGTCTAGGCTCGGCCGCTCGACCTCGACACAAACTTGGTCTTGATCCCGGTTCGGCTCGTTGGTCAGGCTTAGGCTCGGCTCGTTGTTCAGGCTTGAGCTCAGGTCGTTTGCGGAAGGAAGAGCAGTAGCATTCAGCTTCAGCGACCATTGCAAATTCAGTTGTACGACGATGCTGTTTGGCCGCCTGAGTACATTGATCGATTCAATGTGATGTCAACCATCCAAAGAGACCTCTAGAGTCTTGACGCCCCCCTATCTTGTATGATAAGTACAAAGTAGTGCTCTCTCCGTTCCAAATTATAAGTGATTTTAACTTTTTCGGTTCATCCATTTTACTATGCATCTACATATATTATTTATCTAGATGCATAGTAAAATAGATATACCAAAACAAATCAAAGCGGCTTATAATTTGGAACCGAGGGAGTAGGTACCTTGCAGCCTTGCTGTCTTGCATCATAACTTTTGAACCAGGAAGCTCGACAAAGGTACCTTGCTGTCTCGCAGTACCTTGCTGTCTTGCATCATAACTTTTGCATCATAAGCATCACAAGTCGGGAGCAATATACTGTACAGCCTAAAGAAGCTCGACAAAGTTTGTCATGATATATCTGCGCAGATTCTGTTAGCTCTAATTCATACATTCAAATTAGACTGTACAATATAAACACAACAGCTGCATCACCCTGATACACTGCAGCAAAGCCTTGCTCAACCCAGCAGGCTAGACAGATTGCTTACATCTTACGGCATCGACCCGGGTGCCTGTGATCAAACTGGAACTTCAACAAATCCTAACCATTTCTACAAAACTTAGCAATTACTCGGGTCAGTCCAGCGGCCGCAGAAAGACTGCCTTTGACTCTTGAGGCATCATGAGCATAGGAAGCATAACGAGTTTCTCAGTGATGAACCACGCAAAGTGGGAGAGGCGCAGTACACTGAGCATCAGTAGGATCCTTCGATAGTGTTCTCTTCTTTTTAATCAAGAACATTGAACATAGTGGAAGGTTTCTAGACAAAGTAGTCTTGTCGCACCACGGTAATGAAATCTCCAGAGAGTAAACCATCTTCTTTCAGTTTTCCTCCTGTGTCACCGTTGCCTTGGATATGCCAATATATTGGGGAAAGAGGAGCATACAGATCTGTAGTTGTAAAAGAAAAATAGTTAGTTACCACTGTATTGCTTTTGATATGAGATTTAGATATCATACGCCAAAAGATTTCACATGAAGAAGTGGATATCTATCAATACTCATCAAGAAAAGCTATTAATATTTTTAATTTTTCTGAAGAGCAAGAATACATAAAAACAGCTAGGTTCTATGGCCTTGCAAAACAAATCTAGAAACAAACTTTAAAGCGTTTGAAAAGGACACACGTGTCAGTAGCCAGCACATCAAAAGCAGTTAGTGGCAGGTGGCAGGTCCAATTTCGAAAAACTTAGAAATGGTGGGCCATCTCTTGATCCATAAATATGAAGACAACGATTTGATGCCCTGACAACAATTGTCAACAGAATAATCTCCAGGTACTCGTAGCAAATCACCAAATATCTTTTCAATTCAATCAACTTTGCTGCTAAAAAATCGACCAACTTTAGGAGGGATTGTAAAATTGGAACCCAATACAATAGTAGCATAAAGTACCAACTCTTACCAACTACTACTTATGCTAGAATCGATAATACAAGGCTGGCAAGGACAAATGGGTAGTATGAAATAAATTTACCATACAGGTTTTCTAGTCAACAATCCCTGCTACAAAATTGAATAATTACAGTAAGATTGCCAAATTGATACTCTGTACGACCATAGCGCAAAGTAAGAGCTCTAATGCTAAGGCTACTAATTTAGAAAAGGGCAATTTATGACATCAGTGACCAAAGGTCTTATGCTAAGTTCTGGGAGAACCTGGTAAGCATGTTTGCATAATGTAGTCAAGCCAAAAGTGCATATGATGTATCACATAGCAAACTAGGAAGCATTTACCTGAAGAAAGGGTTGGATCATGTTCTCTTGTAGAATGCAGTACAACAGTACCAGTAAGCACAGTAAGAAACCCACAAATCTCAGAAGCAATACTGCTTATACTCTGCCCGGACCAGTCCTAGTTGTAATCACAAAACCTTAGTTCCGCAAGAACAAAATATTTGGAATTTATGGAAGTTTTGCAAAATTAGAATTACCTTAAACATTATGGCACTTGCTAAAATTGTGAGGGATGTGAACATCGCATAGTAGATGGGAGAAACAACTGCAGTATTGAAAGTATCCAATGCCTGGAAGTTCAACATGACGTGGAGATGCAAATCAACATTTTAAATATTGTTACCTAAATTTTAAAGTGAATCCTAGCTGTACCTTGTTCAGGTAAATTAACTGAATAATTATGCATGTTGCTGAAACAGTTGCAAACAACCAAGTCTGGAAATAACCAGCCTGGTTTAAACCCTCAATTGTAAGCTTGATAGCAATGCCTACCGCCTTAATGCTCATTACCTAGCAAAAGAAAAGGCAAAGAAACACTCCATAAAAACCGAAACGAAGTTGGTCTCAAAGGTATGCTGATGGACATCATTTACCGTCAAAGATCCTATCACCGAGCAAATTCCCACATACACCACTATGTTGGTCTGGCCATAACGGGGTGCACAGTGAAGTATCAAGATCAGTGAGATCGCCAATGCAGAGACCGCATAACAAAGAAAGGCTGCAGAAAGCAAGCAGAGACTTTACCACAATGTATGTCAAACCCAATAGGTTCATTTTGGTGACTCAACATGTTGTCCCAGAATGCATCGGTCAATATTTTTAACTAGACTATGAATTAGGTAAACTATATGGAAAAAAATGCAAAGCGGTTTATCGTGAAAATCATGTTTTATTAGGATTTACATGGGAATAAAAAAAATTATCAAGATGTGTTTTTTCAGATCGTGTTGATATATAAAAGACTAGTTATTTAGTATTTATGGAAGTAGGGAATACCAGGTTGCGTTGCCAAGTGCCAGATCTGTGTCACTGAGCTTGGTGTCTCTTCTTCAGGTGCATGGAGGATGATAACGGTTGACCCGACTATACAGAGCACACAACCCAACACACCCATCCGCTGCAGCTTCTCATTCAGGGTGAAATGGGCTAGAACAGCACTGCTCCGTAGAGATCACACACAGGAGCATGTACATGTTTTTTTTTTGAAAAAAGAAGAAGAAGAAAATACACAAAGTTTAGCCGTCTCCACTCTCCAGATGGTATATAACAGCCATTTAGCAATCACAAATTCACAATCCTACCTGACAATTATGCTGAGCGCGCCAAGCGGGGTGACAAGAACAGCTGGCGCAAACATGTAGGCCACAAAGTTGGCAATCTCCCCAATCAGCACTGCGAAGTTTCGAGCATTTCAATTATTTCTGCCAGATGCCGTGAAGAATGAGGCAGCCAAAGGAATCAGGAACGTACTCGTAACCATCCCAACCCACCAGAGTGGCTCCAAGAGGTACCCATAGCCTCCAACACCTGCAAATTCCATCACCAACGCAAATTCACAAATGTTCGTCGAACTGTCGAAGGGAAAAGAAGAGAACAACGAACTGGCCATGATTCCATGAACGAGGCTGACTTTTCAATTGTTCGTCACGTAGACTACACCGGATGGCTAAAAATAGAATGAAACGAAGAATTCGACGCGCAGCCCACGGGACTAACGACAGAGAGAAAGAGAGAGAAAGAAAGCGCCTTTCGGCCGCCGATGACGGAGAAGGAGCGTGCACCTGCGCGGGCGCCGGCGGCGGCCGCCCGGCGTAGGCCCTTCTTCTTGACGATGAAGCTGACGCCGATGAAGGCGGAGGAGGCGACCGCGAGGAGCGCGCCCGTGAGGTTGGCAGCGAAGAGGTCGCCGGCCGCGGCGTTCGGTGGGGCGGGAGTCATCGACGGCGTGCGGCGGCGACGGCGCGAGGCCGGCGCATTTGGGGCAGGCCCAGGTGCGGATTTGGAAATGAAGGTTGGGATCTGTTTTTTTTTTTTTTTTTGGATTTTTCGTGTTTGGAACTTGTGACAGTGTGAGGCTGGAGGGAGGAGAGAGAGAGAGGCCGCGATGGGAGCGGACAAGTGTGTATAACTGGAGATGGAGATTCAAAGGTGATTATTAAAGAATGGAAAGGTTTTGCATGCTATGATTTGTTTACGTCTTTTGCTTGGAGTATATATGATGCACACACGGCTGTGGTACATTTGTAAGAATTCTAGGGCGAGACATTGATTATCTTTTTTGTGGGTATATAGGAAGAAAGGAAACATTCGTCTCACTATCTCCATCCAATTTATTCTTAAACTGTTGAAGATATTATATTATAAATGGTACTCACTCCGTTCCAAATATATGAGTTTTCGCTTTCATAGATACATTGTTTTTATTATATACTTCCTCTTTCCATGAAGACATGCAACTATGGGTTGCTGGCTAGAAAATGTAGTTCACGTTTGACCAAGTTTCTAGTGAATATTATTCATATTTATGGCTTCAAATCAATTTATTATGAAAATACATTTCATAATTAATCTAACGATATTTATTTGATATCATAAATACTGATACTTTTTTATCTATAATTGGTCAAACTTAAGATACTAAAACGTGACACTATGCTAGAATTGCATGTTTCCCTGGACGGAGGGAGTACCTATATAGACATAGTGTATACCCAGTGCATAACAGATGTGTCTAGAAAAGCCACGTTGGCACCGGTGGTGTGGAAGTATTCATGTCGTATCGATCCTATCGATCGGTGGACAGGGTTCCTAATGCAAATATATACGAGGGAAAGAAAGTATAAAAGTGTTTAGGGCGATTTACAAATAATCTAGGATTCTTGGTAAAATTATCTTCTATATTTTAGAATGATATTTTGAAAACTGTTAGAGAAGCCCAACAAAAGTACTCACAATTTTTTTAGCCACTTGCAAAACTCACTGATTTACTAATTGATTTTTTTAGAGACTATTGGAGACGTTAGATCGTCACCTTTGGTCGCCGAATTTTGCATGAAACAAGCAATGGTAACGGTGTGTCCATAGCAGACAACCCACGAGAACTAAAGCCAACCGAACTCCCGCTAGCGGAGTTGTTAGATGGGATCAACGGTAAAGGTGGCACGATTTGCGCACGTACCCGCGACAAGCGCACGGCCCACACCCATACGCCTCCTCCCTGTCGCGATCCAGATCTCATCACGCACCACCGGCCGCGCGGGACGTGGTGGTCCAGCGTCCAGCACTCCAGCGCTGCCGCCTGCACTGCACCGCTGCACGTACGGACGTACGGTACACCTCCCCCCGCGCGCTGCCGTCCCGCGACTGCGAGTGATACTCCTCCCCCAGCCGGGCACCGGCACAATCCGCGATTGGCCAACCAACACCTCCTCTCTGCCAACCTCCTTCACTCTCCCGCCGGCTGCCGCCCCTCCCGGCTCCCGCTGCGGCACGTTTCTCGCAGCGAGGGAGGCCCGCCGCTGTTCGTTTGTGCTTATCAGCGGAATCAGCAGTTATTTAGTAGTGTTTTTCTTTTATAAGGGCAGTTCCAATGGTGCATTGATGATGATTTCTATTCTCATTAAATGACTTGCCACATAGGCAAAATGCTGACATGGCAACGTAATTAATGAAGAAAGAGAGCAAAAATCATAGAAATGGTTTCTTCATGAAGAAATCAGGTCTACTCTTGACCCAATGCACCAAGAAACCATGAAATCATCATTGGGGAGAAACCATCAGTTTCTAGAGAGCTCGTGTCGCACTCCCATTGGAGGAAGAAGATAGAGTTGGGAGGAGAAAGAGAAAATAATTATTACTCATAGAAACTATGGGTTGGAAAGCAATACTTTTTTTTTGTGCAGTATCCTATGTTATAGAAACTACTAGTTTCTTTCATTGGGACTGCCCTAACAAATCAGCGAACAGTACTTTCAGCCACAATAAACCAGCGAAACAAACAGGCTGTCGGACTGCGTCAGGGTTGCGGGTTTTCACGTACCCTGTCCCTGTCTGTCCCGTCCTCGCCCTCCGGCGCTTGGGGCTCGCTTTGTCGCCGCAGGACGGGGATACGGGGAGGTGCGTGTTGGTCTGCTTGTTTTTTTTTTTTTTTGCACTCGAATCCCGCTGCTCTGCCCGTGTCTTTGTATGGGTCGCTGCATATATAAGTGTCTTGTATATCTCGCTAAAAAAAAATACAGGTGTTTTGTATGGATTGCATACTTGCATGCACGATTCGTATACTTTATAAGGTAGGTTGCCTCATCATACAATAATGCATGGAAGAAGTGAGTATATATGTAGATTAGAATCGCGTATGGAGTAGTTGAGGATGAGGAGCTAGCAGGGTTTTGAATTTTGAGATGTGTACATGCTTTATAAATTAAATAAATAAATAAATAAAAAGGAAGAAGAGGGACTGGTACAGGCTACGTATCATTCTATTCTTTATACGTACATCGATCATAGATGATTGCTCTTAGGCTTCTATATCAGCAGCAAAAGCTTCCCGGAAGGTTTCTGCTACTGCTTCAGTCAAGATCATTGAAGGCTCTAGATTTGGTTAAAACAAACCGTTGAAAGAAGCCGGGAAATCCACCGTTGAATGGAGTTCAGGACAAGACATTCCAGTACCGGTTGCTACAGTAGAAACACACGACAGCTCTCTCTCTGTCTGCAAATTCCAAACGCGACCAATATAACCAAAACAACCTCGGCTTCAGAACCTATTGCTGAGAACACGCAAGTGGTCTTTGCTGGCCAGATTTGTTGGCCCAATAGGAATGGGCAATGGAAGGGGGAATTTTAGTAGCAAATAAATCTAGGGGTCATTTGCCCTCACGGCCTAAATTGTGCATAGGTGTTGCTCTTATTATACTCGAAATTAAAAACGTAGTTTAATCGAATTGTTTTATGTATATATATGTATACATGTATGTATAAGTATGCACCCAGTGGCGGAGCACGGCACAAAATCGAGGGGGGGTGAACTTGACAAAGCACAACTGTTGTAAAAAAAAACTTGACAAAGCAAAGTGAAATATGATGGGTTCATTTGTTTATTTTCTTCTTCCTTACCTACTGCTCCTTATGTATCTTCTTCTTCCGCTGCTATTCCCATAGGCTTCTTCCTGGTCTTCGTGTCTTTGCGGCTCCAATTCATCTAACTGAGCTGCTGCTGCTTCCTAATTTTCTTCTCGCCCTTGGGGTTCCAAATCACCTGGCTGAAGTATTGGAGGAGCCTCAAAGGTATCTTCCTCTTCCCCAACATCATCTCATTTTCTTTTGTAAAAAGCATGGAGAGATGGAGTTTGCAGACGAACCATTGTTTTGCTACCAAGTACCAAATTAAGAAATTGCATCTAGCCAATTTGAATCTAAATCTGGAAAAACCAAACCTCGAAAGAGATAGGGGAAAAGACCAGAGATTGAAGAAATAAGCTGCAGGCAGTAGGCTGGCAGTGCTCCCGCAGGCTGCAGTCCTGCTGCTAGTGCTAGCGTTGCTGGCTTGTTGTAGAGCGCGGGCAGCGCCACTGAGGCCAGCGTTGGCGACTTGGCGGAGTGGGGAGAGCAGTGAAGTGTGGAGACGACGAGGAGGCAGCCACCACCGTTGCTAGACCGCAGGAGTCAGGACGACGGTGATGGCGTCGCACGCCGAGTCGCGAGCAGAGTGGCTGCCGGCTGCGGTCTCTGCTCAGCAGCCTCGGCTGGCGCCTGGCGGGCGGCAGCGATGCAGCGCTGTGGTCCGTGGCGATGGGCGAACTAACGGATGGACACACGGCAGCGCTATTCTACACCCTAGGTGTAGAATATTATTCTACACCACAAGCTAAAACTGACCTAAAAAAATACTGAGTACTACTGAACCGTATTTAGTATCAGTCAGTACTACGCACAATACCACAAAATAATGAATAATACTGAAACACGACTACTGAACATTACTGAATTTTATTCAGTATAACAGCTCGGTGTAGAATAGTATTCTACACCTAGGGCGTAGAATAGTGTGTGTATATATATAGAATACTGACACACACACTAGAATACTGAACATTACTGACACACACACTAGAAAACTGGGCGCGCCGTTGGCGCGCCAAGCTTTTTTTCATATATAACACTCGGCTTTGTCTTTATATAGAATTTATGTCGATTTGATCGTGTCATTTATTTAAGATATTGAATTAAGGCTAACAATGAGTGTGCATGCTGAGTCTTTATTTCATCATCAGACGTAAAAGAAATCTCAATTCTGGTTGGAGCACTGCTAATGGTTTAGGGATGTCACGTGATTGATGTGAGGATTCATGACACCCCATTAATATTATTTTGATGTTGTTTAAACTCAGTTGGTGGTCAATATTCGTCTTTGAACATAGAGAGGAGCACAAGCACAGTCTCACTTAAGCAAGCACAGTATTGATTAAGCATTATCTTTAAGGATGGAGGAGCATATTCTTAGATTAAGGTAATTGTGAAATGAGTAGAATTCAACCTCGAATTAGGAAATTTGGCAATTGGATTTTTTTATTTTTATTTGAAGTTCATATTTACCGTTAGAAAACATAGAAAAAAAATGTACAGTAAAAACTTTTTAGTAAAACATGTTATATTATGGATCCATTGCATAGATCTATTTATGAGGATTCCGAAACAATTTGATTTTCTATTTTACGATTTTTCTATGATTTATTACACATTTTCAAAGTTCTAGCAAATTTATTCATAAAAGAAAAAAATAGATAAGGGAAACCAACTTCGGACCGAATTCAGCCCTCTAAGGCCCATGGAGCGGGAGGCAGGCCGGCCCATGAAAAGTGCTGGATTGCGGGTTGGTTTTGGAAAAGCTAGAGGTTTTTCTGTAAAAAGAATTGAGAGAGGAGGTGGGACTGCGGGTTGATTTTACTAAAGTTGGAGGGTTTTTTTGCAAAATGACCGAGGCTCGCCCGATCTAGACCGTATACGCGCCCGATCCGACGGACGGGAATTGCCGACGACGTGGCACGCGAAGGATGGCTGAGTATATATATATATACTCAGGAATATAGCTAGCTCGGCCCATGTTATGTTATTCACTATAAACTTGGTCAAACGCGAATTACTTTAACTGTCACAAAACAAATAGTTCCATTCTTTTTTAATGAGGGACTATTTTGTTAACGTTTGACACGGCATTGTAATAATGACTTGTAAAAATGCACGAAACTGATGCAGTAACCATTTGCTTCAAGCATCTTTCGTGCGCCTTTGAAGTAAATAATAGCAAAAAATTGTAACACCTCTGGTGTTACGGGCTTCATTAGCACTAGGGTCTAGGGTTAAGGTTTAATAAAAACCGATACATGTGACTAATCAATCTCGATTTGGGCGATTAGAAAGTTCATGATAATCTTTTATAGCTATAACACATCTGGTGTTAATCCCTAATTAAAAGTTGTTAATCATGTCATGAGCATCATGTTTCAATGGTAGTCCATGTGGTGAAGTGCTAAATGAATTTCTGGTTTCATTCCTAAATACCTTGTAATAAACCTTAGTACTCTAGTTATGCTTGTTTTTATATAAATCGTTAGCTTGGGAAATGAACTTTTGAAAGCTTAAGTGACGTGATTATAGGTGGAATAACTATACCACCGTCGAGATACGGATGTCGAGAATGCGTTAGTACATTTGTTTCAAGTGTTGATGCAATGTTGTCAGTGTAAAAATTAGCACGAGAGGGAATGAAAAATGCTAAACCTAGTTCTTAAGTTATGTTTGCAAAACAATGGTTTGGATTGAAAAGCAATTTTTATAAAGCAAAATAATATAGAACATCTGTTTGAGGTTAAATGAATTAGAAATTCAAATCGGCCTCAACTCTAGAATTTCCTTAAGTCCGGAATGATGATGTCAGTGTCGTTTTGGCAATTAAATTCTAAAAAATCTAATTAAACACTAGTGACATGTATTTGCTCAGTGGTTTGCATCTTAATGAGCACTTTGTGATGGTATAGGGGTTGGCTTGGTTAGGGCTTGTTTTGATCACTAGTTAATTGCCGTTATATAGCTAGAACGTGTTGTTGGTCAGCTAGTTCTTGAACTTGGGCACTGGTTGGCAGTCCCAAGTTGGCACGTCTCTATTTTCCTCCCTAGTTCACCTTTGTCTGAGTTTGTTGTAGTCGTATATACCTTCTTGAGCCATGTCGAGATGGTTTAGTCTTAACCGAGCCAGGTTAGAATTTGGGCACGCTTTAGCATTCGAGCAATGCACGAATCCGGCCGTTTGGCCTGGTGTGCGCGGTCACCGCACGCTCTGGTGCTCACGGGCTACCCTGCTCGCCCTGCAGTCGCGCTGCTGTTGCCGCCCTCCTGTGCCGTGCGCGCCAGGTCATGCTGTTGCGTGGTTGTGCCACTGATTGCGCGTGCGAGGCCGTTGGCCACTGCCGACCTAGCGTCCTGTGCTGAGCCATTGGCAGTGTCGCTCGCGGCCAAGCCAGCCGCGTCGCTTGACCGACGTGGCACGCGCTTCGCCCCTGATTCACCTACCGCGAAAAAATGTCGCTGCCCGCCGTGTTAAGGTCATCAGTCCTAGTCGTAGTGGCGATGGGACACCTCCCTGCCGTGCTGCGCTTGCTGCCCCGCTGCCGCGCCGTGCCTCGCACGCGCCATCATTGCGATGCGACTTGCCCCTGCCGCTCTGCTTCCTCTCTCTCTGTCTTCTTCTGCACGGCGAGCTGCTGCTCTCGCCCCTGCTCGCCCTTTCTCCCTCTCCCATTTGCTTGCCTCCCTGCTCACTCCCTCATGCAGCCATAGTGGCCGTAACCGAGCCCTGAGCTTGCACCCACCGACCACGCCCACGCTGCATGCCACACATGCCTGGTGCCTCTCTATTGTTGATGCCGCACTGGCCGTGTAGTTCTGCACCGACCTATCCCCGCACGGTCACCACGTGCCCACCGCGCACCCGCACGCAGAGGCCCGCCGCCGCGGCTTGCGCGGCCAGGCTACAGCAGGTCGCCTCAGGCCACGTTGTGGCCACCCCATGGTCTGCTGTGGTCTCACGAAGCTAGTCAGCTGGCCATCCGCCGCTGCTGTGGCCGTCTCCGGCCGAATCGGCCGGCGAGCCATCTCCCCTGCTGCAACCGCGTGTGGCCAGACCGTCGTGGGCCGCCTCCGGCGAGTCCGAGTGCACCCACGGGTGTGGCCCAGCCCCACGACACCGCAGCGTCACCTCCCCGCCACCAGCTCCGCCTCTAGCCGGCAGAATCGGCTCCGTCCCGTCCTCCTCTACTCCGCCTCTACGAACAAAGAAGAGGAATGGGTGAGAAAGTTTGAATAGAAACTTTTCTAGGGTTCTTAATGCAAAAAGAGTGGCTCATGTGAATAGTGTTGTATAGTGCCTGAGGTACTGCAGGTTATTTCGTTGAAAGCTAAGGGTTCGTTTGCGAAAACGTTAGCGCACGCGTGGGCTCCCTGCCTAGGCCACTGGCTGGGCCGGCCTGCTGCGTGCGGCCGTGCCTCGCGTGGGGCCACTGGGCCATATGACCGACGCCAGCCCTTTTCTCTTTTTCCAGCGAATTAAATTAGTTTTCCCTTTTCTAATAATGTTGTGAACTTGTAAATTCAAAATAAAATAGTGTAGAAGTCCAAAAATTGTGAAACCAACTTTTTTAGGTTCCTAAAAGCATGATCTATCTAAAGGTGTAATTGGTTCACGTAGTTTTATAATATTTTTAGGCTTGCTCTAATTATTTTGATACGCTTAAAGTTATTAAAAAACGATCTTGTAGGGATTGTTATGATTAATCGTGATAGAATTGATTCTAGAAATTTTACAGTAGATTCTTAGTATTACTATATGCCCACTGTAATTCTTGTAGCTCCAAAATAATTAGTTTGATAAGAAAGCTAATGAGCCCAAGTTAGAATGTATATATTAAATCGATAAAATGAATGAAGTAGCACTTTAGGATTGTATAACTGAAATGTTGAATGCAAATTAGCACATTATTCAACAACATAGATAAGTGTGGCTTAGTACGTTAATCATTGAGCTAGTTTGTTAGCTTGAGAGGCGTAATCATAGTTGTGAGTTGCAGTTGCCATTGATTATTTATGTTTCTACATTTTGCATCCACGAACATCATAATAGGAATGATGATGGATTGTGGAGTCATCTGGCATAGCGAAAAATATGGTGCTTCAATGATCATGTCAAGATGGAGTGCTAACTTTTGGTTGCATGTTACCTAGGCAAGCCCCGGTGCATAAACCCTATTATTCTGCACTTTATATTATGCTTGTGCATTAAGTTTTAAGGAGTTGAATGAAAACCACTTGCGCATATATATATATATATATATATATATATATATCCTTATCCCATGAGTTTTATTAGTCTGACAGGATCATGTAGCTTGCTATGTTATAGGAATCCGGTAGAAGTCAGGTGATTACCTGTCACTCGCGAGAGATAGGAAATATATTATTGTCACTATTAACACGTTGCTATCACATGACATATAGATATATATGGATAATAATTGGAGATCGGATGGGACTAGGCTTGGATGGACTTGAACTTGGTTGGGTAATAGAGCGGGGCTCTGGTTGCATTTGTCCTGTCTGTGTCGATTGAGGACCGTCCGTTGCTGTGGATACTAGTCAGGTCATAGACTTATTATCCCGAGCCCATACTTGCTTATGGGAGCGGGAAGACTTATTACTCTCTTGTCATGAGTTCCGACTCTTCTAGACCAACTATTATGGTAAATTATTAGGTAGGAGGTCTAAGCACCACACCGAGGCCGGCCCTGCAGTGTTGGGGGCTTGGAGTCCCAGTTTGGACGGGGACCTGGACCTCTTGATAAGTTGATAGGAGTGGAACATGTTGGTCTTGCTTGTGTCTGGGGTACAAGCGACGCGTGTGTTTTTCGGGGTACCTAGCTGGGCTACATTAATTCATGAATCATCATTTCTACGTGACGGTATGACTTGGCTATGGTCTAGCACCGTAGTAAGAACTAGAATATGAAAGATGATAAAATAGTTCTGATTGCTTACCACATGTTTGGAAGTAGCACAGGTGCTTACATAGGATGGTTAGTTAAAAAACTAAAGATGACTGCCAATAAAACTGAATATAAGGATGCACAGTTAGTAATGCTTACTACAGATACAGTAAACCCACAAGCTAGATAGCCTTGCATATACTTGGAGTCTTTTTCCCCTCCTGACGGGTAAGTCTTGCAGAGTATAATTGAGTACTCAGGGTTTGTTCTACCCTGTTGCAGGTGACAGGTTTTTATGGAGCGACACTTGTGCGTGAAAATCTCCTGGTAGGCTCAGTGAGGATTTCCTTTACGTTATGGATATTGAGTTGACTTATAACTCTCACCAAAAATGTTTTACCAAGAAAAGACTTATAACCTGTTATCATTTCATATACATAAATGTTTATCATGTTAATTTGTCATTAAATGATTATCATTTCCGCTGAAACTCTGATAATATTGTTATATTCCGCTGTCATAAATCAATTGATGAATTACTCTGATGTTATATCAAAAGTGATGTAAGAAATGACTAAGAATATTGTAAGCTTTATCTCTCATTTATGATCTGATGGGAAAACATGGACTTTCAAGTTCTCCCTTATGGTGGGGTCGATAGAATCGTATAGTTTAGTGCTCTCTCTTGAATACTTAGTATCTAATGAAAGACAAGTACTCTTGTGAGGGCATTAGATTAGGCGGTTCTGCCACAAAAATCTAACTGGCGGCCTGTTATTGATGGACCTCTGCAACTACATGAAAGAAGGCATTTTTTTTAAAAACCAAGAATTTGAGTGGGGGCACGTGCCCCCGCTCCTTATGTACTGGGTTCGCCCCTGAGTTATAGGATAATTGATAATTAGTTTAAATTTAGTAATCGTGTTACATAAACTTTTTATTCTTATGTTATCAAGACAACTTCAAATACTTGTTATCTTGATGATACCTGAGCGATTTAAACTAAGCTAATGTACGCAGGTTCCTGGGTGCATGATAGCTTTCTTGGTCATGCATCCATATGATACATTATTAGTGGCTGAATTTTTTTTGTCTCTCTACTTTTTTCTAAGAAAACGGAGTAGCTAGTTTTCGGCCACCGCGATACACCACTAAGTTTGACAAAATTATTTATTAGCCAAAACGCTGATCATATAAAATAGAGGAATGTGAGAACCTACACAAAAGTACAAAATCATAAGCAAATTCTCTTCTTGCTTCTCCATCAGATGTGTTATCGGCAAAAATACTCATAGCAATAATCTCCAATGTCTTATGTCATTTGGATGGCGTTTTTCTTGCCTGTCTAATTTCATGCTACCAGCGCCTACAACTGCAGCCATAGCCTACACGAAAGATCCATTATTTTCTAAAAAAATATATCATTATGACAATACCAAATTATTTGGAACCAAAAGATATTTGGTACACCTACAAACATCTTTCTTAGCTTTTTATTTCCAATATATATACTCTTTCTGTCCCAAATTATATATCGTTTTTGGCTTGCTGTGCACCTAGATATACGATATGTCTATAGATACATAATAAAAGTTATGAGTATAGAAAAGCTAGTGGATCTATAAATTGGAACGGAGGGAGTACCAGTTAGCAAATTCCCAAGCATATGAGAGGTTGATCTTGGTGTTATTAACCCAATAACTATTTGTATAAATCTCTAGTAGAGACCTAGCACGATTCTCCACTAGAGGTGTTTGATTCTCTCATTACAATCACCAAAACAACTTTTTTTTTACTTTCACTCCAATTTCTTTTAGCTAGATTATCCTTTGTTCATAAAACTCCACACTGAAGATACCAAATTAAAAAAGAACTATCTTGAAAAAAAGGGAGTTTCAGTTTTCAAATAATAAATTTATTTTACTAGAGAAGGAAGTGCCTTATATTCATCAAATATTCATACATAGCAAACATAAAATTCCGCACGTGTGATCCTAATTAAAAGTGTACTTCTCATTTAGTAGATCAAAATTGGCAAGTTTAGCTACTAGCTAGATTATGGCAAGAAGTTAAAAAGTATAAAAATATGCAAAGTCCTGGATCATTACGACAAACCAATATATATGAATAAGAAAATATAACACACTAAACAAATATGAATTTTAAATTATATAAGAGAGTCAAGAAGCTAAACAATTTGCGATCAGCTTAGTTAAAGCTCATTAAACAAATAATGAAGGCAAAATTTGAATTTGCAAGAACAAGGAGATAGAAGTGACAACAAATTTAAGCCATGAAATATATTGACGATACATGAAGTTCATGCAATAGGTCATATGGACACAAGACCAACACAATCGCTGCTCTTTTTGACATTGAAATCAATCTTTATTTCTTCGGCAGATGCAATTCCTGCCTGACTAGCAGATCATGAGACACTAAGGGTTCATCATGACTTATTAGCTACAATCTGATCAGTTTACGGCACGGCTGTCGTGAGGTTCAAAATATATCACGCCGAAGAAAAAGCTAGGCCTCTCATTTCAAGCCCCTTTAGTCCTATCATTTGTTAAGACAATCTTAGCAGCAGGTAGTAGCTCTGCAGCTTCACCAACAATCACTCGCCTCCGTGGGCCCACACGGCCGCGTTCTTGCATCTCTGGTACTGTATGCCATGCTTCTGCTAGTTGTTGTTATCGAACCTAGCTAGTGTACTACATTTCCCTGAACACCGTGGGGTTTCCAGGTTTTTTTCCCCTATCGCTTCTTGTTACTGAATTGAATTGCGAGCGCTTTTCCTTCTACATCATCACAATGTGCACTAGTGATTGTCCGAAGCGTGTAAATTGTACTGTAATAAATGACGCCAGGATAGCGGTGTTGATCAATGTATGGGTGACAAAGAATTACATTTCGCAGGAAAGTTATAATTTGCAAACACGATGTACCTTCCTCCGTGGTAGTGAAAGCACTATGGCCCTGCTAGCTAGCCACGACATGATTGAACTAACTAGCATCAAACACTGAACCGATGTAGCGTGGCCGTTGGCTGCCTACTGCCTGCTGGTGCGTGGGCTGATTGTAGCCGTAGGAATGAACGAACCCATCGTCGTGCAGCAAATTTGGGCCTTTGTGCATATAGTTTCGTGGGTCGAGTTCTTTTAGCACGGGCCATGCATATAATTTCGTACTTCCTGGGCCTGTGGCCCATAGCCTCTGTATTGACTGTCCACTTCGAGTCAACTCATCCTGCCGGTCCTGGTCCGGTCCACAGCACTTCAAGTCGGCTGACCGCCAGCAGGAGATACGATACGGTTGCCGACCTAATCCAGCGGCAGCCAGGCACTCACCAAGTCACCAAGCAAACCGCTTTAAATCTGCCCCCTTGACGCGCTGCCGGAGAGGGGCATCACCCCGTGTGCGTGTGCCCTCGCCTCGCCCCGCCGCCCGCCCCAATCCCCTCCATCTCAAAAAATGGGAATTATCACCGCTGCCGCCGCCGCCGCCGCCACGTGCACGTCCCGACTCCTCCACTACCACGCAGCCGCCGGCAGCGACCGCCATCACCGGCACCAGCTCAGGTACTCCGCTAGTCCGTTTCCTCTCTCGGTGCGCTGCGGCTCCGGCCGGCGTGAGGCGGCGGCCGGGGCGCTCCTGCCCGACCGCGTCACCCCGTTCTCCTACGGCGTGGATGAGGACGCGGATGACCACCCGCGCGAGGAGTGCGGTCTAGTCGGGGTCGTGGGCGACCCGGACGCGGCGTCGCTGTGCTATCTGGGGCTGCAGAAGCTGCAGCACCGCGGGGAGGAGGGGGCCGGGATCGTCGCCGTGGGCGGGGACGGCAAGCTCAAGTCCGTGACCGGGCTGGGGCTCGTGGCCGACGTGTTCGGGGACCCGTCCCGCCTCGCCTCGCTCCCGGGCCCCGCCGCCATCGGGCACGTGCGCTACTCCACGGCCGGCGCCGCCGCGTCGCTGCGCAACGTGCAGCCGTTCCTGGCCGGGTACCGGTTCGGGCAGGTGGCCGTGGCGCATAACGGCAACCTCGTCAACTACCAGGCGCTGCGGAACAAGCTCGAGGCCAGGGGATCCATCTTCAACACGTCCTCGGACACGGAGGTCATCCTCCACCTCATCGCGACGTCGCTGTCGCGGCCCCTGCTCGCCCGCGTCTGCGACGCCTGCGAGCGCCTCGCGGGGGCCTACTCGCTCCTGTTCCTCACGGCCGACAAGCTCTTCGCCGTGCGCGACCCGCATGGGTTCCGCCCGCTGGTGATGGGCCGCCGCGGGAACGGTGCCGTCGTCTTCGCGTCGGAGACCTGCGCGCTGGACCTCATCGACGCCACCTACGAGCGCGAGGTGGAGCCCGGGGAGGTGGTCGTGGTCGACCGCCGCGACATGTCGGTGGCCTCGGCCTGCCTCGTCCCGCACCGCCCCCGCCGCTCCTGCGTCTTCGAGCACATCTACTTCTCGCTGCCCAACTCGGTGGTGTTCTCCCACGCCGTCCACGAGCGCCGCACCGCCTTCGGGCAGGCGCTGGCCGAGGAGTCCCCTGCCCCGGGAGCCGACGTCGTCATCCCGGTACCTGACTCGGGCTTCTACGCCGCGCTCGGGTTCGCACGCGCGTCGGGGCTCGAGTTCCAGCAGGGCCTCATCCGCTGGCACTACAGCGGCCGCAGCTTCATCCAGCCGACGCAGGCGATCCGGGACCTCGCCGTGAAGCTGAAGCTCGCCCCCGTGCGCGGCGTCATCACCGGCAAGAGCGTCGTGGTCGTGGACGACTCCCTGGTGCGCGGCACCACCTCGAGCAAGATCGTGCGGCTGCTCCGCGACGCCGGCGCGCGGGAGGTGCACATGCGGATCGCGAGCCCGCCCGTCGTGGGCTCCTGCCTCTACGGCATCGACACGCCGAGCGAGGGCGAGCTCATCTCCAACCGGATGGACCTGGATGGCGTGCGCCGGGAGATCGGCAGCGACTCCCTCGCCTTCCTGTCGCTGGGCAAGCTGCACAGCATCTACGGCGAAGAGTCGGGGGACTACTGCGACGCGTGCTTCTCGCGCAAGTACCCTGTGCTGCCCACGCTGGCCGACCCGGCCGCCGAGCCGGAGGAGTGAGCCGGGAGCAGGTGAGCTCTGCTCTGTTTTTTCTGCCTGCTTCTAGGTTGTTGGATTCGCTCTGTTCGCGTGTTGGACAATTTTGCGCGCCTCAAGGCTGTAGCTTTATAATACGACGAAGCGCTTTATCAGGGTACTGATGGATTACCAATAAGAAGAAAATGACAAAAGCCGAAATCAGTAATTGTGTCCGTCCTTGCTGTTATCATGTTGTTACTGCTGATCAAATTATCCATGGCATTGCTCAAATTTGGCTTCATCAGAACATAATTTGGCCTGGCGCAGTGGTGTCAGGCTGCTAGCTAAACACACCCTAAAAATCTTGTTTTGCACAAATTTATCCTTTTTGCAGCAACTTCACAATTTTTACCCAGAAGAATCAACAGTGAGTGTAATCATTATTGTGCCTTCTGACCTCACTAGTACTGCTTGGGCTGTAGTTCACCTCGGCGATGGTTTCTGTGGCGGTTGTTGATGGTGATTTTCTGTGAGAGAAAAATAGTACTGAATGGCTGCCCAATTACCATTTTCCGATAGCCTCTAGGACTTTGCTCTCTGTGCGCTAAACACAGAGCCCCCATTATAGTTTGCAAGAACACTGAAGAACGCTGCCATCCATCTAACGCCATAGTGCTGCACCATCTGTACTCCTCAGGTAAAGTAGACATACATATGCATGCTTCTGTGTCCATGGGTCAGTGACTGCCTGCCTTTCTCTTGTAAACGTAAGACGTTGAGAAGTAGGCGAAAGCGAGGAGCTCCAACGCGGTGAGCGCTGCAAGGAGCAGGTAGAAGTAGTCGAGGTGACCCCGGTTGAGGTCGTCGGCGAACCAGCTGGTGCCACCGTTCCTCGCCGTAACCGCGTCTATGACCGTGATGAGGAAGCTGCTGATGAAGCTGCCGACGCCGAGGACGCTCAGGTAGAGCGCCAGCCCGAGGCTCTTGAGCGCCCCGGGGACCTGGTCGTAGAAGAACTCCTGCATGCCGACCATCGTGAACACGTCCGCGGCGCCGAGGAGCACGTACTGCGGCACGATCCACCATAGGCTCATGGGGACCGCTGACGTGCCAGAGCCATCCACATCCACCACCACCAGGCCGCCGGCGGCGTCCCTCGCCGCTCGCAGCCGCTTCATCTCCACCAACGCGGCGACGACTAGAGTGACAAGGGACAGCGCGATCCCCGTGCCAATCCGCTGCAGCATGGTGATGCCCGAGGCGACGCCGGTGAACCCGCGCGCCACGGGCACCAGGACGCGGTCGTACAGCACGATGCAGGTGACGATGCTGACGCCGAGGAAGCACTGCAGCGCTGCCGGGGGTATCTGGAACGACTGCCCAACCCTCCGGTCCAGCGTCGCCACCTGCTTCGTGAAGAGCGTGGGCGGCTGCGCGAACACCACGCCGTAGAGCAGGCACGTCGCCCATATCGGGAACAGCCTTGCCAGCCCCTTCAGCTCCTCCGCGAGCACGGCGTCCTGGGGGAGCTCATCACCGTGTCCCAGCTCCACCGACCCGGCTGCTTCACGAGACCTCTTCTTCCTCCAGGCCACGAAGGCCTTGCGGACTAGGGAGAACGTGCTGGCACTGACACCACCCGGGGAGCCGTAGAACCTGTAGGTCCTCGTGCCAAGCAGGAAGACGGCGAGCGCGAGTAGCATGGCCATGGACGGCACGCCAAAGCCGAGGGCCCAGCCGACGTTGTCCTGCACGTAGCTCATGAGCGCGATCGTCACGGTGGCGCTCGTGCAGAGCCCCATATACCACCAGTTGAAGAAGGAGGCCCGGGACACGGACTCGTCGGGGTCTGTCGCGTCGAATTGGTCCGCGCCGAAGGCCTGGACGCAGGGCTTGTGTCCGCTCTGGGCGATGGCCACCAGGTAGAGGGAGACGTAGAATAAGGCCGTCTGGAGGGAGGAAGGCGGGCATACACCTTGTCCGTCGGCGGAGTCACGGCATTGTTGAGGTGATGAGAAAATTGATGAGAGCGTCAGCATCCCAAGGCCCTGCCATTTGCCAAATTTGGGTGAGACTAGCAAAAATGTTTGTGCGTTGCTACGGGATATATAGTATATAGTCTGAACACCTAGAAGACATGAAGCTCAACAAATTTATCCAACAACTGTGTCATGTGTTCTCATTCATCATGGAATCAAATTCTAGACGCTCGAAGATTTATCCAATGATCGGGTCATGCATTTCAATTTATCTTGGGATCGAACTCACCACCGTGTCTTTACACACTACTCGTACTCATAAAAGTATGGAGAGAGCAAATGATAAAAAAAACACTTGATACCTTAATATTAGTATATACTACTATTTTCAAAAGTGCTCGTGCTTTGCACCGAACAAATACGTCTTGGAATTGAACTCTTTATTATCGCTGGGCGGAGTTGTTCTAACTCGTATTAGCATGACTTATGAATCCGAGCGACAGATACATTAAGTGCGGGGTCAGTTTTCTAATTTTTTTTGGGGAAGTAAAAGGTAGGTTCAAAGAAATGTTTCGCCCTTTAATATTATATATAGCAAAAACATGCTTGCATTGCAATGAGATATATAATTTATTATGCGGTACTCGTGTCAATAATAATAAGCTAGTTATTTTTGTTGTTTTTCTGTTTGAACTTGGCATAACCTTAAATAAATAATTTTCATATCCTATATATCATTTGACAGGAGGAAGCTTTTAGTGAGGGAGGACACCAATGCTTTTAGTGAGGGAGGACACCAATACGCAACCGGATTGTTTACATTAACCCTGCTCTCCAAATTAGATCTAAATAAAGTAAACATTGTTTGAAATCGAGTTGAAATTAATGGATTTGACTTCATTCAGTCCCATATGATTTTTTATGGATAAATTCATACGGTTCTACGTGCAATTCACACTTGATGTGGAACTTATGCATGGATGGGTAAAACTGGAGAAGGTTTTGCTATTGCCACTGCAGCGCTATGGCTATCCGTGTCTTAATGACCCTTTCATTGAGCTAAAGCAACCTGAGGCCAACGAACGTTAACACTTTCAGGATCCCACACGACATAGCGTAGTGTTCATCATTTCCCATTCCCATCCTGGAATGAAGCATGTATTGTAGATTTGTCGGTGTGCTGGACGGCGTCATCGAGGCGAACGGTCCAGAAACCCAAGAGTGTGGACGCTGGGCACGTCGAGATCCACGCATCGGTTCAGGAGCCGTGGCAGCACATCAACATCATGGAGGCCGCGGGAAAAGGATTCGTCGCTGCTTCGACATCATAGTGACCCATTCGTGTCCAAGCACTTTCAACTCAAAGGGCAGTGCACTCAAGCCATAGCGTAGCGCCTTAGCGTGGTTCGGCGTGGCGTTGAGCATGGACCGGAGGTCTCAGGAAGTGTTGAACTCCACCATCCTCAATGTCTCAAGGAGGATGAAGATATATGGTGGTGCTTGGCTGCCCAAGCATGCAGCCACTGAATTCCAGGCTTCGTCAAGCAGCGGAGAGCAGCATGTACTCGCATGTACTCATCGCCTGTCTTGCAGAAACTTCTTTCTCTAGCAGTCCAGCGTTGCATCGTCGCCGACGTGAGAAGGGTATCCATGCCGGGCAGCCGCGCATCGGCGGTCTACACCGATAGTCGTTAGAGCGTTTCGGAAGAAGTCCAAGCCCTGGTAGCACCTCATATCGAGATTAACGCCACAATGTACGTGCGTCACCGCTTCGGCGTCGCTGAGGTTGAGAGAGGAGACGACACGTGCCAGCACGATGTCCAGGAGGGCAGACACGCAGTCTAGTGCCATGGCTACTGTCTCTGATGCCATGCTGCAATATCAAGATATTCATGCTCAGCACCTACACGAAGCTGACACACGAAGAGCTTTGGATGGAACAGATCAGAAGCTACACATACTTTTAATATTTATGGGGACGGGAAGTTAAAAATGAACCGTGGAAGAGTCCCAGTCTGGATGAGAATCAAAACTGTACTCACGGTCGGAAATCAGAATAGAAAAAAATAGATGCAAACCAAAATTGGAAAATTAGAAAGAAGCTCAAACTAAAACCGGACTCCAGACACGGGGGAAAACGGATGTGTACCAAAACTGGACTTAAAGATGAAAAGAAAATTGGAAAGAAATCAAATCAGGACATTCACTTTGTTAGTTAGGAGAGGCTGACAAAAAAAAAAGATTTAGATTAGGATTATGATTAGGATTTCTATTTATGTTACTCAGGATCGACGGATCTATTTGTATTAGGATTTGTACCTATCCAAGTTACCATAGAAAGTTCTCTATATGTCATATATAAAATAGGAGGGCTGCAGGCAGATGAACATAGACAACTTCTACATTCACAGAGTTAGTTACGGAGGGTGGACGAAAAAAATGACGTGAAATTTTGCCTCTTTATTATTAGGTATAGAAAAGATGCACATCCGTAGTAAAATTGTGTCTTTTGACAAAAGGGCAATGTTTTGAGATTCATGCAACAAAGCTTTGCAATTTTTTTTAACTTTTCATACAGATACATACATGAACATGATATGTGGATTTGCATCTTTAAATAAACTTCCATAGTTTTGCCGCTCTAATTTATTTGGTTATAAACATACAACATGCCAACATCAGTACATCACATTTCTTTCGACAAAGCAGGCTACTCGCAGGAATCATGTTTACTCGAAGCATGCCCATATAGTTGGTGACCATCACAGCGGCCTTTGGCTGTTTGGACCTTTGGATCAATACGACTACCAACGTTTCGACTTTTGAGTTTTGACGCTTAGTTGAACATGGACACTCAAACAGGTAAGGATGAAAACGGTCGAAAACGGTCGAAAACAGACTTACGAAATAGAAAACAAAATCGGTTGGTTCGGTACATTTCTACATTTTAGCAATTAAAGAATACAAAAAATGGTTGAAAATTGTTGTGAAACCAATTGAAACTGACAATTTTTTATGTTTGAAAACAGAATCATAATATAGAAAACGAAAACGGTCGGTTCGGGATATTTCCGTTCCGTTTTCATCCTTACAAACAGTTAGTGTATATTCATTTCTCGGGGAAACATGATTTGAATCTCCAAGGGACGTAAACGATTTTTGGTTGGATCCGTTTCTAATCCGAACGGAACATTTGTTACCCAAATTAGACTTAGCGTGACTCGTTTTTTTGCTCCCATATTTGGTTGGTTCCGTTTGTAATTTGAATGCGACCACCGGCCGGTAATGCTCCTGTTTCGCCTCTGAACTGTCAGGCTTCACTGAAGGATACAGTCACGCTTTGATTTCTGCTGAAGTCGACACATTGAAAACGACTGAACGAACCAAAAACGTCTCCAAAGAAGATACGCGCATGCGCAACACAATCAAGTTGAAAACGGAGGCAGTTGCCACAGACGTACTCCCTCCATCCAGAAAAACATATAATTCTAGCACATTATTACGTTTTAGTATCCTAACTTTGACCAATTATAGATAAAACAAGTATTAATATTTATGATATCAAATAAATATTATTAGATTAATTATGAAATATATTTTTATAATAAATTGATTTGGAGCTACAAATATGAATACTATTTACTATAAACTTGATTAAATGTGAACTACTTTTTCTGGTACGTAACCTATAGTTGCATGTTTTTACGAACGAAGAAAGTACTTTAACGAGGAGATCGCGTAGTCCTCTCGAGTTCAGATTCAGAACGCCCAGGAAAAGACGTCTCCAAGGGCATCTAGGGTGATGGTTCTATCTTCTACCATGGAAAATGGAGACTTTTTTGTGTGTGTGTGTTATACGCGAGATAGGATGGATGCTTGCTATTGCTATACTGCTGAGCTACGGACACTACTGTCACAACTGCCAGTATACATAAACCTAAAAAAATACGTACATGAATACGGACCCTGTTCGGCATGCTGTTTTTTGGCTTATAAGCCGGCTGTGGCTGTTTTGCTGTGAGAAAAAAACACTGTTCCACGGCTGATAAACCGTGCTGATAAGCTCAGCCAAACAGGGGGACGAAGTATGAATCACGGCGCATGAACGTCTGCTAAGCTCATGCCCAACCAAGCAACAACTACCGGTTCTTTTTCTGATTCTCGGAATCTATTCATCACTCCAGATGAAAAAACTTGTTTAACTACCTTTGTTTTTTTTTCCGACAGGAGTTTTTCTGGGCCTCGTTTAGATGGCAAGTGTATTTGGTAATTAGTATTTAATTATGGACTAATTAGGTTCAAAAAATTCGTCTCGCAAATTACAGATAAACTGTGCAATTAATTATTTCTTTACCTACATTTAGTGCTTTATGTATACGTCTAAAAATTCAATTTGATGAAGAGATATTGTAAAAATTTAGAATTTGGAAGAGAGCTAAACAAGGCCCTGGACTCATTTTGTAGAATAAATGTATGATTGCTAGGCACATTGGCGGATCCAGGGGGGGCTGGGGGGCTGCAGCCCCCCCGGGAGGGTGATTTTTCCACTGAAATACTGTAGCAATTACTGTAGCATAGCATCAAATCACTATTAAATCTTAATTGTAAATCAACATCTTCCTTAATTAGCCCCCCCTGAGGTGTCAATTCTGGATCCGCCACTGGCTAGGCAGTTCCATTCCATCCACGCGCCTCTCGTGCCGAATTTCATATTCGGAGCGGTGGTCGTGGACAGGTCAGCGATCACACGACAGCAAAGAGTAGTATAACTCAGGTCTTATTTAGATCACTAAATTCACACCTAAATTTTACTATGTAAAAAAAAGATTTTTCATCACATTAAAATACCGACACATATATTAAGTACTAAATATAGATGAAATAAAAAACTAATTATATAGTTTTGTTGTACTTTACGAGACAAATATTTTGAGTCTAATTAATCAATGTTTGGACAATTATTACCGAATAAAACCAAAATTGCTACGGTAACGAACAGTGATTTGGCGCTCACTGATTTGGTAGCAAGCACGGAGCGGAAATTATCCCCCTGTTCGGCTGAGCTTATCAGCACGCCTTATCATATGAGGAACAGTGTTTTTTTCTCACTGGCAAATCAGCCACGGCCGCCTTATAAGAAAAAAAACCCGCCGAACAGGGCCTATGTCGGTTGTCGGGGGTGAGATGGAGGAGAAGCGGTGCGTGGAGTTGGGGCTCACCGTGATGTAGAGCACGGAGGAGGCGACGATGGTGCGGTAGCGTCCGAGCCAGGAGTCGGCGACGGCGGCGCCGAGGAGCGGGAGCATGGCCGCGGCGCCCGACCACGCGTTCACCGCCGCGGCGGCCGCCGCCGTGGTCTGCCCGAGCGGGCCGGTCAGGTAGCTGATCAGGTTGGACGAGATGCCGTAGTACGCGAACCGCTCCGCCACCTCCACCCCTGCACGCACGCAGCTCCCGCCAGTAAGCGAATCGGATCGAGGTCGAGGCCGATCGAGCGCCGGCGAGATCGTACGTGGGGGCGAAGTGGCTTACAGATTATGAAGAGGGCGGACTTCCAGCCGCCCGTGGACGGCGCTCGGCGGCCGGGGAGGAGCGGGTCCGAGGAGGCAGGGCCCGAATCAGACGCCATGGCTGCCTGGCGACTGAGGCTGGTGTACTCGCGGAGTGCGAGCGAGCACGGAGAACCTCTTATCAGCGCAGGCGTTGGCGCGTCTCGACGAGTTAAGAGGAAGAGGCGTGGGCTCTTTCGGAAAGAGAGGATTGGGGTGGGCGCTGGGCATGTCCGCATGTGGCAGTTGGTTGCTCCGTTCTAATTAAACTACGTACAAAAATCTATATCTATACCTAATGATCTATATTTATATCTATATCTAATAATAAAGAAGTAAAATTTTCAACTACTTTTTTTTTTCCCTCTAATTACCGGATAATGGAGAGTTTATTCCGTCCAGAACTCATATATATAACTCATGCTCATATAAGTTAGCATATCTCTTGTGTAGCGCAATATGGAATCTCTATCTCTACAACTAAAAAGAGTGGAATGTTATCGTCACCGGAATTAATCGGACCGCCTCCTCCTAATCGCATCACCTCGAGAAAAAAATCGGAGCGCTCGACCGCTTTCGCGCTGCCTCCGGTCCGGAGAAAGCCCACGCACGACGCCTCCCACGATCCTCCCCTTCTAACCGACGCCCAGCTCGGCACGATCCCCACCGCCGCGATCTGCTGTTGGACACCAAGGAGACCTCCGCCGCCGCCGCGAAGCACTGCTTCTATGGATGCTGACCTCCGACGCTGCGACCTTGGGCGCATCCCCGACGCCCGCGCCCAAGGATGCCGACCTCCGGTGACTCCGCTGCCGCTGCCTCCTTGTCCGGCCCTGGCGTTTCTTCCCGCGACGCCTCCCCCGATCTACTCTCCGGCGCCCTCCCCGACCCAAAAGGTCGTCCCGCCGCGACCTTGGGCGCGTCCCCGACGCTAGAGTCGCGCGGCCCTCGCGGCGGCGGCGCACGCTCCTCCTGCTGCTTGTCATTGTCGCTGCAGCCCGCCCGACCGCAGTGCTAGGGTTGCGCGGGGCGGCGGCGGCAGCTCGGCGCGGTCGATAGTCCCCAGGGCGATGTCTGCACATGTGAGATTTAGGTGGGGGTGTTGGGGGGACCAGGCAGCTGCTCCTCCGCTCGGCGGCAGTGGCGGCAAGGGGAGCTATCGATTGCCTACCGGCTTCTGCCACCGTCTCGCCTGCATCTCCGAAATCTAAATCTCCACCAAGGATTGGCGAGAGGTACGTTTCGGTTTACTGAAACCTTATTCCTGCCTTCTGGATGTCTGACGGCCTATTCCTGTGTTTTCCTGGAGATTGCCGATCCTCTGTTGCCTCAATGATCGGATCCGTGTTCTTGAGTTTGTATTTGCCAATCCAATCCCTTGTGGTATTTGTCTGTGAAAACGCTGCATGAATCAGAAACAATGCGTGCTTAATGTTTCAGTCTTCGTTCGTGTTGGTGCGGATATATTTTTAGATGTGATTTATTCGATGCCCGTTTCAGTTCTCTGGTTTTGGGACGGATGGAACTCACATCACATGTCTTGCTAATGATTCTTGCAAATTGAGTTGGTACTGGGTTATGCATTTGCAGGGCACAAAAATCATAGGCGCATCAAAGCCATGCCTGACGCCCAGACATTGCACACCTCCAGCACAGCGCCCAGACATCAATGGTAATAATTTTTAGGTTCTTTAGTTTTAATAAGCTATGCAAGATGCTAAACGGTATATCTTTTTTTCTACAAATTCTGGTGATGAGAATTTTCTAGGAAAGTGTTTCCGAGTGTGAGTGTTTGTAGTACACAATACTGAGTACCTATTATATTGTGTCCACACCCTTTTCCTTCCATATACATTAGGAAATAGCTAGCCCAGCCCAATTGCAAAAATATGATAGATTTAAGGTTTTTCCAATGTTCAGAAGAAACAGTTCATGAGGCCAATGAACTTTTTTTTTGTTCTTGGCTTCTTATTAGTTAATTCTTGGCTTCTTATTAGTTAATGCTACATCATGGTCTACGAAATTTGTTTCTTGGTTATGTCTTGCAGTAAGGTTTGCGCATGTACATATTTCTTTTTCCTACATGGATTCTTTTCTGACATGTCTCCTAACCCCTAATAACATGCACTCAACTTATCACCTACGGTACTTCATTTATTCCTTTCCTTTATTGACTTCTATCATGGCTACAACAGCAGGGGTCTCATACCTATTTCAAAGCTGTCATTGAGAAGGTTTCTAGGAGCAGTCTCCTAGAAATTATGGGCAACAGGTACATAGCATCATGTGAAATTGGTTGACGATTTTGCCTTTGTCCTAATTTGCAAGGATGTGATCTTTAATTTCCCTATGTGCCTACCATTATTACCAAGTTGACAGTCCCACTGTTTAATCCAGTTTTGCTACCTAAACCATAGTCAGCTAGATCATGGACAAAAAAAGGTTGTACAACCTGTTCTGCTTCTCTCCCATGAAAAGGTAAATATTTTACCTGTACCCAACTTCTTAATCTTTGTCTCTACCCAAGATAAATCAGGAACAGAAAATTAGCTAACTAATTTGCTATACTGTGATTCATATCTCAGCATTATGAGATATCGATATTAACATGGTTATAGGAGAAGGCTAATTTTTCAGATCCTTTAGTTTTGCAATGGCCTTTTCTTAACTTTGCTTATCGTGGCTGATGACTGATGACTGTAATTGACTCATGAATCATAACTGTAATTGTAGATTTTTTGATTTCCTTAACTTTGCTTTTCATGTCTGCTGAATTTTGCTTGAAACAAGAATTTTATTTGTCTGTTTAAACTAGAATATTTATATATATGTAGGATTTATGTCATGGGCTCATGACCTCCAACCTGGTGTAATGTTACTTTTTCACCAAATTCCATCCCATGGATAGTCCTCCAATGTGCCACACTTGAGAGACCTTGATGAACGCTGTATGCAACAATGATCCATCGACTTTAGTTTGCATTATTGTCGGTTCAAATAGTTGTTAATTTAAAAGTGGATATCCAATTCCTATTGTTATTTATATCCACAATTGTGCAGCAATTATAACACATCCATGCACCCCTTGGCTGATTGTTGGCTTGTGCTTCTGATGATGTGTACGTATATAAAAGGGATAATGAATCAACTTCGCCTTGTTGTTCGAGAAGATGCTGTTGGTAACATATTTGGCTGCTAGTGAG
>CM039613.1:51669828-51805165 GCA_022457205.1 Saccharum spontaneum
CTCCCATGGACGGAAAACCAACCTGTTTACTATGCATCTGGACATAATGTTTATACGTAGAAGCGTAGTAACAACTATGTATCAAAAAAATCCAAACAACTTAAGATTTGAAACAATGGGAGTATTTTAATCCGTTAGACTTAATAGGACATTGTCATATTATTAACAATATTAACTTTATTATGGATGTCATGATCATAACAAAATAAATTATAGCCATTAAAATTTATGAAAAAGGTAAAATATAGGTCGTTTTTATCGGGGTACACGATTCCAACTCTGTTTTGCTCTAATGCATTTTCTATTTGCTCTTTCCTATTTTCCATGTCCACTTCCGGTTTTTTAATTTTTTTTTCTGTGTCCGTTTTTTCTTGTGTCCGATGGAGTTTCTGGTTGCTCTGTTTCTGTTTTGCATGCGGACCATGTACGCTCCCGATTTTCTTTTCCTTTTCTGTGTCCGATGCGGTTTCCGATTTGTTGGTTATTATCTTTGGTTACACACGTCCTCTCTTCATGTTTTTTTGTTTTTTTTCTGAATAACAAATAATAAATAAAATATTATGAGCCATTTGAGCTATCGATTCTTTTCTAAAAAACAGAGATTACTACAACTAAATTATTAGGCCCCGTTTGGCAAGGCTTCACTTCACCAGTGGAGCTTTTTTTTTTTTTGCTTCAGCTCCACGAACGGCTCCATTGGTGGAGCTGAAGCCGTTTCAGTAAACTGTTTGGCAAAAGAGCTTCACCTTTGTATCATGCATGCCTGAGAGAGGTCAAATGTCCAACATACCCTTGTGTACGCTTCATGTTTGTATCATGGCATGCAGATGTACGTTTCTATATTTTTTCATCCGAGTAAATTTGATTAACATTTTAAATTCAAAAGTTATTAAATTATAAATAAAATTCAAAAATTACAAATAAAAACTAACACAAGGAACTCGCAACCAATAGTATTGCATTGCTTTTTGCACAGTACGGATACGTTCAAACAAATATGCCTGTGCAAGGTGATGATATAGTACACAAATCATATATCATGATATAATGCAAACATATATAATCACGACGAATAATATATCAAAAGTGACAAATAATAGATGTATGTTGGTCATAATATTGTAGTAGCTATTGACAAAAACTGCGAACATCCAAATCAAAGAATATTGCTAGCTGTTGATAAATATGACAAGCCGAGCCAGGCCAGGCGCTCTTCTGCGGGACACGTACAGGCGTAGGAGAGGGAAGAGAAAAGGTCGCGAACAGGATGACAGGGTGCGGCGCTTTTTTTCCGGTGGCAATTCACGTAATTTCGTCAAGTACTAAGGGCAGGGGGTCATGGCGCTGGAGAAGGAGCCAGGAGAAGCCACTATTTTTTTTTTCATTCCCACTCTAAAGGCATGCATCGGTGGAGCCGTTTTATTTTACCCCGTTTGGCAGAAAACGGCTTTAAATAACTCTTGAAGCCACTGGAGAAGCCCTGCCAAACGGGGCCTTAGTGTAGTTTTGATTAGAAACAAAATTTATTTTTATTAAAATTTGGATCAGCTGATAGTCCAAATAATTAAATCATAAATTGAAATCTTGAGTACATTTGTCCAGTTCAAATATGCCCGCTGCTTTCCTTTTTTAGTCTATGAGTCCACTTAGGAGTTTGCTGCTATTTTCTTTTCATATTTTATTTTGCCTGCAAGTCAAATCCAACTCTTAGACTTCTTATTAAGTCGGCTACTTCCGTAATTCTTCACCCATAGTTCCTTCTTTAGGAAAATGTAACGTGGATAAAAAAAGGACACAAAGCAAAAGGGAAACTGATACGATAGTGAAAAAACCATACGTGCGAAAAAAAACAAAGGAAAGAAAAAAAAAGAAATCAGGATGGACACGGTACCATGACTCCCATACACGGAAAACCAACCTGTTTACTATGCATCTGGACACAATTTTTATACGTAGAAGCGTAGTAACAGCTGTGTATCTAAAAAAAGTCCGAACAACTTAAGATTTGAAACAATGGGAGTGTTTTAATTCATTAGACTTAATAAGATATTGTCATATTATTAACAATATTAACTTTATTATGGATGTCATAATCATAACAAAATAAATTATAGCCATTAAAATTTATAGAAAAGGTAAAATATAAATAGATATATAACATCTTTGTACTTATGTTCAATTAAGGTTTGATAGTTTTTTCTTGTCCCGTTGCAACGCACGGGCATTTTTTGCTAGTAAAAAATAAATTACAGAATCCGTCAGTAAACCGCGAAACAAATTTATTAAGCTTAATTAATCCGTCATTAGCGCATGTGTTACTGTATGACTATATTGTCAAATCATAGACTAATTAGTCTTAAAAGATTCGTCTCGCAAAGTACTCGCAATCTATGTAATTAGTTATTTTTTTAGTCTATATTTAATACTCTATGTATGTATCCAAACATCCGATGTGATAGGGTGTAAAGTTTTAACGTGGAAACTAAATAAGGCCTCACAATCTGCAACTGGAATACTCGTTGTTCTTGATCATCTTGTTATCCCTGACTCCTGAACGAGCAAGCACCGGTACTTCTCATCTACCGTCGCTCTGGCAAACCGCTTGAATTCATGCCGCGCCTGGCTGCCTGCGACTGGATAAGGAAAGAAGAATCATGCATACAGATATGTGCAGATTGGTCATTTCATGTGGTTCCAGCGGTCCAGTCCAGGCTTGTGCGGTTGTGCCTGCAAAAGGACGCTCCCACCAGAAATCTTGTTGCACCTAACTCTTGCTACATCCAGCCAATGCAGCATCCTATCGCTGCTCGGCATCACTGATCCGGTTGGCCATAAATAATGTTGCAGCTTCTCTCACAGGCCGTCGTCGCCAAGGATCGGATCGCACACACACACTCGGCGGCACATGCCCTGAAACATGCTGCTGCCCCATATCCCCTAACGAGCTTCTAGACACACACACACACACACAAACAACACACACCACGTAGTACGCGCTGCTGGAGGCCAGAGCTGGACAAAACATTAGGTAGGCTGGCAGATGCAGGCAGGTAGGTAGGAGAGGCTCGCGCTGTCCAATCCAGGCCAGCCAACACAGCATGACCTTGACCCTCCTCCTGATATCATGCGTGTTTACCGAGAACAGCAACCACCTTTCCCCCGATGCCGTTTGTTTGCACTCTCTGCAAAAAGAGGGTAGCGCAGCGCACTCATTGTCGCACCCTGGAATCCTTCTAGATGCCTTTCGTGGTACAAACAAGACGACGAGGAGAAGGCGAAGCACAAAGTTTGGCTAATCACCTTTTTCCAGTTGAGTTGAGACAGCGACACGAGCTCGCTCCATCGTCAGTCATCAACTCACCACGATGTACCTACTGCCTGCCTTTTTCAACAGCATGCATTTCGGCTGCGGCTCTGCCGTTGTGGCGCCACCTCAGAAAGCAAACTAGTAGCTATCTATATTGTGGCAAAGAATCTAGAAATAATCCCCCTGTTCGGCTGAGCTTATCAGCACGGCTTATCAGTCGTGGAACAGTGTTTTTCTCTCACAGCAAATCAGCCACAGCCGGCTTATAAGCTAAAAAAAAACAGCATGCCGAACAGGGCCAATGTAGCAGCACCCGACCCGTTAGGATTAGAACCTAAAACCAGACGTTCTGAAAATCACAAATCGCTTTCGCAGTTGACTGGAGGAACCTTCAGGGAGATCGAACGGCCACGGCAATCACGTTTTAGAAGCAAAAACCAGCGGCGTCAGCCAGCTGAATTAGTAGGTTATTAGGTGAGGTGGTGGTGAACGGACCAGGTGATGCCGTCTGTCCACCAACCTCCAGCTACCAACCTCCCAAATTCGATCCATGCCGTCCGGCCCGTCGTCCAGATTCCTTCCGTCCACCACCCCGAGCCCATTCGAAGAAGTTATTATATTGTGCCCATCTAGCCTAGCAGTAGTAGCTAGCTAGCTTAGACCAGCTACATTAGAGCAAGACTAATAATACAGCTGTCAGCTGGCTTTATAAATCCTTACAGTCTACTACTTCTCAGCTCACCCATATAATAGTTATATCTTTACTATTAATATGTGGCTCACTTGTCTCTCTCATAGAGTTTATTAGTTCTTGTGCCTAAGGCAGTTGTAATCTTACAACCCGCTTCTCCTCTCTCTCTTTCTCTCTCTTCTCCACCTCAGCATTTAGCCCGTTTGTAACCCCTTATTATAGTTGCTCTTAATCAATCGGTTGGGAAGGTAGCTAGCTATAGAATGCATGTAGCAAATGGCAGAAGCTAGTCCCAACAGGTGTGAGCTGAACGCACGCTCATCTGAGTCCAACTAATCACGTACTGCTACTACCAGCCTGGTGGCAAGTTAATGTGCTGTGTTTTCCATGTTGACAGTGCGAGTGCTCATGCACGTTCAGAAAAAAAATCAAAAGCACACTATGCTTGCGTGCATGGCCAGTTCAGGTGAATAATTTAGTACTCTTGTTAGTCTCATAAACCAGGTCAAACAATCTCAAGTTTGATTAGAACTATAAATGGTTTATCTCTCTCTATATATATCCCATGATTAAAGTATCGATATTTATTTGCACGTAATTTAGTTGAATTTGGGTGAGGTTATTGCTGACCATGTGTTTCCCATGAAATATGCGTTTAGTTAAATTTGAGGTTGATTGATTTTTCTCGATGGGATGTACATTCGTTTTAAAATGGAAGGAGCGGTAGTAGCCGAGAGGTCTTTTCTTGCAGGTAGGACTGGGTTGTGAGTCGACATCACCACCAATTCTCGTTCCAGGTAATTTGATGAGATTCATGTGCCCGATCTCTGCGGGAACGGATCGCACAGGAAGCAAATTTGAGCACGCGGCGCCCGACACTAGTCACGTGCGACCGCAGCCATATATGTGCAGGTGCTGGGTTCGTTTGCGGCCCTATCAGCTTCGCAGAAAAGTGTTGTTGACTGATTTGTTACTTCCTCCATCCTAAATTATAAGACGTTTGACTTTTTTGACACCAAGTTTGACCACTCGTCTTATTCAAAAATTTATGCAAAATATTAATTCTTTTATCGTGGCTTGGTATATTAATAAAAGTTCATCAAGAATGACTTAAATTTGACTATGTTTGCACAAATTTTTTGAATAAGACGAATGGTCAAACTTGAGATCAAAAAAGTCAAACGTCTTATAATTTGGGATGGAGGGAGTATAAGATAAAAACATTGTATCATGATTGATAAGTCATGCTAATAAATTAAAGCGAAGGGCGTACTCTTCTATACCAGAAAGAATGTAACTACGGATTACGTGTCGGCAAAAATAGTGCACGTTTGACTAAATTTTCAGTGAATACTATTCGCATTTATAAATCCAAATTAATTTATTATGAAAATACATTCGGTAATTAATCTAATAGTATTTATTTGATATAATAAATATTAATATTTTTTATCTATAATTGGTCAAATTTAATATTCTAAAACGTGACACTATGCTAGAATTGCATTCTTTCCTGAACAGAGGAAGTACAATGCACGACTACACTAGCGTTGCAGAAGTCTTGTCTCCTCTGCTCCACGCCACGTGACTTTACTAATAGATTCGTCTTGCGAATTAGTCACGATTTTTATAATTAGTTTTATGATTAGTATCGAAACACCCGATGTGACACCTAATGTGACATCCGAGGTGCTGCCTCCTAGAGTCTTGGATGTCAACCACCCCTGAACACTCGTTTCATCATAGGCGAGCAGGGACGAAAAAATCGTACTGTTACAGTGGGAAGAATATCGGGGCGAGGCGGCGAGGCGGCGGACTTTCTTCCGCAGTTTGGATCTTGTGTTGAAACTTGAAGCTAACCTCGCTCGGAAGCCCAGGCTCGATCTTTGACCGTGCATCGCATTTCTGTGCACAGCGCCCAATTGATCTTCCAGCATCGCCTATTCTCCTGTACTACTACGCAGGAGACAAATTCCAGCGCGCGGTACGTAACGCTTAATTATTGGAAACGGGTTCGTGAATCATGATTGGAAAGAGATGTATACAGGATCGTGTATCCCAGTTCTCGTCCTGAGCTAAAGTCCACGCTCCGACATCCGAAGATGCGTTGGATCGATGTGCAATTCGCGCATGCTACTGAAGTAGCCCGCTGCTGCTATCTCGGCTGGATGATGGGATCGGAGATTTGGAGCGTCAAGTGGCTGGTCGAAAGGGAACTGTGGACTCTGAACACTAGGGTTGGCTGGCTGCAGTAGTCTCTGTTGGCCAAGATAGGATCCGTCCCGGACCCGTTGAAACAAACGCCCGTCACCAATTTGCAAAAAAGAGAGAAAAATGCAAAGGAGCGAAAGCGACACAGCCCCGCGGCACACTGCGGAAAACCGTGCGCTGAAAAGGATCCCACAGAAGCTTCACTTGGGTACTAGTACCTTTTGTAGGTCAAAAAGAGACGCAGCGCGCGTCGAGGATAGCTAGACAGCTACGTAGTACTCATTGAGATATTTCTGCCAAGCCATTGAGATATTTCTTTTATCGCCACTTCAGCTTGGTAATCATCATGTTGTGTAAGAAAACGAATCTCGGTTTCAGCTACAAACCAGATTCCCCGCTGTGAAAGAAAACAGAGTGAGCCGAAATCGTGTTCGATTTGATTACTAAGGGCACCACCAAAGAAGACTAATAACATTTTTAATGGTTCTAGTATAAATAAAGTGATCTACATATAGAAAATATTGTGATTACTATTCACACAATGCATTCTATCACTATTTGTGATTTGTATAGAAAGTTTTTGCTTTTGTCATACCTCACCTTTATTTCCTCCTCCTCTTCTTTTTTACCATGGACCATATTTTCTCTCCCTAAACATATATAACTTCTACAGGCTACTATGACAAGTATAGATCATCTACTTTTTTTTATCCGATTCTAAGTAAAAGCGTAGCATCTGGGAACGCCCAAAGCCACAGACGCTGTTGCCGAGCTGGACGGACGCCGATTCGGTGTGCGTTGTTCAGCGATGATGTCGAGTAGGCAGAAAAAGCGCGCGGTCCTGATAGCCACAGCTGCATATTTGACACGCAACGAAAAGGAACAGAAAGCTCCGAATTGAATTCCGGGCGTTTGACGATTGTGCAGGCGAAGAAGACCAAGACGAAGATGCGGATGCATGGAGCAGAGGAATAATCCCAGCGGCAGCGGAAGGGCGGGCGATCTGCAGTCTGCACCGAATCCACCAACTACTCCTAGGCCTCGTTTAGTTCACATAACAGGTGAGAAAAACACTGTATCAGAATTCATGTAGCATTTCGTTTGTATTTGTTAAAAATTATCCAAATTTTGACTAACTAGGCTTAAAATGTTCGTCTCGCAAAGTACAACAAAATTGTGCAATTAGTTTTTGATTTCATCAACATTTAGTACTCCATGCATTTGTCGATATTTTGATGTGACGGAGATTCTTCTTTTTACACAGTAAAATTTGGGAAGAATTGAAGAACTAAACGAGTCCCTACCTACCACCCGGTTCTTGTGCCTGTGCCTGTGCTGTGCAGGCAGAGGCAGTCACATGACGCCCGCGCCCTCTTTTCGCCGCTTTCGGGCTGTCAGCAACTCTTCGGTACTCCATGTGTACTAGAAAGATTCGGCTACCTACCAAACCGAAACGCAGCGCCGGCCCGGCCTGCTCGGACGCGGTTCCGGCTCCCGGTCCGGTCGCCGCGCTTTGAAAACAATCGTTCGTTTCCAGTCTTCCTGCTTGCGTGCTGCGGCCTGAGCAGTAATGCACTTTGAATAGTTAGCCGGTTAGGTGGCTGCCAATCGTTACGTTAGCCTTTCGTTGTACTACTGTTAGTACCTGTGCGCATTTATAAGGTGCCTCAAGAGTTCTGCCGCCGCCAAATCAAGCAGTTTCTCTCTTGTATTTGCAGAAGAGGAGTTAAATTGTGAACGCCGAACTGGGAAATTGCTAAGGAGGGGAGGAAGAAATTGTGAATTTAGATAAAAAAGTGAGACGATCACAATTTTTTTGACCTGTTTTCTTTTCTGAAACAGTGCTGTCCATTAGAAAACTGCTTGCCTTGCAAATTGCAGTGAATCAAGCCCGCTATTTTAACGACTCTCCTGTCTGATATGCACTGCTAGCCTTGTTCCAACGGCCTGAAAAATCTAAACCCCTGCTGCCCCGCGATGTCAGCCTGGGCCTGGCAGCCGCACGCCTCCCCGGCGCGGAGGCCCAGGCGGTAGCACAGGCACACCGCCTGCTGCCAGGTGGGCGTGTCGGCCACCGCCGCCGGCGGGCCCACGGACAGGTCGAGGTTGAGGTCGGGGCACCGCGGCTCCCCCGCGCCGCCGCCGCCGCTACTGCCGCTGCTGCTTCCGCCGTCGTCGGATGACGACTCCGCCGGCGCCGGCTTCACGGCGGCGAGCTTGACGGGGGCCGGGACGACGACGGCGGCGGCGCCCGCGTGGTGCAGCAGCGCCGCTGCTGTCGCCCGGTGGTGCGCCGCGACGCCGGGAGCCGTGGCGGCGTCGGCGCCGAGCGCGCGGTGCGTCTGCGGGTCGATGCCGCGGGCCAGGAGCTTGCGCTTGATGTGCGTGTTCCAGTAGTTCTTGATCTCGTTGTCCGTCCGGCCCGGCAGCTGCCCGGCGATCAGAGACCACCTGCGGCGGGTCAAAGAGAAGAGCGAGCGGCATGTCAGACATCATCCATCGAAGGACGAAGCGCCCGGCCGCAGGGTAGACAGAAGGACACGGCGCCGCGCGCAGGCTTACGGAGTACTCACTTGTTGCCGAGGAGGCTGTGCAGGCGGATGATGAGCTCGTCCTCGTCGTCGGTGAAGTTGCCGCGCTTGAGGTCCGGGCGGAGGTAGTTCATCCACCGCAGCCTGCAGCTCTTGCCGCAGCGCAGCAGCCCCGCGGCCTTGGGCAGCGAGCGCCAGCACCCCTCCCCGTGCGCCCGGATGTACGCCACCAGCCGCTCGTCCTCCTCCTTGGTCCACGCGCCCTTGTTGGTGTGCGCCTTCTCGCAGCACGGCGACCTCCCCATGGCTAGTAGCTCTCCTAAGCTGAAACCAGAGCACTCGTGGCACCGGTCGATCGAGCAGCCGGCCCAGCTCTCCCTCTCCGAGGCGCGCGGCCGCGGGGGTCCTATATATATATGGCGCGCGCGTGGTTGCTGATGGAGTGCTGGGCGGGCAGCGTGGCCCGTGCTCGCTATAGCTCGGGGCGCTGTTTCCTGTTTCAGTGTCTGTGCTGCCTGTGCTCGTTTTTTTTCCCCCCCTCTGAACTTTCTGTTGACCGGAACGGTGTTTCCGGGTGAGCTTGACGGGCGCGGGTGCTCTGCGAGTTGGGTTGGGTGGTGGTTGCGGTTGCGGTTGCGGTTGTGGCGGTGGAGCCCGCGTGTCGTGCACCTGCGCCGCCCTGCTCCCACTTGCTGCTTGTAGTTGTACTGCTACTGCCGCTCCATCGGTGGTTTGGCAGCTACTCCCTCCGTCCCAAATTAGGCATCCCAAGAACCTTGAGAGCCAAAGTATTTTAAGTTTGACTAAAATTATAGAGAAAATTATAAAAATTTATAACATCAACTAGATATACTATGAAAATATAATTAATGAAGAATCTAATGATACTTAATTGGTGTCATAAATATTATTATCTTATCCTATAAATTTGGTCAAACTTGAGATTCTTTGACTCTCCAAGATTCTTTGAATGTCTTATAATTTGGGATGGAGGGAGTAGGTGGTTACGGCTCGCGACGCGTAGTCCCCGGTCCCCGGCGGCCGGCGTCACAGACCGACGTCGCTGCGGGGAGCGGTGACGGTTGTTTCGGCGGGCGGGCCCGTGTCAATTTATGATAGAGAGCATGTTTAGTTCCAAAAAGGGAACCCAAAAAGTGTTACAGTAACTGTCACATCAAATCTTATGGCACATTATGGAGTAATAAATGTAGACGAAAGAAAAAACTAATTACACAGTTTAGTTGTAAATCACGAGACAAATCTTTTGAGCCTAATTAGTCCATGATTGGACATAAATGATCAAATAAAATGAAAAGTATTACAGTAGCCTAACCTAAAAAATTTCTCCAACTAAACAGACCCAGAGTACATGATGAGATGGAGCAGGGGTGGGGGAGGGGGGGGGGGGCAGCGGAGGCATTTTGGCGTGGTGCATTGGAAGGATAGGGTGGATGGAGGACCAGATCAGCATGAGCCCATGAGCGAACGGGACCGGCCGCCGGACCCTGCCTGCCGATGAACACAGTGGCGAGGATCGTGGGGTGGGTGACGCGCCCAGGCAGCCGTGCAATCGACGCGGCGTACACAGTACAACCGTCACCGCTCCCCGGCCCCCGCAGCGACGTCGGTCCCAACTCGTACTGTGTACGCCCAGCTCCGATCCTTACTAGTACTGAGCTTCTTGCTGTTTGTTTGATCACTGGCAGAGCAGAACAGAATCAGCTCGGTCGGGTGGTGTAGTTGGCAATGCGGGAGAGATGTTAATGAGGTTGGGAGAGCAACCTTGAGCAGATTATGAGATTAGGTAGCAGCAGGCAGCAGCTGCTTGTTTCATCAAGTAGTGTGGTTGGCGGCGGTTGCATGATGTACGTGTGTGCTTTCTGGAAGGTAGGGGAGCTGGGGAGGAGAATGATAGTTTAGGGCCTGATTAGGTGACATGCGTCCGGTTGGGTTGGGAATTTATTAGGTTGGGTTTGGTATGGTTCCACAGCCACAGGTGGGCTCGTCAAAAAAAAAAAAATGCCCAAGGTCAAAGCTACCGTAACACATGCCACTATGCCAAGCCTTCCCTTTCCGTTGGGAACTTAATAAACTAGATAGACAGTAGACAAAGTAATCTTTGTTCTTCCGGGCGGATGCAGCAAGGCCCGTCACCCAGCAAAACTTGACTGGCGGCCTGTTAAGAAACTAGCATAAAATTTGAGTAGCGCAAAATTTCAGTGGCAGCCAGTTACTGATGGACATCATTTTCTTCAGGGAAGGAAGAGCAGTGCATCACCTCAACAGTAAGATGAAGCACGGTACTAACAACAATAAGAAATAAGCACTGACAGGATTTTCCTGTCGATCCTGCTTTTCGTGCTGGCTTTGTTTGGTGCACCGTGGATCGTAAAATACTCTCATGATCGAAGAGCCCGGAAAAGGGCCCTTTCTCAGGAGATCGTCAACATGGGTTAAAGAAACTCTACCGACTTCTTTTGGTGAAAATGAAGAGGATCAGGGCCTGTTACTGATGGAACTCTATAGCTACACGAAAGAAAGTATATTTTCTTTTGAAATACTCATAATTTGAGTGGAGGCGCGTCGCTCCTTGTGTACTAGGTCCACCCGTCACTAGCAAGTGCGATCTTTCTTTTGCGAAGCAGGGTTTTATGAGATATCCTTTCTTCTGTGTATTGGTTCTGCTCAACACCAGGCAAGTGCAATCATTCTTTTGTGAAGCAGCATTTTATGAGCTATCTTTTTTCCTTGTGTATTGGGTCCACCCGTCACTAGGCAAGTGCAATCTTTTTTTGGGAAGCAGCGTTTTATGAGCTATCTTTTTTTTTTCGTGTGTATTGGTTCTGCTCGTCACCAGGCAAGTGCAATCGTTCTTTTGTGAAGCAGCGTTTTATGAGCTATATTTTTTCCTTGTGTACTAGTTCCGCCTGTCACCAGGCAAGTGCAATCTTTCTTTTGTGAAGCAGCGTTTTATGGTCCCGTTTGGCTGTGCTGATAAGCCGACTGAAAAACACTGTTGCTGATTTAGTGTGAGAGAAAAACGTTGTTCTGGCTGAAAAAACAAGCTGAAAAGTACGGATTATAAGCCGGATAAACAGGGCATATGAGCTATCTTTTTTTCCTTGTGTATTGGTTCCGCCTGTCACCAGACAAGTGCAATCATTCTTTTGCGAAGCAGCGTTTTATGAGTTATCTTTTTTCCTTGTGTACTGGTTTCGCCCATCACCAGACAAGTGCAATCGTTTTTTGCGAAACTAGGCAAGTGCAATCGTTCTTTTATGAAGCAGCATTTTATGAGCTATCTTTTTTCCTTGTGTACTAGGTCTACCCGTCACCAGACAAGTGTAATCGTTCTTTTGCTAAGCAGCGTTTTATGAGCTATCTTTTTTTTTCCTTGTGTACTAGATCCGCCCGTCACTAGGCAAGTGCAATCTTTTTTTTTTCAAAGCAGAGTTTTATAAGCTATCTTTTAAAACTGCCTGGCCACCACTACCCTACCATTATACAAGTTGTGGTTACTACGAATCTCATGGAGTTCCTTTTCTATGCATAAATTAAGATAGCATATTGCAATGGTTGACTATTAATAAACAGGCTAAAAGTTACAAGTCAAACAAAATTATGTCGGACAATTAAACGGATAGAACACCATCGATAAGATGACACAAATGTATCTGTTCTAATGGTCTACTTGTCTGGCGCAAATGAAAATGAAGTTTAGTTCATGAGCAATTCATGGTAACTGGTAAACCATAGAAGCGCAGGGCTATATTTTGTATTTTAATAGTACTCCCCTCATCAACCAAAGAATGCAACTATGGTTCGATCAAATAAACTAGCTTAAGTTTAACCAAATTTGTAATAAATAGTATTAATATTTATGTCTTCAAATAAGGTTATTATAAATATTCCATAACTAATCTACTGGTACTATCAATTTCATGTCATGAATGTTCGTACTTTTTATGTAGTTTTAGTTAAAATTTAAACTGTTTGACTTATCGAAAAACGAGAACTTGATTCTTTTATGAACGGGGAGGGGGTATGTATCATGCTTTTTTTTTCACCATTTGGGTATACATACGACTCTTGTGGACCTGTTTGCTGCAGATTTAAAGACTACGGCCCTGTTCATCCGGCTTATAATCCGTACTTTTCAGCTTGTTTTTTCAGCTAGAACAATATTTTTCTCTCACAACAAATCAGCCAACAGTATTTTTCAGCCGACTTATCAGCACAGCCGAACGGGACGTACAGCTGCTCCAACAATACACCTGCACAGCACCGTTGCGAGTTCTGGTTGCAGCTAGAGTAGCTGCACGAACGCACCCACTGTTAGCCTAGCATAGGGGCATGTGGACTTCTAAAAGAGAATAAAGCTGCGTCACGGTGAGCCAGTAGTGATGCCACGGCGGACGCCACGGGGCCCAGCTTTATCCTGAGTCACCTGCGACTGCGATCGACCAGCCCGCAGGCCGCAGGCTGCGTACGCACGTCGCCCTCTGTTGACTGTAGCCACGCCACGCAGGTCAACACACGTTTTAGTTGACCGTCTCTTTAGGCAGCATAATAACGAAACAGAGACGCGCGATTCGATTCCATCTAATCGGATCTGATACTCCTCGTGCTACGACATGTACTGCACACCATAGTCAGCCTCGCATGGTGTTGGTGCCCACGCACGCCACGAAAAATGACGTCGGCGTGCCCTTGGCACTTGCTAATAACTCCCGCGGAAGAAGCTACGTACATACTGCTCGTTACTACTAGTAGTACACTGTACCACGTTTCGTTTAGCATCGTACATAATCAAGCGTGGGAAACTGACCTCAGCTCGCGTGGCACAGTGCGTCGCACGGAGAAAGGTCAGCCATGCACGCCTGCTGCCAATTGACTAACCCGTCTTTGGCGTTGGCGGGGCACAAGTGAAAATGTACTCCAGACGAATGAAGCAGGGACCCCTGACGCCACGGCGGTCGTCACTTCTTCGCGAGATACCATACCTACCAGGGGATCGGAGATCTTTTCGTTCTTTTTGACCAGGTATACGTTATTGTGACATGGATGGAGCCTCGGACTTTTGGAGGAGTACTCAACTTGCATGGCAACTAGTAGTGCTAGTGGAGCGTGCCGAATACAGAGTTGAGATTCGAGAGAGGGATGGATCGTCGATGGGAGTCAGCCGCTGCTTAGTCTCAGTAGACAGTAGTAATAGTAATACTAATACTAATACAACGCGATCAATGGCCCTGTTCGGTAGGCTGTTTTTTTGGCTTATAAGCCAACTGTGGCTGTTTTGCTGTGAGAGAAAAACACTGTTCCACGGCTGATAAGTCGTGCTGATAAGCTCAGCCGAACAGGGGAAATATATTATCCAATGTAAAAAACGCGAGCAATATATTATTATTACATGCTAGTAGGTCGCTATATATGCTGCTGCAACAAGAACCCTTGTGCCCAAATGCATCGCATCTTGTGTGGAGCTAGGAGCGGCAAGACGCAACAAGTAGTCGAGGGTTCACTTTGTCAACTATTTTGCTTTCTCTAGCCAAGCACACTTTCGAAAATGAGTCAATGATGGTAAGATAGACATTTCGGTCATCCACCATTCCACCTTCTTAGTTATTTTCACCAAATTTTGGCATCTGTTTTGAACCGGACTGAATTTAAACAATCTTGCTACAGTATTCAGAAGAGGATTAATTAAGTGGACATTTCCACCAAAAAAAAACTTGCTAGTGTATTAGCTAAGTTTCCACACGGAATGCGTACTCAACTATATTTACTTCAAGTGCTCTAGCTGACAGCAGTAGGCCTGCCATATCACCTGCACAACGCACAAGATCGAACGAGCTTTCTTTGGATCTCGAGCCTGAGCTAACGCCATCATTTTGTGAGACGATGGACCGTTTCTGTCTCCATAATTAATTGAGTCCACGGGGGACGTATTTGGCTATACAAACGGTCAAAACATAGTGTTAAACATGCCCGAACGAAACAACAAGCCTGACGTCATTGCGATCCGTCAACCATATGAAATTTTAAGGACTAATTTGGCAGTATTCTCTAGTCACTCCCAATATTTCTAGCTCCAACTTCCCTCATCAGCTTCAGCTCTTCTTGCTCCCAACAGAAAAAAAAAACACCATTTGGTAGGGCTTCTTCATCATCTCTAGCTCTAGCTCTACGGAGAGGAAAGGTGGTGCAGGTGAGGAGGGGAGCCATGAGTGGCCGGTGCGACGCGGGTGGAGAGGAGGACAAGGAAGAAGAGATGGAGCGGTGGTGCCGGTGCAAGACGCGGACAAAGAAGTGGAGTGGCGAGACGTGAGCCTAGTGAGAGCAGGGTGCAGAAAAAAATTGATAAAGAGCTTTCCCCCTTCTCCACGTACGGTACAACTGTCCGTCCCGAAACGAACCATTTCCGAATGGAGCATTGTGAAGGGAGCGATTTCTGAATGGAGCACCTTGGATCAGCAACTTTAGGCAGGGCTCCATTGCTCGGTTTCTCGCGTGAGCGGAGCTGCCGAAGACCACTATGTGTGGCAACGCGCCCAACCACTTATTAATAGTGCCGAGTACTCCCTATGTCTAGAAAAGAATACAACCATAGGTTACGTGCCAGCAAAAGTGGTTTATGGTTAACCAAATTTCTAGTAAATATTATTCACATTTACAACTGCAAAAATGATTATTATGAAAATACATTTTGTAATTAAATCTAATGATATTTATTTTATATCATAAATATTAATACTCTTTTAATCTATAATTGATCAAACTTAGGTTACTAATTATGATACTGTGCTAGAATTGTGAGGGAGTATCGTACTACTACTGGCTACTGACCTATGGTTGCTAGTAGCTAGCTAGCTATAGACAATGTCAATACAGTGCCAGTTGACTGTTGGCAATCAAAAGTGCGCCGAAAACGCAGCCGTCGGCCGTCGCATGTGCAGCGCTGCTCAGTGCTCAACTCGCACACATATACCGACGCGCAAATTAGCCTACAGGGCCTCGTTTAGTTACCCTTAAAATTCCAAGTTTTTTCACTCTCTCTTCATCACATCAATTTTTAGCCGTTTGCATGAAATATTAAATATAGGTAAAAAAATAACTAATTACACAGTTTAGTTGAAAATCACGGGATGAATCTTTTGAGCCTAGTTGGTCCACGATTAGATAATATTTGTCAAATAAGACGAAAGTGATACTATTCATCGGGTTGAAAAAACTTTCAATCTAGGGCCATGTTTAGATTGAAAAAAATTTCAACCCGATGAATAGTACCACTTTCGTCTTATTTGGTAAATATTGTCCAATCGTGGACCAACTAGGCTCAAAAGATTCATCTCGTGATTTCCAACTAAACTGTATAATTAGTTATTTTTTTATCTACATTTAATACTCCATGAAAGCGGCTAAAAATTAATGTGATGGAGAAAGTGAAAAAACTTAAAATTTTAAGGGTAACTAAACAAGGCCTAGCAAGGCCCAGCATAGGCACGGGTTGTTCGCAATCATTATTAGAATATCAATGCAGTTGGTGCCCAGTCAGATTGGTTGATTAGCAGGTACATAGGCCTTGTTTAGTTGTGAGAAGTTTTGCAAAAAAAATTCAACATTTTCAGTCACATCAAATCTTTAGACGCATGTATGAAACATTAAATATAGATAAAAAATAAAACTAATTACACAGTTTAGACGAAATAGACGAGAAGAATCTTTTAAGTTTAGTTACACTATGATTGGACACTAATTGCTAAATAACAATGAAATTTGCTACAGTGTCATTTTGCAAAATATTTTGAATCTAAACCGGCCCATAGCCAAAGCTAGCTGAGGGTCTGAGGCTGATACGTACTCCGTATGGCCGTATGGGTGGGGGGAGGGGGAGCGGGGATGCGAGACGCTGTGGGCTCCTGTACATCAGAGTAAACTGCTGCACCCCGCGCGACGCGCGTACGTCGTCAAACAGAGGAACTCAGGTATAGCAAGGCCCTGTTTAGATCCCAAATATTTCCCCAAATTCCACTATGCAAAAAGAAGATTCCCCATCACATCAAAATATCGGCATATGTATGGAGTACTAAATGTAGATGTAATCAAAAACTAATTGCACAGTTTTGTTGTACTTAACGAGACGAACGTTTTAAGCCTAATTAATCAATGTTTGGACAATTTTTACCACATAAAAACAAAATGCTACAGTAACGCACAGTGCGCTACAGTGTTTTTGCCGCCGCCGATTCGGTGAATCTAAACACGGCCCAAGTGTCAATTGACAACTGACAATACCTGCAGGAAGCTGCTTGTGATTGTTGACGTTGCATCCAGGCATTGGTCATGTGAGAATTGAGGGACGGTACTGAAGTTGACGGCGATACATACAGACACAGTGTGATGCTCAGGCGTCCCTGACTTTGGTATGCGTACATACGTACGTAGCGCGCAACAGCTACGTACACGCGATCCACCTAACTACGTACGCACTGACGCATGCTTGCTGTAACATCCCAGATGTTAAAAACAATTAAAAATTTAATCATGTGCATAATTAGAGCATAAACATCAATTATCATATCAAACAAGCATTTCATGTCACATTTTTACGTGTCAATGTTGCACATGTTTCATGCATAGCATGGTAAGTTTCTAATGTTGTTTATGTTTCAAATATAGTACTTGAAATATTTCACATGTTTCAATAGTGAATTGTTATGTTGATTTCAATAATAAATGCTTTACATGTGTTTATGCTATATTGCTTATCACATATTAGTGTTAAATAATTAATCAAGTTTTAGTTAAAAAGAATAATCAATTGAATTCAAAATCCTGATTTTTGGAAAAGAAAAATCTTGTTTTTACCCTTTTTGAAATAATTCAAAATCTAAGCAAAATTTGGGAAAAAGTTTAAAACCAAGTTTTTAGATCTTTTCAAGGGCTACAAGTTTGGTGTTGTGAGTTTTTAAAGTTTTAGTGTAAAATATGGAGTAATTTTGAAAAGAAGCAAATCTCCAATTTGACCCCTTTTCATTTCCCTATTCCAATTTCAAAATGGAGGCAGAATTTAAAAATGGTTTAAAATGCAAAGTTGTAGGTCTTACTTATGCATACAACTTTGGTGTTTTGAGTTTTCAAAGTTTCAATGTAAAATTTTGAATAAAATTAAAAAGATTCAAATCTCAAATTTGAATTTCAACTCAATTTCAAAAAGTAGGCATAATTGGGTGATGGCCCAATTATGAAAGTTGTATATCTTCAAAAGTTATACATTTTCTCTTTTTACAGATTTTCAAGTTTTATTAAAAAATTTAAAGTAATTTTGAATTTTCTGAAATCCTAAAAGTGCTCCCATTTGAATTTGACTTCAAATTTCAAAAACTATTCAAAATCTGAGTTTAGTCCAAAAATCAAAGTTGGAGATCTCGAGAAGTTGAACAACTTTTGTTTTTGGATATTTTGAAGTTGCTATGTAATTTTGGAAGTAATTTGAAGAAAAAGAAAAATGGAGGAATGAGGTGGGATTTCTACAGTAACAGAGGTGCTCTGTTTTCCCTCTCCTCTCTGTTCACCGGCGTGCGCTGGCCGCCGTGCCTTCGGGCGACGTCTCTCCGCACAGTGACGCGTTGCTGGCCGCGTGGATGAGTTCGCGAAGACGCTGCTGGCACGTTCCTGTTCGTTGCCCGTCCCTTAAGAGCCCAACGCCGGCAGCAGCACGCCTTCTTCCTTTTTGCCGCCGCCATCGTTCCTCGCCCGCCGGCATGCACGACCGCCACCGAACGCTTCCTGTCGCAAGTGGTCATGCCATCAGCTCCGCCACATCCTTGCGTCCCTTTTGGAGCTAGTCACAGCGCCTCGCCGCACTGGAGCCGCCCGCGTGCCGCCTTTTTCCTCGCGGACGGCCGGAGCACCGCCGAGCTCAGTCGTGCCATGGCCAGAGTTCTCCAGTGGTCTTCGTACTCAATCTGATACAGTTCCGAGATCACCAGGATGCCCTGATGCTCATTCGCTAGCCTGTTGATTTTTTTGGCAGCTCCTGTTCGCCGGAACAAAGCTCCCGCCGCCAGTTCACGCCGCCGACCTCACCACAGCCGTGGTCGAGCATCACCCGTGAAGTTCCAGCTTCAATCATCTACGGTTTTAGATTCACGGTGAGCTTCTCGTCGCAGCTGCGCCTTCCGTTTAATCGCTACTGACTTGTTGTGACCGTAACGCGGTTGCACCGCCATCGCTCTGCTCTGTTGTTCAGCCGCGGTTGATGGCAGCAACGTTGCCAGCCTCGTTTCGTTCGTTTGATTGCTCAGTTAGGTCCGCTGGAGTGTCGTGAATCTGTGGGTGACCTTTGCGTCACCGGTCATCGCGCCGCCGGCCGTTTCCGCATCGCCGGAGATGTGCCGCACCACCATGGCCGCCGTCGTTCATGCTGCCGACCTTCACCCGTTCAACTGGCTAGCCTAGGAGATGCGTGTGATCGTAGAGAAGCTGTAGGTACCACCCGCGCCGCCAGGGACCTCGTCGCCGGCGAGAAATCGCCTGTCAAAGCTGTCGTTCACCGTGGTCAGCGCGGGAGTAGAGGCTGACCACTGGGCCCGGCATGTCTGTGGCACAGCAAAGAAGAAAAAGACTTTTCTATTTTCAGAAATGTTTAAATAGTTATGAAACTTGTTTATTTCATAGTAAAATAATTTGAGTTCCAAAAATATTAAAATTTTTTTGTAGCCTCCCTATGATGTGTACTATTTAGGAAAAATATGAAATGTCAATTTTGATTACTTTTTGTAAGTGATTTAATTAGCTCCATTAATTATTAAATGCAACTTCCATGAATTTTAGTAATTGAAATAAAAGTCAAAAAAATCATGAAATTAATTTTGGGTAATGTTTTAGGGTAAGATTAATCTGTAGAAAAAGTTTGGGCTTAATTGGATAAAATTCATTTTATTCTTAATTTTTGTCTTAATTAATTAATTAGTTAATCCAATGATTAATGTTTAATCATTTAGAGTTTTGTGTGACTTTTGGATTCATTGTTGACCTTGGATCAACATGTGATGATCCATGGCATCTTATTGAGTTGCTTGAGCTCACGATTAACTTGTTAACTATGATTTGTTAATGATAATTAATGTGTTTAACATAGATCATTATTGATTAATAATTTCTTGTGTAAGTAATTAGTGGTCTTGTGATAGACTTACTTGCTTATTAGATGCAACCTCTTGGGTAAGAAGTAAAGTTAAGTAGTCTTCTTAAAAACATTTTAATATGATTGAAGTTGTTTAATAGTTCTATTGGATTGCAACTGTACCGCGAAGGAAAGTTGTACTCAAGTAGATAACTAATGTTTATCCTTTCTAAATGTCTCTTGCATGTTATTCCTTGTTCATCATCATGCATCATGGCATGCATTCCATCATATTAAGTCTCGCATCATTCATATACGTGTAGTTTGTACGAGTGTTTTGGATCGTGTCGATCAAGCTTCGGAGAAGGTGATCCACCCGTGATGTTGGCGTCAAACTTGACTTCTACGAGAACTAACCACCGCTGCAACGCAGGCAAGCCCCGGACATATAACCACTCTTCTGTTTTATAAATGCTTTATTACACCTTAAGTCTAGTGTAATGTGCATTATGTTAGTAGGAGTTGGTTGATACTGTTGCTGCATGATTACCTTGATCTACATTTATATCCAGATGATATCCCACAAGTATATGTAGGTCGATTTCTTATGCTTAGTAATGCTTAGACTTCGGTAGAAGTCGAATAATGTTTTCTTTGATCACCAGAATAAGTTTATTACTTGCTTCTCCTGACCTAATGACAGGTCATGAGAGCATGTGGAAATGAATATGAGAATGAACTTGAGACCGGACGGGGCATGGGAATTGTCTTTGGTGGTTGGTCCCGTCTGTATCGGTTAAGGACCGTACGTTGTTGGCCCTCGAGTCAAGGAGTTTTTAATAGTAGTAGCCATGTACCCATGTTGGTAAGCCTTACTTCGGCTATTCCATCATGAGAACGTCTAACCTCGCACTGGGAGTGGAGAGATGGCGAGAGTAGCGTGTACCCTCGGGGTTAGAATCGGGTCGGGTTCGAGGAGTACTGTGCTCTCGGGTGGCGATGGACACGTTCTGGTTTTGGGCGACCCAAGTAAGAGTTGATATATGCAGGTTAAGGACTTGCATGTGTCGTGTGGTTAGGAAGCCCCAGCTGGGTAGATCAAGCGGTTTGAATCGTCGTTGCTCCACGAGAAAGGAGTCTTGGCCTTGCACCAACATCGTAGTTAAGAAATGAAATATGTTGAAGGAATGAGAAAGGATTTGATAAGAAGTGAATAACAAGTGTAATGTTTATATTTATGATTGAGATAGATACAGGTGCAAAAGTTAGCTATAATTAGGCTATACTAAAACTGGAGTCAAAGCTTAATTAAAAGTTTGAAAGCAAGGATACACTGATAGTAAGCTTTTCTGCAAAACTTCTCTTTTCTAGCTTCACTACTTCCCTTAAGCCAGTATATCCTTGGAGTCTTTTCTTTTCGTCGGGTAAGTCTTGCGGAGTACAATTGAGTACTCAGGGTTTGTTAACCCCTGTTGCAGGTACTGACTGGTACTGTTAATTGAGGTCATGTCGGTGGGCTCGACATGATCTGGTTGTCCTCTCCTGACTTAGGTGCTCTACCTAAGTTGTCTTCTGTAGTTCTACTCGACTTCCGCAATACAAGTTAAGTGTGTAAAAAGTTAACTTAATCATGATTTATAAATTCATTGTTGTTATTCTTCCGCACTCTGATGTAAAGTTTTGTACAAATGTTGTAATGTTGTAGTTACTCCTTTGTTGATCCTGGTATGAGTTGTCAAATGTAGTTGAATCGGGGTCCTGTGAGGGCACCCGACAGATCTTCTTAGGTTATTTGGTGTACATGCATAGTCGTCAGAGGTCTTAGGGACAAAGACAGGTGCATGTGGGCCATATAATTTAGGAGGTTCTGTGACACTTACCAACCAGGCAACCAGGCTGTCCGCTGAGGGTAAGGGCTTGTTTACCGATTCGGTGCACAAAGTACTGTGCCGAATCATGGTAGCGTTTTGTTTTTATTTGATAATAATTGTCTAAATTTTGATTAATTAGGCTCAAAATGTTCGTTTTGCAAAGTACAATAAAACTGTGCAATTAGTTTTTAATTTTATCTACATTTAGTACTCTATGCATGTGCCGGTATTTTGATGTGATGAAGAATCTTCTTTTTACATAGTGAAATTTGGGAGTGAATTTGGGAATCTAAATAAGGCCTAAATGATCTGCTCGACCACTTGTCAACTAGCCCTGACTCCTGAAGGACAACTTGAAGCTCCCCTGTTGTCTTTGCAGAATCAGGAGAAGAAATCAGTCTCTGACTGTGTGAGGTGGCAAGGCCCGGTTGGTAGCACTAATAGGATCTGCGGTGAGTTGTATGCTCGGTTAGAATATACTACTTGCTATCTGTAAGCGTAGGATAATGTTATGTATTGGCGCTCAGAATGAATGATGAGTTTCATCGATACTATATGGCGGCAGAGAATTCCTGCCCCTTGACAGTTTGCTAGTGCTATCTAATTATTTGATTCCTTGGAGCATCTTTTATAGTCTTCTCTTGAAATGTGTTTGGACACGGAGTGATGTTTATCAGAGCCTTCCGGTTTACTATCTTCCTATCGCGCGGATGCAGGGCCTTGTCCATCCGTTGATCTTGTTTGGCACTCTCAATCTTTTGTTCTTTTGGGCAATATACATGTCCTCAATCATTGGGCAACGCAAACATAGGCAGCATTCAGCAAGAGCAGGTCTTGCACATTTGCTTACTTATCCAAAGGATCGAAGTCGTACTCGTACACATGTTGCTGTTTCTATTTCAAAGGCAAGGAATTATAGAAAGAGTATTCGGTTTCCATTGCTACTCCGTCTCCGTGGATGCAAAACTTCTTGCTGTTGATGTCAGTATGTCACCATCACTCAGATCCCCCTCTTCATTCACACGGTGGCTTAATTTGGAGAATTGAAAAGTAGATAGTTTGTTAGTTTAAACGTTCCAAGTTAATCTCAGAACTGTAACAAGTACTTGGCGAAAGCGACATGAGATTTTTGCTATATTTTCTACTAGTGAGCTGAGCTCTATTTGGTGGAGCAAAGCAATCCCGCAGCCGGCCCATGCAAAGGAGCCATCGGGCTCTGGAGGCCCATGAGTAGCAGGCCCGTACGCCGATCCCAGCCGGAAATCGTCCCGTCCGACGGGAGACCGGACGCGCGCCAAACGGTCGTCCCATCCGAGCGTGCAGGGTGCCGAACGGAGCGGTTCGCACGTCAGCTATTTATACGGGCTGCCTTTCTCTCTCTCTCTCTTTCGTGTATATATAAGCCAGCGGGAAGGTTTGCTTGATTAGCCTGTACGTGAACACACAAGAGCGTACGTGCCTTTTTTTTTATATATATATATATTTCTCTTTTCTTTTCTTTTCTTTCATTCCTGGCTTCCATTTACTTTTCCGTTTTCTTTTCTTTTTCCTGTGGTTTTTGTTCTTTTTTTCATCTTTTATCTTTCTTTTATTTCTTTTTTAACTATAATTTAATGTTTTTTATTTTATGGTTCATTCTTTTTTGTTTATTCTTTTTTTCTCTTTTCTATGTTTTTTTGGATTCTCTTATTTTTATTTCATTTAATTTTTTATTTTTCTCCTTTTTAGTGTACTATTGTTAACTTTCTATTCCTATTTTTTTGTATTTTATAAGATATGTACGATATTCTATGATATTTTTATTTATTCACACTATGTTCATCAGATGTCGCAAGGTGTATTCCGAGGTATTCACGTAGTAATTTTACTTAACTATAGGAGTAATTTGTTATTTAAGATCTAGATTATTGTTCTCCTAAATTGAGAACATTTGTCTTGTGAAGACGGGGTATTATTTTCTAAACCTAGAAAATCCCCTCTTTTGTCTCTTTTTCTTATCCATTTCAATTATTTTTCTTTTTCTATTTATTTTTTTATTTTTCATTATTTTTTATTATTTATTTATTATATTCTTTTTTATTTCTTTTCTTGTTTTCTTTATGTTTTCTATAGAATTTTTTATTTCCTATTTTTTATTTTATCTTACTTAATTATTTTTTCTTGTTCAATTTTTTTATTTTATATATATTCCATAAGATGCTATATTCATTTAGTATATGTGATGTTCTATGATGTTTTTATGATGTTCACGTGGTATATAATGTCATGTTCTGTGATGTTTTTTGTGATGTTTTTGTAGTATACATGTGATGTTCTATGATTTTTTTATGTTCACGTGTTATATTTGTGATATTCTACAATGTATTTTGTGACGTTCACGTAGTATATATTTGATGTTCACATAATATACAATGATGTTCTATGATGTATTATGTGATGTTCATGTACTATACATGTAATGTTTTATTATGTCTTTTGTGATGCTCACATGATTTTATGATATAACTATGATGTTCCACAATGTATTTTTGATATTCTATTTCATTCTTTTATTTTCAAGTTTGCTTTTTTATTTTTCCTATATTCCATTGTATATGGTATACACATGATGTTCATGTAGTATAAACGTGACGTCCTATATTTTATATGTTCATATCGTATGAATGGGATATTATATAATTATCTTTAAGCATTCACAAAGTACCCGAGACATATTCTATAGTATATTTTTAGGTTGTTCAAATAGTATCTATATGATGATATTTTACATTTCTCTCTTTTACATGGTTTTTTTGTTTTCCTTTACGCTTTGTTTTATCTTTTATTATTTTTTCTATTTGTGTAATATTATTTATTATAAAATTTATATATTTTATATTTTTTGTTTTTAATTTTTACGGATATTATAGTTTCAATCACTTAAATCTATAACTTTTTCTTTTAGATCTGGAATATTGTTTTTGTAAATCAAGAACATTTTTCTTGTGAAGGCCGAGCATTGTTTTTTTAACCTAGAACATCACCTTTGTTCAATAATAAAAGAAAATGTTCTATCTTTATGAAATAAATGTTCGTTAATGAAACTTTGTCTAAATATATTCATATGAGGTGTTGTTTTAAAGAATTTATTATAAGAAACACAATGGTGCAATTGGAATTTAATTCGGATGCTCGATTTAGCGGTTACAAGTTTTTTTTAGTTTGTAGAAAATTATGACGTTAGTACATGCAACTTCCTACACGCAAATCAATGGGATGAAAAAGATAATCTAGAGTACTCCGTACTTTACTGTCCAACCGCCTCACTTCCTGCGCGCGTTGCAGCCTGCCCAGCAAATTCCTGCGCGCGTTGCATCCTGGGCCTCGTTTAGTTTACCCTAAAAGTTAAAATTTTTTCGCGTTCTCTTCGTCACATCAATCTTTAAACACATACATGCAACATTAAATGTAGATAAAAAATAAATAATTACACAGTTTACTTGTAAATCACAAAACAAATCTTTTAAACCTACTTAATTCATAATTAAATAATAATTGTCAAATACGGAGTACAAACGAAATACTACAGTTCCAAATTTTTCTACTTCTTATCCAAACAAGGCCCTGCTCGGCGAATATTTGCGCGCGCTGCCCGGCCGGCGCGGGATACGGTCCGAACGACCGGACTCTAGCAGCCCCCGATCCCAGCGGCGTCCCCCGAAACCAGGGGGAGCAAAACGGCGACAAGCCCCACCGTTCCCGTGCAAACAATTCGGTTGCCCGTGCCCTGCGTGGACCACGGGAGGGCCCACTAGCCAGCCACCCCGCGCACGTAGGCCACCAGTCTCCTCGCCTCCTCGGCTGTTCTTCCCCTCCCGCTTCCCGACGACACAGCCCGACAGCCCACAGCTCACAAGGGATAACACCAAACCACACCAAAACCCCCAACCCAGACCCTAGCGACCAGCCACATTGATGACCTCCGCCGCCGCCGACGTAGATGCACAGGCTCTCCCTCACCGTCATTGACGCCGCCTCCGCCGCCGCCGCCGCCATGCCCTTTGCGCTCCGGTTCGGTGGATCCCCAGCGCTCCGCCTCGCCGCCGCGCGCCGCCGCCCGGGCACGCGGCCCCCGGCGTGGCTGCGCTTTGGTGGCGGGGCCGGGGCCGGGGCGCGGAGGCTGCTCTGCTCCGCCGAGGCCGCTAGGAGGGGTGGCAGTGACGAGGATGCGGAGGCGGAGGAGGGTCGGAGGGGAGGCGGGAGCCGCGTGCCATCGGAGAGGAGGATGAGGGGCGGGGGGAACGCGGCTGCCGCGGTGGGGACGAGCGTCGAGCTCCTGGCGATTCCTGGTGTGGGGCCGCGCAACCTTCGGAAGCTTGTGGACAATGGCTTCGAGGGCGTCGCGCAGCTCAAGCAGCTCTACAGGGACAAGGTGCACTTGCTTGTGTTTCGCCATTTGCTGGTTTGTGTGTTACAAGTAGGATTTCGGTTGCTTCAGGGCGTGGATATTATGCTACGCCACTGTTAGATTGGTTATAATATTGCATCAAGGAAAGCCTACACTTGTTACAGAATTTCAGTCATCGACGTTTTAATTAGTTACTCAAAAGAGCACCCTAAAATGGCCGTGTTTCCACAGTTCGTACATGTGCCTACCTTTGTGCTTCGTTTTGGTTAATAATAACAGTTTTTGTTGTGCAAGCCAAAATTGCACACTTACACACACTCTTTGCTGAAAGGTATCCTTTCTGCAAGCTATTAACAATGTAAAATATTTAAGTAGCAAATGTTTATCATTATAGAGGGTCTCTAGTTTATTTTTAAGTAACCAAGCATATGTGAAGTTTGAAATCAAATGAAAGGAACATGGCATTGGCATGCTAATAAAAAAAATAGGGAAACCAGTGTTTTTCCTCCTGTCGAGAAGTTCAATTGTGATTTTACCCCTATTTTTTCAACTTTGTGATTTTACCCTTGTTATTGTGAAACGAAGGAGCTGTTTGCCCCTGGTTTGGATGTCTGTTATTTAGAGGATGATTAAACGATTTAAAAAAAAAACAAAAAAAAAAGATCCCAGATGACTGAAATGCCCTTATCACAATTATCCCATCCCCACCGTGTCCACCTGTGCCTATTGGCTTTCTGGCTTTCTCCCGAAATCGGCGGGGGAGGCATGGCCAGCGGGCTCGCGGCGTGGCGGGTGCGGCTGGGTGGGCGCCGCTGCATGGCCAGCAGGCGCGGCTGGCTGGGCACCACGGCTGAGCGGGCTGGCTGCGTGGCGGGGCCGCAGGCGTGCAGCTGTGCGGACACCGCGGCAGCGGCAGTGGGCGCGCAGCCGGGGGTGGCGGGCGGGCGGTGGGGCGGCCGCATGCAAGGAGGGCGCCGCGGTCTCGTGCGGGGCTGGATGCATCGACCGAGCAGCAAGAATAGGAGCGGCGATGACAATGAGAGCGTGTTCGCCTGAACGGCATTGGCAAGTAGCACAGGCTGCAGGCAAGGTGTTCGTCGGAACGCAACAATGGACTTGACTTGCTGATTTCGTTTGTCATTTTGCTCCTAACTTTTTGGGTATCATAGTCAGGACTACTATAGACACCCAACATGTGAATTGTGAATATTTTTTCCAATCTTAAATCTGAATTGACCAAATATAATAACCATTTTTTCAAAATACAATATATATGTCTTATTCCAAATTAGGGGTAAAATCACAAATAGCCCTAAATAACCAGGGGCAAAATCACATGGGCATATTTGTCCTTTGGTACAAAGTTAACACCATTAGGGGAGGATGACGGAATAGGGGCAAAGTGATGCTTCGTTTTGAAAAAGCAGGGACAAATTCACAAAGTTAAAAAAACAGGGGCAAAATCACAATATCGACATAAAAATAGGGCTATGAATGCAAGAGCCCCTAAAAAATATGTTCTGATTTACAGTTTTAGATTTATTGGACTTTTGAGACAATAATATCACCAGTCCCCTTATCTTGAAGTCTCTTAAAGAAAACCAGGTCCATTTTGGAGTATTTCAGACAGTCAAAATTGTAAAGGATCCATGTCCATTGTAGGTGTAAGTAAACAAACTCATGCTATTAAGGTTGCAATTCTTGCATAGATCTTAAAGTGCTTACATGGTGTCATAGATTTACAAATGATACGAAAACACTTTCAGCTTTCTGCTTAGGCCCTGTTTGGAACACGGGATTTTTTTCCTTGAATCCTGCGTTTTCCAGTGAAATTCTTTGAAGATTCCTGTGAAATTCTAGCATAGATCTTTTGTTTTTATTGTTGTTGATGTTATTGTGTAGGTTTTACAGTTTTCTCCATTTGACACACTTTTCTCTCGATTTAGAACCACTATATGTTATCCTAATAGCTTGCATGCATGTGCAGTTCTTTGGCAAGTCTAGTGGGCAGATGGTTGAATTCTTACAGTGTTCTGTTGGCATTGTACATAAGAATCATGCTGAGAGTATAACCTCATTCATTAAAGAGAGTGTTGATGAGGAGCTGAAAGATACAGATTCATCTAAACCCACTCAGAAGAAGAGGCTGACCTTTTGTGTGGAAGGGAATATCAGTGTTGGGAAAACCACTTTCCTCCAAAGAATAGCTAATGAGACAATTGAACTGCGTGATCTTGTAGAGATAGTTCCTGAGCCTATTGATAAGTGGCAAGATGTTGGCCCTGATCACTTCAATATATTGGATGCCTTCTACGCTGAGCCACATAGGTATGCATACACTTTCCAAAACTATGTGTTTGTGACGAGGGTCATGCAAGAAAGGGAATCTCAAGCTGGAATAAAACCTCTCAGACTGATGGAAAGAAGTGTATTCAGTGATAGGATGGTAGGTCAATCATTCTTGCAAATGCTATTTCAGGAACTGAACATGCATTTCAGTTGCCTTCTGATATGATTATCAAGTATCATCATCCAACTGACTGTTCTGTTATTGTGTACCAGGTATTCGTCCGTGCTGTTCACGAAGCTAATTGGATGAATGAGATGGAGATCAGCATCTACGATTCCTGGTTTGATCCAGTTGTGTCATCACTCCCAGGTCTCATCCCAGATGGATTTATCTATTTAAGAGCTAGTCCAGATACTTGCCACAAAAGGATGATGCATAGGAGAAGATCAGAGGAAGGTGGTGTTACACTTGATTACTTGCAAGGTTTGCATGAGAAGCATGAGAGCTGGTTGCTTCCTTCGAAAGGATCAGGTCCTGGTGTATTATCGGTCAGTCAACTGCCCATGCATATGGAGGGCTCCTTGCCTCCAGAAATACGGGATCGTGTGTTTCACTTGGAAGGAAATCACATGCACTCTAGCATCCAGAAGGTACTTGCTCCCATTGTTTCAAATTCTGGATTCAGGAAACACATGGGGGTATTTCCTGATCTGTCAGGGCTTTCCAAAGTTTTGAATAAAAAATGGTTAACGAACATTACCCACTCGATTTTTTATGACTTCAGTGGTTATTGGCTTGTTATAAAGTTCAATTTCATTTAAACGTTGGTGATGCTGTTTCGACTTTTTAGGGAGGACAGTAAACATGTGTAACAGTTCTATGTCAATTCACTAGAAATATTGTCATTTTCCTAATGCTACTTGTGCAAACACCAACATTATCACAAACTGTATTACTATTATTACAGTTTTGTACTAGTACACACACTGTCCAATCTCAGAATCTAAAAGCAGTTGCAAAGGAAAAAAAACGTTGATTCAAATTTAAATTGAATGGTTTGCTAGGAATGGTAGATCAGTTCCTGGAGGTATCCAGGTTATTACCACTGAAATTAGCATCACTGCTTTAAGCACCTCAGTTAAATTAATGTCTTTTTCTATGTAGGTTCCTGCTCTCATTTTGGATTGTGAACCCGACATTGATTTCAGCAAAGACATAGAAGCTAAACGACAGTAAGTTTGCACAAGTTCCTTATACAAGCTGTGTTATTTCTTGCTTCAAGTTTTGCCCATGGACAGCAGTGAGTTTGTTGCTCCTGTAGTTCTATTCCAGTCACTGTTTATTGAATTGAATTCCAGCATACTCCTACTTGTTTTCTATGAAGACTTTGACCTACCCACAGAATCATGTGTTCTCATTTAACGCTTGTCTTTCGTCTGTGTAGATATGCTAGGCAAGTAGCGGAGTTCTTTGAATTCGTGAAGAAAAAGCAGGAGCAAGCTCCATCCGAGCAGACAAGCAATGACAAGGACCGCATGAACCCACAGGTATTGCTTCCTAACAGCAGCCGCTTGTGGGGGTCCCTAAAGGCAACCCTTTTGCCGGCTCTCCAATGAATCTGGATTTCAGAAGAGCCATGTCTTCGTACCTCTCAACTTAGGACTCCCAGCTGCTAAAAGAAATTAGCTGTCCTCGCTCACTGACCTTGCAAACAGCCTGCATTAAGTTCAACCTTAGGTCGCCCGATGCTAGCCACTGATGTAAAATAGGTTGCGTCTCCCTTGTGTAAATTATGATCTTAGCGCTAGTTCCACGTTTTGCAGCACTAGCATCAGCGTTTATCAGATCTCATCGGTTGACAGGTCTAATCTGTACCGTAGTTTCTTTGCTCGAATCATTCTGTTGAACGAATTTTGTGGAGTGCGTGTGCTGCTTCGACTTGTACTATGTGTGGAAGATTCCTGATGATGTTATGTTATGCGTTTGTTCACCTGGTGGAAAGGCTGCTTTGGGCTGCCTCGAGGATAGACCGGGGAGCCGTCGAAATGCTTGTGCTGGTCAATGTGAAACGTGCGTGCTGGCAGCCGCAGACCCTGCTCTGGCCTTGATTAGTTCCCCAATTTCAACCCTAAAATTACACTATGGCTGTGTTTATATCACTTAAAAAGTGTACTATACAAAAAAAAGATTTCCCGTCACATCAAACTTGTGATACATGTATGGAGTACTAAATGTGGATAAAATTAAAAACTAATTATACAGTTTGGTTGTACTTTGCGAGACAAATGTTTTGAGCCTAATTAGTCAATGGTTGGACAATTATTACTAAATACAAACGAAATGCTACAGTGTATTTTAGTACCCCAAAATTTGGATCTAAACACAGCCTATGTAAAAAGAAGATTCTCATCACATCAAAATACCAGCATATGCATGGAGTACTAAATGTAGATGAAATTTAAAACTAATTGCACAGTTTTGTTATACTTTGCGAGACGAACATTTTGAGCCTAATTAGTCAAAGTTTAAACAATTTTTACCAAATACAAATGAATTGTGCACTGTAGCAATTCGGGACACCCAAAACCGGATCTAAACAAGGGCTCTGTGTTTGGCAAACTGACATTCAACTTCCGAATTGGTCCGTGGCGTGTGATGCTCATGCTCTGAGGCCGTCGGAAGTGGTGCCCTGGAGAACGCGTCACGCTATACGGTCAAGTCACAACTCTCACGTGTACGGTCATGGGGCATAGGCCGCACAACGTATTGGGCAGGGAAGCCGTTTCCTCCATGACAACAGGCGAATCTGGTTCGCGGACGATTCACATACAGTGAATGACTTGTTTGTCTCAGTGGAAAATGACTTCGTTCTTGACAACCTTCAGAATCTGTCGAACCACAGCCGTTTCCTCCGAAATTCGTTTGCGATTCATCCATTGCGCCAAGCCGCCTGCCAAATGTGGCGTGACAACAGCTAGACACAAGTGGAGTGAAAGAACACACAAGTGGAGTGAAAGAACACCTGTAAACCAGGGTACGCAACAAACACTGTCCTCTCGTGCATTCGGATTCAGAACATCAGAAAACAGAAAGAACACCTGTTAACCACGGTAGGCAACGAACACTGTCGCCTCATGCATTCGGATTCAGAAAACATCTGCTGTGGTGTGGACCGCCCAACTAGTCAGACGCGTAAACGCCGAACGAAAACAACTGCCCGACAGGCGGGGGAATGCGGAGAAGGATTGAGTAACTTTGCTCTGTAAAGTTACAACGTAACTTTCTCTCAATCTCTGCCATCCAAATCAGATCCAAAGGCTGTATTTCCTCTTAGCTCGTGGGGTCATCTGTCAGTGACTCGTTGGCTTTCATCAACTCCCTTCGGCTCTGGTGGCAGGCGGAGGAGCCAGGCTCCAACGACGGCTCCGGCGGCGGCCATGTGCGGCAGTCCCGACACGTCGGCGCTGACACTAGGCCGGACAAGCTCTACAAGCCACCTTGGCCTTCATGGACATGCTATGCCGCCATCCAATGGTGATGAACTCATGGGGCGTTTGCAGGGAGGCGGCAACCGGCAGCTGGTGTAGCTGAACATGCTACTGTGGCACTCCGTGGACCTCCGCGTGGTCAGCGCGGTGCGGAGGAGGCGAGAAGCACAACGGGCTGACGCGGTGGAGGTACGGCCGGCGGCGGCGGCGGCGGCGGCCGGGGCAGAGCTCGCTCCTCTCTTCCAGTCTTATCTCTATTCCTTCCAAAGCTCTGAGATGCCTAGCGGCGTTGCGTGAGAGAGCTTGGCGCGGGAGGCCTGCAGTGGCGCGACGCGAGGCGATGCGAGATGCCAGCGGCGGTGTGGTGCTGGAGGCTGACGGCGGTTCGGCGCTGCAGGCCAGCAGCGGTGCGGCGCGAGGCACCAGAAGCGTTGGAGGCCTGCGGCAGCGCGGCACGATGCGAGATGCCTGCGGCGTCATGGCGCTCACGGCACAGTGGGGGAGGCCTGCTCGCGGCGCGGTGCGGAGGCGTTGCGACGGCGCGGCGCTGGAGGGCTGCCGCGTTGGACTCAGTGACTTCCGACGGCGACGTTCGAGGCCAGCGCGGGCAGGCCCCATGGCAGCGCGCGCGCGGCGGCGCGTGAAGCCGACGCGGACTCGCGGAGGAAGAACGAAGAAGACCATCTGCTAGCCTGTATCGCTTGACTGGATGTGAGGCCGTTGGATCTTTGTTAAACGGTGGATGAAGGAGCGAACGTTACGACGTGACTTCCCCGAGCAAAGTTACTGAATCCGCATCCGGGGAATGCGGCGGGCAGTGGCAGGAGAGCGAGGATTATCTTTTTTAAACGAATTTGATAGGAGAGATGGCAACTTTGGCTGTGTTTAGATCACTTGAAAAGTGCACTATGCAAAAAAAAGATTTCTCATCATATTAAACTTATGATACATGCATGGAGTACTAAATGTGGATAAAATCAAAAACTAATTGTACAGTTTGGTTGTACTTTGCGAGACGAATGTTTTAAGCCTAATTAGTCAATGGTTGGACAATTATTATCAAATACAAACGAAATGCTACAGTGTATTTTGACACTCCAAATTTTGGATCTAAACACAACCTTTATTGAAAAGAAGAAGCCAAGACTAGGTAGTACTACAACAGACGAAACAAGCAATGACCTCTAAGGGTGTAGCAACAACAACACGTGCCGAAGACAAATCAACTCGCATCCACCATTAATCTACACTGACGACCTAACCCTCCAAAAACTCCCTCAGATAGCCAGTCGATTGCCACACATCGTCTGAATGACATAGTCATCATGACGAAATACCAATGTCACCACTGCGCCATCGTTCCCAATGCTGTCCCACGCAAAGGTAGCCTCTCCCAAGCAAGGCTAGTCGCCGCAATCCGCTGTAAGCTGTGTAACCGTCACGCCTGTTGCACCGCCTCATGACGTTGTCACGCACTAGATTAGACCCTCCCATGCAGGGCTAGCCGCCATAGTCTGTTGCAAGCCGCCGATCCGATACTTGAGTTGCCTCTAGATGGCGTCGTGTCGACATCGTCCACCGAGATCCGATAGCTCTCAGCAACCCTTGTCGCCACTCCACACAGGTCATATCAGCAATGCACCTCTGTTGGCCACCTCTTTCTGTGCTGGCCTCTTTCAAATTCATGGTCACCAATGGCGCATAGTCCCACCAAACTGTCGCCCTTAACTGTCAGATAGAAACCATGCTCTCAAATCGTTGCGCCAACGCCTGCTTTCTGGCTGCCTTCTGCCACCAATGATGTGTGCTCCTCAAGTCCTTAACATGATGCTCCTTTTGACTCCTCCACCACACCATCACCTGAAAAATGCCACTTCATCGGCCTTAGCACTGCAGCCTCCATGCCTTCTCGCACAAGTCTCTGCATAACCTTTACTCACCACGGGTGAACCCCACACCTTGTGATCACTGCTCGTGCGGTCAATGTGTTGTGGCTCCTCCACACGCGCACAACCCTAGCATCACCATACTCTACGCCAACCGAGCCAACACACGGTCATAGCACCTCCTTGCACGGGCCCGTCGAAGAGCCGATATGCCTCCCTAATGGTGCCTTCATAGCCACCGCCCGATCATCGTCTCATTGGATTGGGCCTCCTGCACCTCACACGTGCCCGTTGAAGAGCCGATGTGCCTCCCCAATGGCACCTCTACTGCTACCACCCCGCCGTCAACCCACAGGATCGGGCCTACTGTACCTCGTCGGCGCCCCTGTCCTACCCTGTGAAGGAGGGGAGGGGCACGAAGGATGCAACACGCCCATGCCGCCACCCTGTGCCTATCGAGCACATCCACCTCCACCACGCGTATATTCTACTGTGGTAGATGCAAATCTGCTCATTAACTTGAGATGTTTTGACACTCTCTAATAAAGTGGGAATGACTTATAATTTGAGATGAAGAGAGTAGCAATTAAAAATTAGCTTTAATCCTTCTAATCAGGACAACTAATTATGAATAGTCTATGTTTTAGCCAAGCCTTGACTAGTTGTTGGCTCATTAGCTAAGGGCAACTAGCTAAAGGGCATGTTTGGATCCCATGGGCCATAATTAGTAGCTAAAAATTACTTTTTGTTCATCGAAAGAAAGATGACTAATGGGTGGACTAATTTTTAGCCAAGCCATTGGTTAATAAGCACAACAACCAAACACAACTAGATAACAATGGGATAATAGTTCATTGCTACGATGAAAATACCTTTTAGCTAGGGATCCAAACATGCACTAGTTAATAGTTAGCTTAGCCAATCCAAACATGCATTAAAGGCTTAGTCATCCTATTTAGATTAACTAGAGCTAATTTTTAACTCTAAGAGCAACTCCTAGTGTCTTCTTAAACTTAATTCCCCCTATATCTCATATAGGGTGCATCCTAACACAAAAAATCTTCCTCAAATATTTGGCTTGTCCAACGGTTCTTTTATCTTAAATAATATATAGGGTTAACATATCATCCCAAATTTGAAGGAGAGGGCAAAGATATAGGATACCACGAAACATATGATGCTAGATAGATGGTCTGATTGAGCGTGATTACATACTTTAATTTTTTACTTTGTTATTACCTCTGTTCACAAAAGAATACAATTTTAGGTGTATTTTTGGTTTATGTGACCAAATATATACATAAAAGTATTAGTATTTATGACTCCAAATAAATATACTATGAAAATATATCTCATAACAAATCTAATGATACTTATTTGCTATTATAAACATTGATATATTTTTTTTATTTATATATTTATATAGTCAGTTAAACTTAAAATACTTTACTTTTGTTTGAGCTAGATATATTGAACTGGAAATTATATTTTTTCGTGGATGGAGCGTGTAGATTGGACAAGGAACCTTAGAGATGCCTTCTATCGCGTTGCCTTCTCGGCGTCAAATCGGAGAGCAGCCGCAGCAAAGTAGCAAACTGCCTGCGCCCGACCTGGTCTCCGTACGGACATCGCGACGCCGCCGGCCGGCCGGCCAGGTCCCCGTCTCCGCATCTCCCTGCCTCGCGCTGGCCGCGGCGGCCTGACGTCCCTCGCCCGTGCCGTCGCTCTCAGTGTCGCTTCGCCGCGCCCTTCCTCGACGTCGATGGCGAGTGATCGTCCCGTGAAACGTGCCATCTTTTTCACATCGTTTTCTGGCTGTTTCGGACGCTAAAGCGCACGAGAAAACCCACCGTCAGGAGCCATCATTTCCCGCTTGTCTCTCTGGCGGCTGCCGATTTGTAGTAGCAATCTATACAAATGCACGCAAGACAAGCTACCAGCTACCATTGCAGGGTCGTTGACAACTAATTAAAGACTGGTGAAAAAGCTATAGGTAAAGAGCCAAGTATTAAAAAAAAAAAGCAGTACTAAAAGTGAAAGGAAAGAAAAAACTGGTGAAAGACGGCCGTATAATCACTGATGATGACCAGTGACCATGTCGTCGCAAAAGGTCAGGGGTGGCTTGTTTCTTTCCCTTTTTCATCTCGAAAGGTGAATATTCTTTCGACGATGCTGCTGCTTTGTACCGACACAAAAAGTGGAGCTCGGGCTAGCCTAGCCTGGCCGGGGTCTGCGTCTGAGATCCAAGGCAGCAAAGTGCTTGTTGGTCTGCCCTATCTTTTTTTTTTTATCGAGGTCTGCCCTATCTGCATCAGCGATGTGCATGCGCTCCTTTTTGAAGAAAATGTTCATGCACTTATATACTAGTCCTATTGCTATGCGCGTGCTCATGACTGACACATTCAAACAGTCACGTGGTGATCACGGTTCTAGGAGAAAAGGAGCTGCAAACAAAAGAATATAATAATGGACAATGTATTAATCGTGTCATTTTAGGCACCCGTAGCGGTGCACTGATTCATCGAGGCGGGAGGTAGCAACGTGCCGTGTAATTCTCATTTTCATAGGATTCAAATAATGTGACATTTGATCAAATCTGTAAAAAAATATTAATATTTATGGTACGCAATACGTTTTATTATACTAATTATAACATAAATTTTTATAGCATACCTACATAGATATATAAATATTAATATTATTTTCTATAAATTTAGTCTTTTAAAAAAAATTTGGCATGTCCTAAACTTAGAATTGTACTTGGTGTAGGACCCATAGTCAACCCATCCTGTTACCTTTCCTCTCGTCTGTTGGTGCATGTGCTTCATGACATTGCTATTATAACATAGGGGTTAACTATGCCGATACAGAGACTCCATGACATCACTACTATGCTATAGAGCTGACTGCACCCACTACTGTTGTAGCCTCTTTTGTTCTCCGCCCCCTCCCGCTCCTCAAGGAGCTTCAAGCTGTGGCGGCGGCAGGGACGCATCGCTGCTATTGCCATCGTGCAGGGGCTTTGTGTTGTTGCCTCCTCATCGCTCCTCAAGGAGCTTCATGATGTCATCGTGCAGGGGTTGGACCTCTATATTACCGTTCATGTTGCCGCCACCTCCTCCTACAGGCGTAGAACTGCATGATCCATTTTTATTGTCTATGGACAGATGCATATCTTTACATCATTTCTTCTCTCTTCTCTCTCCCTTTGAAGGTGCGGTGTCCTCCACTAGTTGAATTGGCTCATGGCGATGCCACGGTGGATGATGCATCACTTTGTAAGGCCACTGTAGATGGCCTTATAACCTAGTACCACATCTATCCCCAAAAAACATACTATTCTATGTCGGATCAAAGTCAACTATCTTAATTTTGGTTAAGTTTACAGAAAGTATTATCAACACGTGTGACTCCAAAATATATATAGTATAAAAATATGCTTCACGGTGAATCTTAATAATACTAAATACTAATTTAATAGGATAAAGATCAGAATCTTTTTATATAAATTTAGTTAGACTTTAAATAGTTTGACTTAACACTATTCTAGAATTGTATCTTTTTTGGGACAACTAATATTTTTTACGAAGGGAAGGGAGAATTATATTGTCGGCGTTCAGTCCTGTGGGGATCCTAAGCCAACGAGTGAATCAATATTGCGTGTCCCTAATCTGGATGGTGATGCAAGGAGAGTACACGGAGGTTTATCCTGGTTCGGGCAAAAGAAGGCCCTACGTCCAGCGGGGAGGGGGAGTATTGTATTTTCTTGCACCTAAGTGCTTGCGTAGGGGTTACAAGCTGTGAGAGAGGGAGCCGATCCTAAGTCTCAGAGAGAAAAAATGAGAGTACAAAGGAGGTTGCTTGAGATGTTGATCTTCTACGGTGGGATGGTGACTGGTTTTTTTTGTCGTCCATCGTTCTCCCCCCATGTAGAGCCCCTTGCCTACCCTTTTATAGGGTAAGAGGAGGCAGGGACGCCGGGGGTACCTTTGATGTGAAGTTTTGTCGAAAGCTGTGGAGGCTGCTATAGCGACGTGCCCCGAGAATGGCCGGCCATCCCTGGACACCATGGTGACGTAGAGGATGAGACGGTGAAAAGACTCCGGGTCCTGTGTCACGCAAGCCTTGCATTCTTGTTTTGACCGTCGGTTGGTCGAGGCCGGGTCAAGGTTGGGTCGAGTTGGGTCGACGGTGAACGGATAAGGCCGAGTCCCGGGAATGTCGGGGTACGATACTCGTCGTATTCACCCTTGAGAGTGATCAATGGCGGAATAGTGCATGGTATGGTGCGTACAGTGAGAGGTTTTCACCGCCCATCTCGGGATGGGCAGTAAAAAGTGAGATTTGACACTTGTACTGCCTCCATGCCGGTTGTTGCTGTAGCCATGATGGTAGGAAGTGGTTGGTAGTCGCATTAAATGCTTTGACTTTTGTCTCAAAGTTGGTGAATGAGGTGGGTCGACTGGCCCGACCCAGGGTCATGCAAGTCGGAGATTTCTCGGTAGTCGAGGCGTCTTGTCGAGCGAGCCTCGTACGAGTCGGAACGTGGTCGAGGCGTCCCGTCGAGCATGCCTCGTACGAGTCGGAACGTGGTCGAGGCGTTTCGTTCGCTGTTTTGGCTCGTCCCGTTTTTGTGGGCAGCGGTTTTGGTGTGGTTTTGTTTTTCTTAATCGTTGATTGTGGGTACCCCTTGTTTTTGGTACCCGACAGTAGCCCCCGAGCCTTTGGGTGAGTGTGGGTCACTCTCGTAGAGGCTCAGCGAGTCATGAACTGGAGTCGTAGCGTCATAGCTTTTTTCGGTGGGTGCGCGCGAGCGCACCCGCCGGGTGTAGCCCCCGAGGCCTCGGTGGAGTGTTTTGACTCCTCTGAGGTCTTCTGTACGTTTTATCGAGGAATGCTCTCGCATCGTGACGTGTCTCATCCTCTTTCGTTTGAGGTCTACGTTTTTGCAGTCGAGCCCCCGAGCCTCGCGCGCACGAGGTCGATCAGAGTCTTGGCCGTCTTTTATCGCTCGACCCTCACGCTGCTTCTTTAGAAAAAAAAGGAGGAGGGGTGGGGAACATCGTACTACCCTCGTCGGGCAAGTTCTGACGGTCCCCGGTGAGCTGTTAACGGGGAATTCGAGTGGGAGCCCGTGCTCCATTCGGTAGGAGTCTGCTAGCGGCCACGGAGGCGCTCTCAAGAATGCCAAAGAGTAGTCGTGTGGATCTCGGTTCCTTGCGATAGGATCTGAGGGCTCGACGCCTCCCTCCGCGAGGATTCCTCTGTTGACCTCTCTTTTAGCCTCGAATACGTCTGGGGGTGCCTCGAGAGAGTGGCTCGAGCCCTGGCCTTGTACGGGCGCGTCCCTAGTTGTCCCTAACTCTGTTACTTGAGGGCAGCTGGCGAACCCTGGTCGAGGGCCAGCTTTCGATCCCTCGAGGTTTATATCGGGCTCGGAGCCCGTTACCCAATCGTCTAGGAATATCCGTCTGCGGATCCCCTTTCGGCCCGTTTGGGGTGCGTCTTTTTAGGAGGGGAAGCGAGATTAGCGCGGTAGTGGGTGGCGTGGTGCGACGGTTACGGAATGAACGGCGGACACGTGCCCTTATCTGTGGGTTTTGAGGGAGCGGTTAGGTAAGGTCATTGAATGCGGAAACTGTTCCTACCTTTTCGCCAGCCCGTTAGCCTTCCATCGGGGTATAAGTGTGAGGCCCGGGGTTCCGTATACCCCCTACAGGCCATTTGTGTCTCTACCCTCTTTGCTCTTTGTGCGCCTTTCAGCCGTTCTCCACCGCCGCCGTTGCTTCTTCCTCTGCCGCCGCCGCACGCCGTTTTTCGACGACCATGGCGGGCAAGAGCCAGATCCTTCCCGCGGACGCGTGGGCTCGTTCCTCGGTGATGGAGAGGAAGCTGGAGGAGCTGGTCCACGACGGACTTCTGCGACCAAGGGCGAGCCGGACCCAGCCAGAATAGAGGGTGCCGCCGTCCGACCACCGGGAGCCGGCGCCCTCGGAGGGATACGTGGTAAGCTTCGTGGCTTTCCATGAGAGAGGGCTCGGAGTGCCACCGAGCCGCTTCATGCAGGCGCTCCTCTACTACTACATGGTGGAGCTGCATCATCTCGCCCCCAACTCTATCTCGCAGGCTGCCATTTTCGCGACGGTCTGCGAGGGGTACCTGGGGATGGAGCCATACTGGAATCTATGGCTCCACCTCTTCAAGGAGGAGCATTTCGCCAAGAAGGCGGGCGAGCGAGGAGTGCGGCGCGCAATGCATGCAGGGAGCTGCACTCTCCAAGTTCGGGCGGGTTGAGGTGAGCAGTACATCCCGGCGCAGCTCATCTCGTCGAACAGCGGCTGACGCGACGGATGGTTCTACCTGCGCAACGACTGACTGCCGAGGACAAGCCGAAACTACAGCCACTCCTCGACGCATTGAGGAGGCTTCGTCAGCGTGGGTTGACGGCGGGAATGGTGGCCGCCGCGTTCCACCACCGAAGGGTGCTGCCGCTGATGCAGCACCGGCTCCGGATCGGCGAGATGACGCTGGAGGCTTCGCTGGAGGGGAGTCGGATGTCGCACGAGTCCCTCCCCCTCGATGAAGTCACCCGGCGTGCACGGTGGTTGGTGGGGAGCTTTAAGTAGGAGGACATCGATAGGGTTCCTATGCGCCCCACTCAAGGCATTGAGCCTCTGGTAAGTGTTGTTTTTGACAGCCTTGAGTCCTTTTGCTTCCCGATTCCCTCGACTAAGTTGGTCGAGGCCTCTGTGCAGGATCTGTCGGCGGTCAAGGAGTCACGGCCGCCGGTTCCAGAGGATCAGGCTGCTCGAGAGGCTAGACGCGGCCCAGAAGAAGGAAGAGAAGGACGCTGCTAAGAAGCGTCAGGTCAAGAAGACCCTGAAGCGCGAGGTGTTGAAAATGCGCCGCCGCCAACAGAGCCTCGAGGGGCTCCCGATCGAGGAGTCTCTCTCCGAGACGGTCTCGGGGGAGGATGAAGATAGTAGCGACGACGATGCCGGGTCGCGGTATGACACCACGACTTTTCTGGCGCACCTCCCCGACGTGCGGCCCCTGCTGGTGCCCGTTGGGGGGTCGACCTCCCAGGCGTCGAGGGAAGCCTCGGCACCCGCCGAGGGGGAAGGAGAGCCAGAAGAGGGAAGGGCCCGAGCGGGTCCTTCAGAGAGGGGATCTACCTCGCCTGGGGTCCCGCAGGGGAGGTCGGTGGTGCCGCGCCCGCGAGCCCGATCGCCTCGGACTCTGCCGGTGGGCGGAGCAACGGCGTCGACGTCTGAGGCCAGGGCACCGTCGATGGGCGTAAGGACTCGAGGCTAGATAGCCTCGTCGGCGCAGAGGTCCTCAGGCGCCTCGTCAGCCTGGGCTCCGAGGAGCACCCGTCCAACAGGAGGCTCAACGGAGGGGCCCTCACAGATGTCGTCGGGTGGCTCAGGGAGGCCGGGGTCTAGGCCCCTGCTTCCCATATCCGGGTAAGTATCTCACCTTGTCTTTCCGTCAACAGTGATCTCGCTCTTTATTCTGACGCGTTTGTTTGCTGCTCAGCCACAAGCGCAAGGTGGAGCTCGCGACTCCGACTCCCATCAAGGCGCTCAGGTTGGGCGCCGCCTTGATGATGCGGACGCCGACCGATGACGCCGCCTGGGTCGCGAGGTACCAGGCTGCGATGGAGCGGCTCAGGACGAAGAAGGCCACCGCCAAGGCGGAAGCAAGCGTCCAGGAGGTCGCTGGTCCTAGTGACGCTGCACGGGAGCCAGAGCCAGTTGAGGCGGTCCCGGGCGGTGCTAGGCTCGAGGTGCCCGGCGCTGGTGGGTTGGAGCCTGGGTCGACCGCGATGACCCAGGCGACCGTCGAGGCCGCTGAGGCCGAAACATCCGTCCGCGACGCGGGGCGGGCAGATGTTGAAAAGTCAAGAGAGGTGGTGGATGCCCTGCCAGAGGTGAGGCAAGAGGCGGCGCAGCCAGAGTTGCAACCGGCGCAGGAGGAGCCGCAGCCGCAGTAGGACCAGCCAACGGAGCAGGCGGTCGAGGCGGAACGGGGGGTGGTCGTGCCACCATCCAACGTACAGGCGGTGGCGCCGTCAGTCGAGATGCCAGCCCCGCCCTAGGGGTCAACCCTAGCTGTGATTGACCTTACCATCGATGACCCTCCTTCTGACAAGGGGAAGCAGAAGGCGAACGTCGAGACGGTCGACGCCCCGGATCGGCTCGGTACTTCTGCGGCGTTGGGAGATGACCTGGTCGAGGCGTTGGCCAGGTGGCCCGACTACGCAGGGCTAGCGCTTGTACGGGCGAAGGAGGAGCTCCCGCGCTGGGGTCGGTCGACCCTCGAGTTCATGGATGCATCTAACCCCAGCGCCGAGTCCTTCTTCGCCCTCGACGACAAGGATGAGGTGCAACATTGGGAGTTCATCGAGGGACTCCGTAAGCACTCCCTGCAGTCCCTACGCATTGTCACGGATACCTTGGTGCGGGGTATGTCGGAGGCTTTCGAGGTAAGCCGGGTTTGTTAGTCTTTCCTTGCGTTTTATCCTTCCTTTCTCCTTGGTTCTGATTTTTAGGTTTTAACTGTTGTCAGGAGCTCAAGGAGCGTTCTCACCGCAAGTCACTCTTTATTCGTCATGAGAGTGGCGTGTGGGCGGCGCTTACTCGTCAACGGGCTCTAGTCGAGGAAGCCAACAAGCGGCTATCTCAGAAGAGCGTCGAGGTGGACGAGCTCCGCGTCGCCCATGCAGCGGTTAGGGAGGAGGCGGCGCAGGCCCGAGAAGCTGAGGCCAAGGCGCGTGAAGATGCAACAAGGGCTCAGGAGGAGGCGGATAAGGCTCATGAGGACCTCGCGCCGCTGCTGGTGTGTGTAAAGGAGCTCGAGGAGGATGTCGCCTTAGTCGGCGGTCAACATGATGCCCTCAACATCCAGATCGGGATGGCGTCCACTCGTGTCGGAACCTTGGAGGATGAGGTTGCGACGTTGAAGGGGACGGTCCGAGAGAGGGACGAGGCTCTCTCGGGCACCAGTCGGGAGATTGAGGTGCTGAGGGCGGCGGTCCGTGACAAGGACGAGGCTCTTCAAGCGTCGGAGAAGGCACGCGAGGAGCTGCACGATGAGGTCGTGGGTTGGTAGACCCACGCTGAGGGTAAACCTCTTATTATGTTTTGGCCTAGGTCTCGAGGTCCTAGGCTTATGCTAACTTGGTGTTTGTGTTTCAGAGCTGGAGAAGCAGCAGCATGCGGCCCAGGCGACGACCACCTCGTTCCAGAACCTCTTCGAGGCTGAGGCTGGGCGGACTCAGTTGCTCCAGGGTGCTATCACCTCGGTGTGTGACGGCCTGAGGGTCGAGCCTGATGCCGATACCGAGGAGGACGCACCGGGGAACTCATTCGTCCGTCGGATGGCGGCGCTGGGCCGCCTCGTCCATGAGAAGATGCAAGGCGGGCTGCATCACGGCGTGAAGAGGGCCATGGCGGTCGTTCGATCTTGGTTCGAGTATGACATGGACCTCATCGCTGATGGCTTTATCACAGACCCAAACCAGACTGACGAGGAGAATAAAGTTGCCTGCCTAAACCTGATCGAGGCCGCTGAGGAGCCCGGGGGTCGCCTTGCAAAACTTTTCGAGGTCGAGGTGGTCCCGCCTGCCGACGATGAGGGCGTGTGAGCCAAACCTGGGCATGAGGGCCCATGTAAATAAGTTAATATTTGTAACTTTCGTCGCGATGGCCTCGGGGACCTTGAAACATTTAGATGTAAATTTGTACTAAATGTCCATTTTTGTTTGAGTTTTTTCTTCCCTTTCTCGCTCGAATCGTATTCTTGCATGATTTTCTTAGCGCACGGTTACGCCCCTTGGCGAGAGGGAGCGAGTGGAGGTACCGTAGCCTCGGAGGCATAAGTGATCTCGTGGCTCGACTGCCCTCGAGCTTTAGGGCACATTTGCGGCCTCGTGGATCGTGTAAGAACTTGATTCGAAGCGAACGAGAATGTTAGTCGTGAGCTTTTTCAAAGTCGTGAACTATTACTAGGTCTACTTAGCGCGTGGTTGCACCCCTTGGCGTGGGGGGTGAGTGGAGGTACCATAGCTCAGAGGCGTAGGTGATCTCTCGGCTTAGCGGCCCTCGAGCCTTAGGGTGCACTTGCGGCCTTGTCGACCTATGTAACAGTTCCCTTCTTTTTTTTTGAAAAAAATGCGAATTTTTTGGGGATACATAGGGGGTTCCCCCCTTGCAGCCCCCGAGGGAGGGTCGACTCTGAGAAAACAGGGTTGATCCTCCCTGGTTGTTATGGAAAAATGCTTTGAACATCGATGTATTCTTTATTCTATCATGGGATTGTGAAACAATTTACAGAGCCTCGAGGCTTTAAGGAAAAAAATGACGTAGCTGTTCAATGTTCCATGCGTTGGTGAAGATTTTGCCTTTCTCATTCGATAGTTTGTAGGTGCTGGGCTTCGGTACTTCCGTGAAGATGTATGGCCCTTCCCATGGCGGAGTAAGCTTGTGCCGTCCCTTGTTGTTCTGGCTTCGCCGTAGCACCAGGTTGCCGACATTGAGGTCCCGTCTACGGACGTGTTTGTCGTGGTAGCATCGGAGACTTTGCTAATACCTTGCCGAGTGTAACAGAGCCACATCACGAGCTTCCTCGAGCTGGTTGAGGGCGTCCTCTCTTGTGGCGTCATTGTTTTGCTCGTTGTAGGCTTTCAGCCTCGGGGATCCATATTCTATATCAGTTGGGAGCATAGCCTCGGACCCGTAGACTAAGAAGAATGGAGTGAACCCCGTGGCTCGACTCGGCATCGTTCTTAGACTCCACAGGACCGAGGGGAGCTCGGCGGCCCACTTTTTGCCATGTTTGTTTAACTTGTCAAAAATTCTCGGCTTCAGGCCTTGTAGGACCATGCCGTTGGCACGTTCTACTTGGCCATTTGTTTTTGGATGAGCTACGACCGACCAGAGCACACGGATGTGATGGTTGTCGCAGGAATCCAGAAACTTTTTGCCGGTAAATTGGGTGCCGTTGTCCGTGATGATGCAGTTAGGAACCCCAAAGCGGTGGACGATGTCAGTGAAAAATAGCACGGCTTGCTCAGACCTGATGCTAGTGATAGGACGGGCCTCGATCCACTTGGAAAATTTGTCAATGGCGACGAGCAAGTGGGTGAAGCCACCAGTTGTCCTTTTCAGGGGTCCGACCAAGTCGAGCCCCCAAACAGCGAACGGCCATGTGATGGGAATAGTTTGCAGGGCATGAGCTGGGAGGTGGGTTTGTCTTGCGTAGTACTGGCATCCTTTACAGGAGTGTACTAGCTTGACGGCGTCAGAGACTGTGGTTAGCCAATAGAAACCTTGTCGGAATGCGTTTCCAACGAGGGTTCGAGACGCCGCGTGATGACCGCAAGCCCCCGAGTGTAGATCATTGAGTAGGTTCCTGCCTTCCTCATTTGTGATACAACATTGGAGGATACCCGTAGGGCTGTGGCGATACAACTCCTTGTTGTCGCCAAATATCACAAAGGATTTGGCCCGGCGAGTGATCCGTCGAGCCTTGGTCTTATCCGAGGGGAGGTCCCCTCGAGTAAGATGGTCGAGGTATGGAACACGCCAGTCAGGCTCGAGGTTGGCTGGCGAGGTCGAGCCTTCCACCTGCATGGCTTCAGCCTCGGTCGAGGGGGCTTCCGCCTCAGGTGGGGGATCGAGTAACGGCCCGTCGACCCCTCCGTCTGCCCTGATGTTGATGGACGGTTGATGGAGATCTCTCGTGAAAACGTCAAGTGGAACTGTAGTTTGACTAGAAGCGATTTTCGTGAGTTCATCGGCGGCTTCATTATATCTACGTGTAACGTGGTTGAGCTCGAGGCCGTGAAACTTGTCCTTAAGGCGCCGTACCTCCTCACAGCAGGCCTCCATCTTGGGATACGACAGCTTGAGCTCTTCATGACCTGGTCGATTACGAGCTGGGAGTCACCACGAACGTCGAGGTGTCGGACCCCTAGTTCAACGACGATTCGTAGCCCGTGACGAGAGCCTCGTATTCGGCGATATTGTTGGAGGTAGGAAAATGAAGCCGGATGATATAGCATATGTGGACTCCGAGGGGCGAGATGAAGAGCAAGCCCGCGCCTGCTCTCGTTTTCATCAGTGACCCGTCGAAATACATGGTCCAAAGCTCGGCCTGGAGCTGAACCGGGGGAAGTTGAGTGTCAGTCCATTCCGCCAGGAAGTCTGCTAGCACCTGGGATTTGATAGCTTTGCGTGGCGCATAAGAGAGGGTCTCACCCATGAGCTCGACCGTCCACTTTGCTATTCTACTCGAGGCCTCTCTGTTTCAGGCTATCTCTCCCAAAGGGAAAGAAGACACCACGATCATTGGGTAGCTCTCAAAGTAGTGACGAAGTTTGCGCCGCGTTAAGACGATGGCGTACATCAGCTTCTGGATTTGCGGGTAGTGAACCTTGGTTTCTGAGAGCACCTCGCTGATGAAGTAGACCGGTCTCTGGACGAGCAGGGTATGTCCTTCCTCTGCCCTCTTGACAACCAAGACCGCACTGACCACTTGTGTCATTGCGGCGACGTAAAGTAGGAGGGGTTCCCATGTGGTCAGAGGGACGAGGGTCGGTGAGTTGGACAGCGTAGCTTTGAGCTTTGTAAGGGCTTCTTCTGCTTCGAGGGTCCATGAAAAGTGTTCCGATTTTTTTAGGAGATGATACAGCGGGAGCGCTTTTTCGCCGAGGCGCGAAATAAAGCGACTAAGGGCTGCAAGGCAGCCCGTGACCCTCTGCACGCCCTTTAGATCACGGATAGGGCCCATTTTGGTTATTGCGGTGATTTTTTCCGGGTTGGCCTCGATGCCACGTTTGGAAATGATGAACCCTAGGAGCATGCCTCGAGGAACGCCGAAGACGCATTTCTCGGGGTTGAGTTTAATGTTCTTTGCCCTAAGGCACTTGAACGCAACATTGAGATCGTTTATCAAATTACTGATCTTCTTGGTTTTGACAACGATATCGTCGACATAAGCCTCGACGGTTGGTCCAATGTGTTCCCCAAAAACGTGTTGCATGCATCGCTGGTACGTAGCCCCTGCGTTCCGGAGGCCGAAGGGCATAGTAACGTAGCAATACATGCCGAATGGGGTGATGAATGAAGTCGTGAGCTGGTCAGACTCCTTCATTTTGATCTGGTGGTAGCCGAAGTACGCATCTAGGAATGACAGAGTTTCACATCCCGTAGTAGAATCAACGATTTGATCAATGCGTGGCAAAGGAAATGGAACTTTTGGACATGCTTTATTCAAACTAGTATAGTCTACACACATCCTCCATTTCCCATTCTTCTTCTTAACTAATACAGGATTAGCTAGCCAGTCGGGATGATGAACCTCCTTGATGAATCCAGCCTCCAATAGCTTGTGGACCTCCTCGCTGATGACCTTGCGCTTTTTCTCGTCGAAGCGGTGCAAGCGTTGCTTCACCGGTTTTGAGCCGGCTTGGATCTCCAAGGCGTGCTCGGTGACTTCCCTGGGTATGCCTGGCATATCCGAGGGACTCCACACAAAGATGTTGATATTTGTGCGGAGAAAGTCGACGAGCACTGCTTCCTATTTGGGATCAAGGGTGGCGCTGATGCTCAACACCTTTCCTTTCGGGTTGGTGGGGTCGAGAGGTACGAGCTTGACGTCTTCTACGAGCTCGAAGTTGCTGGCGTGGCGCTTGGGGTCGGGGACCTCGTCGGACAAACCGTCGAGGTTCGCCGCCAAGGTTGCCGACTCCAGGATGGCTTCCTCATGCTCGACACATTCCACGTCTCACTCGTAGGCGTGCTCATAGGAGGGCCCGACAATGATGACACCGTTGGGGCCTAGCATTTTGAGCTTGAGGTAGGTGTAATTGGGGACCACCATGAATCGGGCGTAGCAGGGGCGCCCAAGAATGGTGTGGTATGTTCCATGGAATCCAACCACTTCAAAAGTGAGAGTCTCCTTCCTGAAGTTGGCTGGAGTGCCGAAACAGACAGGCAGGTCGACCCGCCCGACGGGCTCTACTCGCTTCCCCGACACGACTCCATGGAAGCCCCCGACGCTGGGTCGGAGGTGCATCCTTGTGATTCCCAGAAGGTCGAGGGTCTGGGCATAGATGATGTTAAGACTACTACCGCCATCCATAAGCACCTTGGTGAGGCGTGTGTTAGCGATGATGGGATCGATGACAAGTGGGTAGACCCTAGGATTGGGGATGTAGTCTGGGTGGTCATCACGGTCGAAAGTGATGGCCACCTCAGACCAGTCACGGAAGAGGGGGGTTGCGAGTTGCATAGAGAAGACCTCTCAACGTTCCTGCTTGCGCTGCCGTGCTGAGAGGCGCGTCGAGGGTCCTCCGTATATCATGAAACAATCATGAATCTCGAGAAACCCCTCGTCCTTGTCGTCTCCCTTGGGATCCTCCTTCTCGTCATCTTTCTTGATGCCTAGGCTTTCAAAGTATCTCCGGAGCATGTGGCAGTCCTCAAGGTTGTGGTTCATGGGCCCTTTGTGGTAGGGACACGGTTCTTTGAGCATTTTGTCGAAAATGCCCTCGCCGGGGGGTCTTGAGGTTTCTTACGATCAGCAGCAGCAACAAGGTTGTCGGCCGGGGCCTCTTGTTTGCCCTGCTAATTTCTTACGATCAGCAGCAGCAACAAGGTTGTTGGCCGGGGCCTCTTGTTTGTCATGCTGATTCTTCTTCTTCTTGTTGTTTCTTTTTGAGCCCTGACTGGAGCCCGTGGGATCCTCTTCCTTGCGCTTCCCTTTGTCCTGGTTGCTATCAAAGATGGCACCAACTGCCTCCTCGCCGGCGGTGAAGTTGGTGATAATATCCATCAAACCGTTGGCAGTGATGGGAGTGCTACGGCCCAACTCTCGGACCAACTCTTTGCAGGTGGTACCAGAGAGGAAGGCCATGATGACGTCGGAGTCGGTGATGTTGGGAAGCTCGGTGTGCTGTTTGGAGAAACGCCGGATGTAGTCCCGGAGGGACTCGCATGACTTCTATTTGTAGCTTCGGAGGTCCCATGAGTTGCCGGGGCACATGTAGGTCCCTTTGAAGTTCCCCTCGAACACTCTCACAAGGTCGTTCCAGTCGTGGATTTGTCGAGGTGGGAGGTCCTCGAGCCAGGCTCGAGCGGTATCCGATCGGAACAAGGGGAGTTGTCGAATGATGACCCGGTTGTCGGTGGTCCCACCCAAATGATAAGCCAAGCGGAAGTCAGCGAGCCAAAGTTCAGGTTTGGTTTCACTGTTATACTTGGTAAGAGTCGTGGGGGGCGGAACCGGGCCAGCAGTAATGTTTCACGAATGGCTTTGCTAAAGACCCGAGGGCCTGGTGGCTCGGGTGAAGGGCTTCGATCCTCCGAGTTGTCGTAGCGCCCGCCTCTGTGCTTGTGGTAGCCTCGAGCTGCACCGTCACCATGTTTGCGCCTCCGGCGCTCGATGATGTTGTCATGGGCGTCTCGAGGTTCACGGTTGTCGATGATGCGTTCACAGACAGAGGCCGCCTTGTTCCATTGGGTGTGCTCGGGATGAACCGAGGCCTCTCTCTCCTGTCGGCAGGGCTCCGCAGGCTGCTCTAAGGCAAGCCCGCGTCGCCTCGAGGCGGAACTCTCGGCCAGCTGCATGGTAGTGGTCTCGAGGAGTCCTCAGATTTCAACATGGGCTCGACAGGCCTCAGGGTTCGACGGCTCGGGCATGTTACGAAGGAGCATGGTGGCTGCGACCACGTTCTGGCTGGCTCGACCGAAAACTGGGGGCTCGACTGCCCGATCCTCGATGATGCGACGATTGATGTCGCGAGCTCTCTCTCGAGCTCCTCCGCCGTGTGCGCTGGCCGCGCGCTCGTGCTCGAGGGTTTATTGAAGTAGGCGCAGATTTTCTCGTTCCTCGTCGAGCCTGTCCTGCAACTCGCGGATTTGGTCGAGTTGCATTCCTTGATCCGCAAGGAATTGAGCCTCATCCTGTTCAGCAGGGAGCTTGACATGAGGCGGCGTGTTCCTTCCTCCAACGGCTTCCTCATCCTTTGAATTTGACGCGATAGCTCTGTCGATATTGAAGCACTCGCGAGTCGGGTCGTAGGTGTCATCGGCAGAGTCAGAGTCTGGAGCGCTGAAATAGTAGTACAACGGGTGCATGTGAGGTCGTGTGTCTTTGGGGTCGTGATGTCGAAAGGCAGTCGCACGGAGCTCCGTATCTGGGGTCTCCGTGGAGTCTAGGTACTCGGAAGCTGGCGTGGATGCGACGAGGTCGAGGGTGGAACGTAGATGGTGTCCGGGGAGTTCCTCGTAAGCACTCATGCTGGTGCTTACAGAAGAAGCATACGCCCGGGCAACCGAGTCTAGTCCAAACGGGAATACTGATGAAGGAGTCGTTCCTGGTGTCAGAGTAGTCGAACTATCTGGTGGAGGCGCCGCGCTGGGCGGTAGAGCGACGGGACTCCTTGTCGGCATCTTACCCTCAGCCAAGCTCATCCTACACAGATCCTTAGTGAGGAAATCCGTGTCGGCATCTGTCTAAGAGGCGCCGGATTGAGGAATACCATCACCCTCCATGAGGCGATGACGGCGGTTGCGCTGGGCTCGCCATCGCCTGGCGGCGTGTGCCTGACAAGAGTGATGATACCGGCGCAGCGCTCCCCTATTTTGAGAGAGCTCGTGGCCACTGTCAGTCAGGTGCCTGGGTGGGAGGAGTACCATGTCGTAGCCGTGGCCAAGAGACATGAACTCCAAGCTCCCAAACCAGATCACCGTGGCCAATGGGAGTGGACGTTCGGGGTCAGCCACCTAGAAAAATGGTGGGAAAATGATGTTGGCACGCAGCGCCCCCTACCTGGGGCGCCAACTGTCGACGTTCGGTCCTGTGGGGATTCTAAGCCAACGAGTGAATCAATGTTGCGTGTCCCTAATCTGGATGGTGATGCAAAAGAAGGCCCTACGTCCAGCGGGGAGGGGGGAGTATTGTATTTCCTTGCACCTAAGTGCTTGTGTAGTGGTTACAAGCCGTGAGAGAGGGAGCCGATCCCAAGTCTCAGAGAGAAAAAATGAGAGTACAAAGGAGGTTGCTTGAGATGTTGATCTTCTACGGTGGGATGGTGACTGGTTTTTTTGTCGTCCGTCGTTCGCCCTCCATGTAGAGCCCCCTGCCTGCCCTTTTATAGGGTAAGAGGAGGCTGGGACACCGGGGGTGCCTTTGAGGTGAAGTTTTGTCAAAAGCTGTGGAGGCTGCTGTAGCGACGTGCCCCGAGAATGGCCGGCCATCCCTGGACACCATGGTGACGTAGAGGATGAGACAGTGAAAAGACTCCGGGTCCTGTGTCACACAAGCCTTGCATTCTTGTTTTGACCGTCGGTTGGTTGAGGCCGGGTCGAGGTTGGGTCGAGGTGGGTCGACAGTGAATAGATAAGGCCGAGTCCCGGGAATGTCAGGGTACGATACTCGTCGTATTCACCCTCGAGGGTGATCAGTGGCGGAATAGTGCATGGTATGGTGCGTACAGTGACAGGTTTTCACCGCTCATCCCGGGATGGGCAGTAAAAAGTGAGATTTGACACCTGTACCGCCTCCATGCCGGTTATTGCTGTAGCCATAAGGGTAGGAAGTGGTTGGTAGTCGCATTAAATGCTCTGACTTTTGTCTCAGAGTTGGTGAATGAGGTGGGTCGACTGGCTCGACCCAGGGTCGTGCGAGTCGGAGATTTCTCGGTAGTCGAGGTGTCTTGTCGAGCAAGCCTCGTACGAGTCAAAACGTGGTCGAGGCGTCCCGTCGAGCATGCCTCGTACGAGTCGGAACGTGGTCGAGGCGTTTCGTTCGCTGTTTTGGCTCGTCCCGTTTTTGTGGGCAGCGATTTTGGCGTGGTTTTGTTTTTCTTAATCGTTGATTGTGGGTACCCCTTGTTTTTGGTACCCGACATATATTAAAACTTGGCACATTACATCCCAAAATTACATATGAAAAAATCTAAAATAAATAAGGTACAATAGTTTGAACAGGCTCGGTACTTCCATGCACAAGCACATCAATGGCGGGTGGATTCCTACCTCCCATGGATTCTTGACCTCAGCTTGACCTCTCAGCCAATGGGTCTCTTCTCATCCCTCTTAGACCCTGTTTGGATTGTTGGAAACAAGTTGAATTAGAAATGTTTTCCTAGGCTGGACTGTTTACCTACTCCATGAATTAGAAATTACGATTCCACCACTTTCCTAGGCCCAAATCGAAGGCCTGCTTCAAATTAAGAGGCTAAAAAACAAAAATGTCTAGAATCGTAGCAACCCATCTCCTCCTGACTCCTGACTCCACCCCATACTCGAGCTCTTCCTCTTGTCTCGCTTTGTGGTTGCCTCTACCGTGGCGACCAGGGTTTAGTAGTGTTGCTGCCTTTATCCACTACTATATTCAGACCTATCACAAGCGGTTCATAAAGCCCATCACAAACGCTTTTCGGTCTTGACAATGTGTTGTTGTTGGTGATGACATTCTCATCACACGCAGTTTTGCAACTGGCGGTGATACTAACTTATCACAGTCGGTTCGTATTACCAGCCGGGCGGTGATTTGAATTTTCAAATATCCTAAAAACGAGCAAAAAAAATTGTTTCAATCCTGGGAAGCCCCCCACTAGCTCTAGCTTCACAGTACTGGAAAGCTGCTCCAGCCACGCGATTGTGCCGGGGTTCAAGCCTGGGACCTTTGTCCTTAGCTCTTCTAACCACTCCACCCCTAAGCCACTTGTGTCTATATAGCGTATCAATTCCCCTAGTATTCATTTTTTAGGTTTAAAATAAATATTTAGGATCCTAAACGGCTTCAGATGAAAAAGTCATAAACTACAAATTTGTCGTTCTAATCGAGATCTACAACTTTGATTTTGGTTATTTTGCCATCTGAGGTCGTTTGACAAATTTGAATTTCAAAACATCAAAACTTCAGCCAGACTTTTGGGACCTCAAATGATTTCAAATGAAAAACTCATCAAGTACAAAGTTGTTGTACTCATCAAGATCTACAACTTTGGTTTTGGTCAATTTTCCAAGTTATTTGAAAATTTTGGTTTTTAAAAATTTTAAAACTTCAGATACAAATTTGAGACTATAAATGATTTCTAATGAAATAGTTGCCAACTGCAAAGTTGTATATCTCATCGAGATCTACAAATTTGGTTTTGGCGGTTTTTCCATCTAAGGTTGTTTGTATAATTAAAAAAAATTAAATTCAAAATTTGAGCACTTCAAAAAGAATTTTGGGACCATAAATGGGTTTCAAATAAAAAAGTCATCAACTACAAAGTTGTCGATCTCGTCGAGGTCTACAACTTTGATATAAAGTTTGTTTTCATATGACTTTATTTGAAAAAGTTATGAATTTATTTATGTTGTAGCATGGTTATCACCGCCGCATCGTTCAACAAGCTGGCGATGAAAATGTCTTCATTGCTGGTTCATATGGCGAGGCGGTAGTGATGAGGAGCACATCATCACCGTCGATTGGTGGTGCAAGCCGGCTGTGATGATGGACTATCACCGTCGGTTGGTAAGATGAAGCAGCGGTGATAGTTATCGACCCAGATGTTCTTACGAACTGGCGGTGATACTCTCATCACTAATGGTTCGTATTACGAACCATTGGTGATAGCTATCACCATCGGTTTTGATGATACCGGCAGTGATAGAGGCGTTGCTGGTAGGTCAATCTGTAGTAGTGATCGCAACTTCATACCAGACCCGAACGAGGCACTGGTGTCATCCTCAATACTGCCAACCTCCACTCCCCCATCGTCCTCACGCGCAGCAGTTTCAGTGGCCCTCAACCTCTGCCTTGTCAAGGTTAGGATCATTCCACCTCTACCTCTGTGTATTGACTGTGGTTTGGGTACAAGGCTCGGTACACCCATTGCTTGATCTGTGGATTTGTTTGCTGCATCAGTGTTAGGGTTCGATTTTTATGTAATATAGTCAAATCATATATTTATGAATACTCTTAGCCACTGATTTCCCTATGGATAAAACAAACATGATATGTTGGATTACTCGTGGGTGTAGTGCTGCAATGGTATTCCATACGTTGCAGAACTAATCACTTGAGTATAAGAAATACTGACAGTGCCCTCCCAAGTAGTGGCATAGGAGAATAAACCTTAGACACGTGGCAACGACTGGCATGAAGGCATGGGAAGGAGTTTTCAAAGAGGAGCACTGGAAGCATCGGTGTGGTCACCGGGGGTTCTGGTGCCTCTAAAAACCTTCTCCATTGAATTTATTTGGCATTGGAAAACTCCGGTGATGGACATAAAAGAGTTCACCGGACAAATGACTCTATGCAAAAGAAAATAGTGTTTAGCATGGCATTTAAAGCTCACTAAAGTACTCTGTGCTACCGGAGAGTTGAGAACCAAATGAAGGGTTGTGTAACTTTTTTGACTAGTTTAAACTAGTCATTATATCGCCACTCGGAGGGTTCCAGTGGTCACGCAGAGTGCCCAATAAGTGGGCAACGACTACTTTCTTGAGTTGGCTTATAAATAGAGGGTGTGTTTGGGCAAGTAAGCTCTCTTGGAACCTTCCACTGACTTGCACATTCATTGGAGCTCAAGAAACCTCTCCACTCACATTTGCTTAGTTGAGATCGATTTTGGTTGAGACTGAAGTCGATCTAGTGCATTTGCTTTGAGAGTTAGCATCTCATGGTACTAGTGATTGTCTTGGCTACGTGATTCTTGTTGCACTTGGTGGTGGCTACCAGCTAAATGGCTTGGAGGTAGTGGGACTTCATGGAGCACTCGATTTGGAGATTGTGAGGTGTCTCATAGGTGATCTGTTCGGGGCTCTTGTGCTCATTCCTATTGGCGAAGGCAAAGAGCAAATTTGCTGGTGTAAAGCATGATTGGTCGGTTTACACACTGGCGCTCGCATCGGAGCCAAGCTTGAGGGCTTAATGAGCTATAGAGGAGCGAAAATCCTTGGACACGCCTCAACGAGTAGTAGGTGGCCAAATCTACTGAAACTCAAGATACAAATCTTGTGTCTCCTCCATTGTGGTTTGCACCTTCTACACTTTGCCTTTACCTTTGTTATTTTTGTGCTTATGTAGTTGTTCTTGCTAGAGTGGCTGACTAGTTCTTGTAGCTTATGCGAGTAGCCTAGTTTTCTTGTTACTACTAGAACTATGTAGGGGTGTTCTTGTTAAACTAGCTTGAGTCATGTCTATTAGGGCCTCCTTGTTGTCTACCAATTTTGTTAGGGCTGTGCCTTTGTAGAACTTTTCAATAGGCTATTCGCCCCCTCCAGCCATCAATCGATCCTTTCAAGTATGAGATCTCTTATTTGCATGAGTGTTATTTCTTATAATGCTTTTAAACTTTACTTGTTGCATAGATGCCTCTGGTGTATTCTCTATCTATTTTTGATTTGCCTTCTTCATTGCATTAATAAAAGCAAAAGATAACATCAATGTACCCTCCTTGTATATGTAACTGCCTAACAATACCAAGTTTGGACAAGCAAATTTGAAGTTCGTAATGCATTAAGAATTGTGACCACCTTATACAATGACAATGTATTTGGAAATGTTTACTTGTGTATGGCAACATGGCCACTATCCATTCAGAGAAAAGCAATAACGACAACTTCACAACCATCACTAATAATGACATAAGTTGAAGGGACCTTGGTAGCATTTCATATCTAGCTCTAGCAATAACTATTAGCCTCGTTGCAGTCCTCTTGCACACGGTTACGACGCCTTCAAGATTTCTAGGCATTAGATAGTGTCATAGTAACAAATCACCCAAAGCATGTACTCTTCCTTAAAATGGATATTTTAGGATTAGAAAATTCATGGTAAAATCTCATTTAGGGATGTGTTCTAAATCTTATAATCGTCCTTTTAAAATTTCACTCCTTGTATAGATTCCCTATTAAAATAACCATTCATCATTGACTATGTTTTTTATTTACTTCTTGATTATGTGCAAAAGAGGACATCAAATTATTAGTTGGATGTTGAATTGCTACAAATACAAAATTTTGACAGGGAAGTTCGAAATTTCTTAATACACCAAGAATGAAATCTCCTTCGACCATTATGATATATTTAGAAATTCTTGCATGTGTGTGTAGACATGGTTGTGAAACATTACAACTAAGTAACAGAGACTTTATCCACAACTTGCTCTAGCAATAACAAAGCAGCCACGTTGTGGTCCTAACAAACAATTAAAAACATAAGAAGATTTTGGAGTTAGAAAGTATTACAGCGAGGGATCTCTTATTTAAAGATGGGTTCTATTTCTTATTTCTTATAACGCTTTAAGACTTTACTTATTGTAAAGATGCTCTTGGTGTATCCTCTATCTATATTATTGATTTCCCTCTTTAATTGTATTAATATGAGTAAATCGAAATATGAATCCCTCCTTGGATATATAATTACCAAGAAACTTCAAGATTGGACAAGCGGATTTGAATTTCATAATGCAATAATAATTGTGACCACCTTCTACAATGACAATGTATTTAGAAATGCTTGCATGCATGTGTAGACATGGTTGTGAAACATTACAACTAAGTAACAAAGAGACTTTATCGACATTAATGATGACAACGAAAGCTAAAATGAATCTCACATAGTGTGCCACAACTTGCTCTAGCAATTAACAAAACAGCCACATTGTGAGTCCTAACAAACAGTTAAAAATATAATAAGATTTTGGTGTTAGAAAATATTACAGTGAGAGATCTCTTATTTAAAGATGGGTGCTATTTCTTATTTCTTATAATGCTTCGAGATTTTATTTGTCATATAGATGCTCTTGGCGTATCCTCTATCTATATTATCGATTTGCCTTCTTGATTGTATTAACATGAGTAAAGGGGAGCATCAATTCCTGCTTGGATATCTAATTACCAAAAAACATCAAGATTGGACAAGTGGATTTGAATTTCATAATGCACTAATAAGTAATAATCGTGACCACCTTCTACAATAATGATGTATTTGGAAATGCTTACTTGTGTATGCAAACATAGTCAATAACCATTACAAAGAAAGCGATAACGACAACTTGCTAGCCGTCAATGATGACAACATAAGTTGAAGAAACCTTGGTTAGTGTTTTGTGTCTAGATTTAGTAAATCTTAAAGATTTCTAGGCATTAATAGACGCTATACGGTTATGAAGTCCTAAAGATTTCTCAGCATTAGATAAACTTCATGGTTATAGCGTTCTAAAGATTTCTAAGTATTAAATAAACCTTATACTGTTACGAAGTCCTAAAGATTTCTAGACATTAAATAAACATCATACATGAAAGGTCCTTGTTTAGTTTTGGTAATTGAGTGATAACTGGACTAATATGTGGTTGAGTGAGATACACAGGTGATTAGTCCACAAGTACATGTGTGTGAGCAATACATTCCATTATAGTGAAGATGGCTTGAACTTGTTGCAAAGCTCACACATGTGATGAAGGAGCTCATTGCGTATGAGACATGACATGGAGTCATGTGATCAAGGTGGAAAAGATCAAGACAAGACTTGGCTCGACGGACTGGTTGCAAGTGTGAAGGGCAAGTTGAGTGATGACTTGGTGCCGATGAACCGAAGCAACGGTGAAGAGCAAGTGAAGTCAAGATCAATGAACCAATACGGTCACGTGATGATATGAAATGGATCATATCATTGTTGATTATGTTGGTGCATGTGTTGCATCAACATTGGAGGAGATAGAATGGAATGCGCAAGACAAAGATATAACCTAGGGCATTTCATTTCACTGGTCATAGGTGTGTAGAGAAGTTGATAACCGAGTTTAGAATAGATGATGTACTATTAAGAGGGGCAAACTTGTTTGCATATCGGTCATCTAGTGCCACTAGAGTGATCTAACTTTGCATCATTGCTAGGATCGAGTGGCGTGGCAAGTTGAGTGGCTAACTCCTTAAAAATGATTGTGAAAATGCTAACACACATACACATGGTGGTGTTAGCATATTTGCTAAGAAGAAGAAGTTGGAGTTGAAACGGATCAACTCGGCGAAGAAACGGAGGCGAAAGAAGGTCACTGGAAGTGACCGGACGCTGGCCTCGGAGGGACCTGCGCGTTTGGTCATGTTTTCCAAAGACCGGACTCTGTCTCAGCAAGTGACCTGACGCAGACAATTCATTGTTCAACGTCCGGTCCTTGTGACGTGGTGGCTCTGGCGTGATCGGGGGGCGAGCGGACGCTGGCCTGCGTCCGGTCACCTATGACTGGACATGGCAGGTCGCGCAAAACCCTCTCAAGGTGGTCTGTGGAGTCGACCTGACTCGGTGGCGGCGCAGTATCAGTTGGGGCGTCTGCGCGTCTGGTCGGTGGTAGGAGCGTGCGGGCGAGCAAGGACCTAGCGCGGGCGTGGTGTGTCCGGTCGTCCTCTGCTAGATCCGGTCTGCACAGTGCCGCATGCGCAGGAGATAGCCGTTAGCGATAACGGCTAGTTCAAACAGCCAAGGACACGTGGCGGCGCCGGAGTGACCAAACGCAGGGGACCTGCGCGTCCGGTCATCACGATCTGTGCGTCCGGTCACGTCGCAAAAGGCCCAGTGAAGGGGTAACAGCTAGTTTAGCCCTTGGGGCTATAAATAGAAGTGTTGGTCGGTCTTTGGCCGGTAGCTGAGCACCCTCACGCCTATGTGGCTTGTGTAGGAGTGCTTGGATGCCCTCTAACTCACTTGTTCTTGCAAGAGTGCAAATAGATTGTGAGTAAGTGTGATTCTAGTGCGTTGTGTTGTGAGATTGCATCGAGTGGCACTAGGTGATCGAGTTGCAAGCCGGTGGTGCTTGTTATTCTTAGAGGTTGCCACCTCCTAGACGACTTAGTGATGGTCTCCGTCGAAGCAAGCAAAGAAGATTGTGCGATGCTTTGGAGAAGTGATCGTGAGGGGTGTTGTGTTCGCCCCGCGGGAGCCGCGAAGAGCGATTCTAGTAGAGCGAGACGCGAAGGGTGGCAAGTGGTCCGGTTGGGTTAAGTGCTAGAGTTTGTGGTAAGCACTCCTCGTGGGAGAGTGTGACTTTCAGGTCACCACTAACAAGAGGACCGGTGGCAACCTTGGAGCTTATCTCAAATGGGACTAGCGTGTTGGCAAGCACGTGAACCTCGGGATAAAAATTATCGTGTCATCTTTGTCTTCCCGTTGGTTTGCAATCCTTTTACACAAGCTTGCAATTACTTTTATATACATTATGTTTGTGTAGTTGCTCTTGTAATTAGTGGTGCTTGTGTAGCTAACTAGTTACCTTCTTACTTATGTAGTATAGAAGTAGTTCCCTTGCGTGGCTAATTTGGTTTTAGTAACCTTATTAGTCATATTGCTTAGTTTGTGTAGCTAAATAATTTGCGCTCTTTAACTTGATATTAGTTGCCTTGTTATTGAGCACTGCTAGTAAGCTTAGGAGCTTTGTGGTTGTGCATCACTAGCAAATGTAGGAGCTTTCTCGGTTGCCTAAGTACTAGTGTATAGATTTGTGTGACCTTGCTCCAGAATTGATTATGTGAGCTCTAACTAGCCCGACACCTTTAATGTCTATTAGGATTTTTTAAGGTGCTTAAGAACATAGATAGAGGGGTGTAGTTTTGACTAGACTGATAGTTGTAATTCCCCGTTTGTTTCGGTTAGTAGGCACGATTAATTTTAAAAATGACTGTTCACCCCTCTCTAGTCTTTAGTCCATCTCAACCCTACGGTATGGTTATGGAATCCTAGAGATTTCGGCTATGGAGTCTTAAAGATTTTTATATATTATATTAGCGCCACACGACAAAGTTTTGAAGATTTACAGGCATTAAATAATCTATCTGTTCTAAATTATAAAATATTTTTATTTTTTAAATACATTATTTTTACTATGTATCCAGACGCAGTATGTATCTGAATGCATAGCAAAAGTTATGTATATAAAATTATTAAAATATCTTATATTCCATCCGTTATAAATTATAAGTCATTTTGACTTTTTTTTGGTATCTTCATTTTTCTTATAATTTGGCTTATAATTTGGAACCGATGCAGTAATTTATAACGATGGGGTAATATAGGAAGAAATCATTTCAGACAGGTTCTGTGTTCAATGGTATGACAAACCATTTCTCTGCTACTGTACCATTTATTAGTGACTTCCCCTCGACCTGCGCTTGTTCTTCCTCAACTTCCTTCTCAGCACGAATTCATTTCACCGGCCTCCGGATTCCGGAACCTCACCGGCCTTCGGGGCGCCGTCGCAGCCTGCTCCCACCTCCCGCCATCAGCATAAAAAAAAAAAAAGAAATCCCCTCTTCCCCTGACCGCCGCCGTCGCCGCCGAACACATCTCTAGTCAGCTTCCACTGGAGCACGCCACCCCGAATTCTTCTCTCGCAGTCGTTGCCCTCCTCCCTAGCCCCATATATTAAAGCAGGTTCGCAGATCCACCCGGACTTGATCGATTCCTTCTTCTATTTCTTGCCAACAAAGCCCAAACATTCTTGGATGGACTCCGTCACTGGCTGCGACGGCGGCAAGAAATCGGATTAGGACGAGGTGGGGATCAGGGTATTCGTCTTGGGAAAGGGGATGGGGGGCCTCTGCTCGAAGGTCTCAGCTGTAGACAAGTCACCGAGCGACACCGCGCTTGGCCGGAACCAGGTCGCCGATCATGAGCCCGGGGCGTCGTTGGAGTTGGAGAAGCCGCCGGTGTCCGGAGAGGCAGCTGCGCAGGCAAAGCGGCTGGACGAGCAGCAGCAGCAGCAGTCTTTCTCGTTCCTGGAGAGCGTCGTCCCTGGGGTTGCTTTTCATGCCGGGGCTAACGCCGGCGGCGAAACGGGGTCCAGGACCTCGCCGCAGCTGACCAGGCCTCTGTCGCAGAGGGCTGGTGTGGGCAAGGCAAAAGCCGGTGCTGCCAAGGTTTGAGGAATTCTTGTGCCTCTTGTTTGATCTATGTTTAATTAGACCGCAATATAGCATGTTTTGTTAAGGAGCAGTTGTTCCAAGTGATTCTTAGTCATTTGTTAGATTGCAGCAATATACAGTGTCCCTACGGTACATAAGAACTAAATAATCCTAATCATGATACTGTTATATATTGGGGACAGCACTCACTGTTTGTTCAGTATCTATAGTCTTCTTTACCATTTGACTAGGAATAGTTCAAGAAATTTTCTTGTAGCAGGAAACCATGCCATTCTGTATGCAATGTTTTCCTAAACGCTAAACGGTAAACAGTCGATCATCCTTCGTTTAGTGTTTAGACTGTTTAAACGGTGTTTAAACGGAGTTAAACGGCCTAAACGATTTTGTACAATAACAATAAAATATACATATTTATGTAGGTAAAAATAAAATTTGCTAGAACCCATACATATTACACATGTAAAAATCAAATATTCTACCAAATAATCTTGTTGGAAGAAATCTAAATCCCACAACACTTCATATAATTACAATGTTAATTAGTTTCATGTTGATTGTGATAGACATAGTCCTTTAATTCACTTAATTATGGATTAAATGGTTGTTTAGCTCATTTAATCAAGTTTAATCTGATTTTGTTTAGACCGTTTAGATGAGATTGAACGGTTTAAACGGGTTTAAATGGCCCAACCGTTTAATTCACTGTTTAGGGCCTAAACAACACGGCTGGCTTCTGTTTACCATTTAAATGGTGTTCAAACGGACTAAACGGCTGTTTAGGCGAATAGTGTCTGTATGTCTTATCAATAAAGTTCTTATATCTGTATTTATGCTTATTAGCATCCTGGCAAAAGAAATTGAGTTGTTAATGTTCTCTAAGACATCTTATAGTTAAAAATTAAATGGTCTATCATGCACAAGCGCAATTGTCTATGCTATTGCATTTTGGCAGCTACATGTGCTTCAATTATCATTTTTTATAGTATACCTCAAACTCTAGGTTAGTGCTGTGTTTATGTCGGAGATTGTTAGTTAGGCATCTCTATCATTCATATTGGTTCCTTTCCTGTATTGAAACAGGTTTCAGAAGTGAGCTCAATTTTAGGTAGAGCTAGCACTGTTGGGCTTGAAAAGGCAGTGGAGGTTCTAGACACACTCGGCAGTAGCATGACAGGTTTAAATTCTAGCAGTGGTTTTGTGTCAACTTCTGCAGCAAAGGGAAACAAAATAGCCATGCTGGCTTTTGAGGTGGCAAATACTATAGTTAAAGGCTCTAATCTGATGCGTTCTCTATCGGAGCCTAGCATAAAGCATCTGAAGGAGGTGGTGCTTCATTCAGAAGGTGTTCAACACCTTATATCGAAAGATTTTGATGAACTGCTCAAGATGGCAGCTGCTGACAAAAGGTTTGTGCTTGTGTTCACTTCATATCATGTAACCTAATTTATCCATGCTTGTCGTGTGTGTTACCCTGCTAGATATGTATTGAAAATTGTAGTGTGCCTTTTATTTTTATCTTGAAATCAATACCTTAATTGGTTAATTCCAACAGGGAAGAGTTAGAAGTATTCACAAAAGAGGTGGTTCGCTTTGGAAACCGTTGCAAGGATCCTCAGTGGCATAACTTGGACCGCTACTTTGAAAAGTACAGTTTTTTCTCAGTACCTGAATTTGTCAATGTGTTTACTTTAGGTTACTAACTTTTATTTCTGTTTGGATTCCATTAGGCTGGCATCCGAACGAACCCCACAAAATCATCTGAAAGGAAAAGCAGAATCAGTGATGCAGAAACTGGTCACCTCGGTTCAAAATACAGTTGTAAGGATGCCCTGATTTGTTTGGATTCAATGGTTTATTTGCTAGCCTATCCGAACTTGCTTGAGAATAAAAGGATTTTGTTCGTGTTATTTCCAGTGACTTATAATATACAGTGCCGTTTTGGTTACTTCCATATTTCAGCTTGAACCAATAAATAATTTTAAAGACTCTATCTTGGCTGACAGTCAATAAAATACTGTGGTCTCTTTGGGCTGTTGTAGTTGTCAACATTTCATTTTGGTGCCATCTGACCGAATTTTTTTTGGTTCCTCTAAAGTTTGTAGCCAGCATGATATTTACTGCCAGTTGCAGTATGTCCATGCCAGCTATGCTTTGTATTCCTGTTTTTTCAAAATGTTTGTCAACCTGTAAAGTGGAGTGACACAGTTAAGTTTTGATCATCAGTAGGCGAAGATGTTTCTAATTTTGCCAGATGAAGTTTTCACCACTATATTATTCTTGAAACTTTCATAATGTACAACTTTTTTTTGTTTTGGAACAATGTATTACACAGAAATTAGTAGTCAAAAGTGATGCCAAATGCTGTCTACCTATATATTTTTTTTCTGAAGTGGCTAGGAGCAGTATAATTGTATTATTTTGAATAAGGAATCCCTACTTCCCTAGCACAATTGATGAATTTGTGTGTGTTTTTATCATCTGCCAATTTGGCCTTCTTATTCTGGTTATTAATATCACATTACTTATTTATTTTCTCTTCCTACTTTTTTGCACTCAGGAATTATATCATGAATTGCATGCTTTGGATAGATTTGAACATGATTACCGTCTTAAACAGAAAGAACAGGATGGCTTGAGTTCAAGAGGTCAGTTTCATCAACTTCAAATGCGGAAGTAAATAAATATTATGGCTGCAGTATAAACAACTTGTTTCAGATTCTGCTCAATTTCCACGGGCATTTAAGCAGTAGGATATAAAAGTGTCTGCACTTTTCTGAACGATACATTGCCATTTACTTCTAGATCTCATCCCATTCTGTGAATAGAGTTAGTTTGAACTTCTAATGAATTAGAGACAACCTGTGATTCCTTTGCAGGAGACAGTCTGGATATACTGAAGCAGGAAGTGAAGGTTCAGAGTAAGCACGTTAAAAGTTTGAAAAAGAAATCACTTTGGTGCAAGAATTTGGAAGAGGTTGGTATGAGGTGCCTTTGCACAAAACTGTTATATTACCAAATGCTGGCAAGGGAAGACATTTTTAGGATATTGGTTACTACTAAAACATTTTAGGACCCTGTTCAAACTGCAAGCATCCTTTCCTACCATCTTATTTCAAGGTCTAAATATTACATTTTTTCTCAGGTGATGATAAAGCTTGTAGATATTGTCCACTTCTTACATTTGGAGATATACGATGCCTTCGGTCGTCCTGGTATAATCCTTACCTATGGATCCTACTTATTGTTGTTGCACAGTCTGAACTGCTGTTGAGTACTAGGGTTTCTTGATTGTGGTGCTTTGTGGAAACAATAAACAAATTTTCTTTGCCTTAATGATATTTCTTATGTTTACTTTATCATATATTTGGTTACCAGGGTGGGTCTGTCTGATATGATAAAGTAACAGCAACAACAACAACAACAACAACAAAGGCTATGTTGTTGTTGTCACCCTGGTAACCAAATATATGCTATGAGAATTGAGAATACATTCTGATGTATTTGATTAAGTCTATCGTTCCTGCAATCAGTTGATCAATCCAAAAATCATAAATGGATGACTCCTTTGCCTTTATATTATACTTCATATTGGCTTTAAGATATTATGAATACTTGAGGTAGTTAATATTTGTTTATTGTTTGTCTTGATTTGCAAAATACTGATCTAAAAACACTCGAACTAACGCAGGTTACCTGATGCATCTACATTGTTTAGTCCTGTTAGCAAAATGTTGGTTTAAACTTAGTTGCAATTCTGGGAGAGTGAAAATGTGCACCCATACCACTATCATATACGATAAATATATGGCGCCCTCCTTATCTGGAGCCATTGCCAGGCGCACTGAGATTCGTTTTTGACAGAAGCCTGTGTCTGTGTTTCTTCCTCCACCTCCCTCCTTGTCTCGTGTTTCTCTGCCCCGGTCTGCGCCTCCCTATGAGCGTGACCCCCTGTAAGCGTGAGTGTGCCTCCCCATGAGCGCGACCCTAGCACTCCTCTTCGTGATGCAGCAGCTGGATCCAGGAGGAGATGGGGAGCAGAGGCAGCCTCTCTTCGTGATGCTGGAGCTGCCCCTCTTCTTGATGCAGTGGCTGGATCCAGAGGAGATGGGGAGGAGCAGAGGCAGCCCCTCCTCTTAGTGATGCAATAGCTGGAGCCAGGAGGAGATGGGGAGGAGCAGAGGAAGTCGTGGGGAGCGGAGGCATCTGTTGGATCCGCCCCTCCTCCTCCTGATGCAGCAGCTGGAGGCTAGGAGGAGACAGGGAAGAGCAGAGGAGGTCATGGGGAGGAGCAGGGCCATGGCTGGCGTGCTTTTTGGTGGTGAGGAAGACGAGTGGCGGTGTGAGCAGTGAGGAAGAGAAAGCCGGCTCCGTTAGCTCTGTTTGCTTCCATTTATTTCTATTAATTAAGATGTACGCTCCAGATAAGGAGGGCGCCAAATCCACTCTCTATCATATATTTGTACAGAACTTGCATGGTTTCCTCCTGTTATTAGAAATGTAATGTTTGATCCATATAAACTGCAGAGTGCATCTATTTTCTAACTTCATTGCTAGCCATTGCTGTGACTTGTCCAACGATTTTTCCCCTTTTTGGGTAAAAGATGTCTTTCTTGCCTACATGCTAAGAAAACTCTTTTCTTTCCCCATTTTTTCCTTGGTAATGTTACTGAAGCAACAATGATTCTCGACTCCGTGATCTGTGGCATTGCTCTAAAGTTTCTTGCTTCTATCTTACTGCAGACAGTGAAGAGCCACAAGAAACTGCCAAACACCATAATAGATTGGGACCAGCAGGCCTCGCATTGCATTACGCTAATATCATCAATCATATTGACAATATTGTAAGTTCACATACTCTTATAGATATCTTATTGAACTATATTGTTATTAGAAGATAACTTTTTTTTTGACGATATATTACACCCTCCGTCCACAAAAGAATGCAATTCTCGCTTCCCGAGAAGTCAATCAGTTTGAACTTTGTCCAAAATTATATAGAAAAATACTAACATTCCTGATACAAAATTAGTATCATTAGATTAGTCATAGAATATATTTTAATAATAAATTTATTTGGAGACATAAATATTAATACTATTTGCTATAAACTTGGTCAAACTTGAGCTACTTTGACCGGCACGGATGTAGAAGATAACTTGGTGAACCTTCTACATCAACCATATTTATTGCAATAAATCTTCAATCAAATCCCATTGCTTGTTTGAAGACTGTCAGAAAATGAGCACTATTACAAGGACTGTAACCAATTGTGGTTTATTCTATAAATTGGCATCACATCCTTCTACATCAACCATGTGATGAACGCTTTGACTTCAGTTTCTTTACAATATATTAATAAGGATTGATCGATTGGTAGGTTTCTCGATCATGTGCAATGCCTCCAAATGCAAGGGATACGTTATATCATAGTTTACCACCTACCGTCAAATCTGCTCTCCGTTCTAAGCTACAATCTTTTGAAGTCAAGGAAGAGGTATGCCAGGCTGGAGTCTCAAATTTGCTAATTGCTATTATTATGAATGCGCAATAGGAATCTATATGCCATGCTGTGCACCTGAACATAATTCTGCTAAATGAATGCAGCTTACAGCTTCTCGGATCAAAGCAGAAATGGAGAAGATTTTGCGATGGCTTGTCCCTTTTGCTAGTAACACAAATAAGTAATTAATCTCACCTAATCACCTATGATCCAATGATTTACAGCCACAATGATTATTCATATTTGTACTTCAAATGTAATTACTTGTTCATACCAGGGCACACCACGGCTTCGGTTGGGTTGGAGAGTGGGCAAATACAGGGTTAGCATCTGTACAATCATTCTACACAGAAATTGATGAAACTGAAGTTTCTCAGTGATGTAAATGGAAAATGACGAAACTATGATTGATCACCGACAATCTCTTTCCTAATGCAGATCTGAATTAAACTGCAAGCTATCAGGGCAGATGGACATGTCCCGAATCGAGACACTGTATCATGCTGACAAGGAGAAGACCGAAGCACTTATCCTGGAGCTGGTTGTGTGGCTTCATCATCTTATCAGTAAATCAAGAAACGCTAGTGGAGGTATAAGGTCTCCCATCAAATCTCCAGTCAGCTCACCAACACAAAAGGGTGGTGCAATCAAACCATTCCCAGGAAAAACAAACAATTCACCACCGATTCTCACCCAAGAGGATCAGGATATGCTAAGGGATGTTAAGTACAAGAAATTTGTCCCAGGAATAAGCAAAAGTCAAGAGTTTGACACAAAGTCAAGTCACAGCAAACAGAGTAGGTTGAGCAAGAGCAACAGCCACTCTCCAGCCAGTGGCAACAGGAAAGACTTGCTCCCAGTTAGGAGGCCTTCCATGCTTCCAGTTATTGACTTCGAGATTGACAGGACCAAAGCTTTAGATCTAATTGACAGGCTTGACAACCTAAAAATACAATGAGCATTGAAGCTAACTGGAACGGAAACCTGAAATTTATGTGGTCATCCGCAGTCTTGAAACCCCAACTGCGATATAAACAGTTGTCGTGTATCAGCAGCAAGGCCGCCCGTTAGACTCTGGTGAGAAGCTAACAGTATGAGAAGCTGGTATCGTATATCCTGTACCGAATAGAATAGGAGAAAAAATGTTGTAAAAAATTACTGTCGTTTCTACCTGTACAAGAAATGGAAAGTGCAAGTTTTGATAAAGAAAAAGGACAAGGGAGGGCAAAAAGGATCTAGGTGTTCTATGTTTTCATGGCCACTAGGCCGGAAGAGTTTGTATGAACCGTAGTATCATTTTATTTATTTATTTATTTATTTTTGCAGAAAACTTAAAAGCAGGGAAACCGTAGTGTCAATTTACCCAGTTCCCTAATCTAATAGATCATCCAGAAGTATAGGAGCAACCAAATTAGGAAACGTTGCAACATTATTTCATTTCTCAAACCTAATTCCATTACATAGACACACAGTGAGCTCAGTCAACCGATCATACACATCAGCTCGTTTGCTCTGGACTGTCTAATAACAGCAGGAGCATTTCTAAAGTATCGTGTCTTTGGATCATTAGATGGACAGCTACTCTGAATTAATTCCTCGTATAGGTGCAGGTCCAGGGAAAACTGTCCTAGAGTGGTGCCACGAACGACACTAAATTGTATTGTGCTATGAACAAGCACACGTCTTCTATCTAAGGATCTCTGATATCCCCATTGTTCATGTTGGAGGTCTCTCCAGCGCCACCCATCCAAATTTGCCTTTCCTGTAGTCCGACAATATGCGGAAAGCCGCCTGGCTTGTGTCTCCATTGAACAAGTAAACCGAGAGCTTTGTGACAAACCTGCAGCTTATTAAAAACTTTGTCAGAGCATTAACTCCTAGTACTATGTCAGAAGGGCTTCTTTTTTTGGATAAAGAACTAGAGAGGACAGTCAAAGCATACGTTTTACCGCACTCGCTATCTACATCAATCCTATATCGTCTTCGAAATGCTTCAGAACCTGTTTGACATGAGTCCATCAGCAATGAATTTAGACAAGCACAAAACAGAAGCATCAATACTTCATGAAACAACAGCATGCAAATGTTTGATTCTAAAAAGCAGACTGATCTTTAGGATGTATTACTATCATCTTATCTCTTAGCTGTAATGTATCACTCACTCTAGTCGCAAAATAAGTGATGTTTTGAGGTTGTCCAAAGTCAAACCATTTCCAAACCTTGTTTATAAATTACTTCTTGTGTAAGAATTTGGACACGAAAAATGATGAGTAGATTTTCAAAACGTAATTTCATAAAAGCATAGTTCTGTAAGTACTAGTCAAAGTTGTTCTGAAGACCATGTGGATGTCGAAAACACCACTTATTTGTGATTGGAAACGGGGGGAGGTAGTCGTTAGTTTATAAGAAAACTGACCTACTCCAGGATGTCTTATCAACATCTGCACAAGAATTGCCGCCACATCAGCGAAATCGTATGACCTTTCTCCAATATCATCACATATAGCAAGCTTGATTGCAGATGTCTGGTCACTAATTCGCATAGGCAAAATTCCAGGTGAATCTAACAACTCTAGGTCTGTTCCGAAACGAACCCACCTGTTCAGTCTCAAATGTTAGAAGCTAAATAGTGCAAATACAGAATTGTTTTGTATGAGTAAACAATACATATACATTACGTTTCTTCAAACCAATTGTAAAATTACATGTATGCATCTACTATAGCTTACTTCAGCTCTCTTGTGACACCTGGCCTTGGTGCTGCTGGGCACATTCTTCGTTTTAGCAAGCGATTAATCAAGGAAGATTTGCCAACATTTGGATATCCAACTATTCCAGCTCGAACCTTAAGGCAAAACAAAAAATAAGCAGCCAAGTAAACATGTCTGGTTGATCACTATATTTATCTTGAATAATCAGGATATTATTAAGCTTCAAACAAGTTCCAAAATACTAGTATATATGAATTTACAGAAAAGTGGGTTACTATAGTCAGAAGGAAATGGTCTTGAAACTGCCGAGTTCAAACCAAAATCTATGAGTGTTATGCTAATCATTTGGAAAGAAGACTTGAGTTCTATGATGTCTCAAGCAAGTCCTGTCCCATACTAACTTTTTGCACAAAATGAGTAACTAAATGAACCGATGAAACACGAGGAACCAACAGGATATCAAATGGATTACCGGACGAGGAAGTAATCCCTTTTCCTTTCTCTTTGTGTTCACAACAGATGCTACTGATTTTGCCATCCTACCTAATTTCATTGTACCCTGCACTCCAGCAAAGGAAATGGTGGTAAGTGAATGATATATGCATCAGCAAATCAGCCAGATAGACCAAATCAGTTAGCTGCCAGGCTATCTTACCATGCCCAGCTGGCCATTGGAGAAAACAACTTTGGTTCCCTGATTACCAAAGTAAGTAGCCCATGCATTCCTATCCTCAGTTGAGATCATGTCCTCGCGATTCAAGACTAAGATCCTTTTCCGGTTGCCTAGCCATGAGTCCATCTGATCATACATAACATGACTCAGTACAATTTGAAGTTGTTCTTTTGTACAGATAAATATAAGGAATCACCAAAAGCATAACCTTAGGATGGCTGGTGGACAAGGGAATCCGAGCATCACGGATCTCTATAACAACATCCATGAGCCTCAATTGTTCCTTCAATTCTTTCTCTGTTTTTGCAATATGACCAGGATACCACTGTGAATTGGCAATTGAATAGGAAAATTGAATATGTCAGACATTATCTTATTTTACGGTGCATACGGTGGTGAGCTCATATGCTTGTTAGTGACTTAATTCCACTAATGCACACCTTATGAATACCTGCACTGGGCGCAGGGATCTGGTCCAGTAATGCAAATCAGCATCCAAGGTTTCCCAGTACCTCTCTTCTTTAAACTCGTCGTCGGCATACTGCGAGAGGCCTAACCTCTCTTTCTCATACAAACCAAGCAATGTGTCACCAGCAGCAACCTAATAATCCACCATAGCATGAGCAAAGCAAACAGAGTGCATCAGATGGAAACCTAAGACTGTGCTGCGCCTAATCCAACTTATAATTGCTGCAAACAGTACCATAAATTCTGAGCCATAATTACTTTTAAAATGGAGCTCTTATACGAATTAGTGATGAGCATGAAGCTTTCAGAGAGTTCAGAAGCAGTTGAAGACTGAAGCTGAGGCATTAGTTAGTCGACAATTGGATGGTAACAGAAAGATATTTACCTAACTATGTTTATGGCCCAAGACCTGGTCCGTTTTGGTTGTGAATACCGATTTTGTTCTTTTGTAACTTAAAAATCTGATGATTCGAAGGAACGGGCAGGTTTACAGTGATTCATTCTTTTCTTCTGTAACCTTGTACGCAACTGCACAGCTCCGATTAGCAGTCTGGAGTCTGAAGTAGTACAGGACACCGACTCTGAAACCAATGTTATAACAAAACACGCATATGCAACAACGAATTTTTTCTAGGGGATTTCGCTGTTTCATTCGCAACTTGGCAGCACACATCACAAGGGTTGCTGTAGAATAAGCAGGGTGCAGGGGTTTCGAATCAGCACGCCCAAATAGAGCAGCCGAATACAATCGAACATCTCCAAATTCGAGGGCTACCGGAAGGTAAACATCTGACACAATAATCGAACCGAAGCAGCAGAAGAAGAGGAGGGATAAAAAGCAAGAACCGATTGGTGTGAATAAATCAGCCAGCCACGAACCATGGCGGATTCGCCAACTGCGTTGAGAAGCACTCGGCGGGGAAGCGTCCTGATGGGTAAAGGCGCCGTCTTGATCCTCCACGGCCCCCGCGCCGGCGCCGGCGCGAATGAGGTGGTGGGCACGGCCCAGGAAGCGGCAGCCATGGCGAGGGGAGAAGGGGAGAGAGTGGGATAAGCCGAAACGGGTGGGCTTTAGTTAACGGCGCGATGCCGCGCTATGGACTATGGATGATACGGCTGGCTCTCAGTGGGCCGAGCTTGGGTGAGCCATGAGTCTAGGCTCGGCCGCTCGACCTCGACACAAACTTGGTCTTGATCCCGGTTCGGCTTGTTGGTCAGGCTTAGGCTCGGCTCGTTGTTCAGGCTTGAGCTCAGGTCGTTTGCGGAAGGAAGAGCAGTAGCATTCAGCTTCAGCGACCATTGCAAATTCAGTTGTACGACGATGCTGTTTGGCCGCCTGAGTACATTCAATGTGATGTCAACCATCCAAAGAGACCTCTAGAGTCTTGACGCCCCCCAATCTTGTATGATAAGTACAAACAAGTACTCCATCTGTTTTAAATTATAAGTCGTTTTTCATCCATTTTATTATATATCTAGACATATTATTTATTATAGTAAAATAGATGTATCAAAAAAAAAGTCAAAGCGGATTATAATTTGGAACAGAGGGAATATGTACCTTGCAGCCTTGCTGTCTTTGCATCATAACTTTTGAACCAGGAAGCTCGACAAAGGTACCTTGCTGTCTTGCATCATAAGCATCACAAGTCAGGCTGTGTTCAGGTTCCAAAATTTTTGGAGAAAAATTTATGTAGCAATTTCGTTGTTATTTGGCAAAATTTATCCAACCATGGACTAACTAGGCTCAAAAGATTCGTCTCGACATTTACAGACAAACTATGCAATTAGTTATTTTTTTATCTACGTCCAAAGATTCGATGTAATGGGTGGAAGAGAAAATATTTTGGGTTTGCATGGGAAGTGAACGGGACCTCAGGAGCAATATACTGTACAGCCTAAAGAAGCTCGACAAAGTTTGTCATGAAATATCTGCGCAGATAATTCATACATTCACATTAGACTGTACAATATAAACACAACAGCTGCATCACCCTGATACACTGCAGCAAAGCCTTGCTCAACTCGGCAGGCTAGACAGATTGCTTACATCTTACGGCATCGCCCCGGGTGCCTGTGATCAAACTGGAACTTCAACAAATCCTAACCATTTCTACAAAACTTAGCAATTACTCGGGTCAGTCCAGCGGCCGCAGAAAGACTGCCTTTGACTCTTGAGGCATCATGAGCATAGGAAGCATAACGAGTTTCTCAGTGATGAACCACGCAAAGTGGGAGAGGCGCAGTACACTGAGCATCAGTAGGATCCTTCGATAGTGTTCTCTTCTTTTTAATCGAGAACATTGAACATCGTGGAAGGTCTCTAGACAAAGTAGTCTTGTCGCACCACAGTAATGAAATCTCCAGAGAGTAAACCATCCTCTTTCAGTTTTCCTCCTGTGTCACCGTTGCCTTGGATATGCCAATATATTGGGGAAAGAGGAGCATACAGATCTGTAGTTGTAAAAGAAAAATAGTTAGTTACCACTGTATTGCTTTTGATATGAGATTTAGATATCATACGCCAAAAGATTTCACATGGAGAAGTGGATATCTATCAATACCCATCAAGAAAAGCTATTAATATTTTTAATTTTTCTGAAGAGCAAGAATACATAAAAATAGCTAGGTTCTGTGGCCTTGCAAAACAAATCTAGAAACAAACTTTAAAGCGTTTGAAAAGGACACACGTGTCAGTAGCCAGCACATCAAAAGCAGTTAGTGGCAGGTCCAATTTCGAAAAACTTAGAAATGGTGGGCCATCTCTTGATCCATAAATATGAAGACAACGATTTGATGCCCTGACAACAATTGTCAGCAGAATAATCTCCAGGTACTCGTAGCAAATCACCAAATACCTTTTCAATTCAATCAACTTTGCTGCTAAAAAATAGACCAACTTTAGCAGGGATTGTAAAATTGGAACCCAATACAATAGTAGCATAAAGTAGCAACTCTTAACAACTACTACTTATGCTAGAATCGATAATACAAGGCTGGCAAGGACAAATGGGTAGTATGAAATAAATTTACCATACAGGTTTTCTAGTCAACAATCCCTGCTACAAAATTGAATAACTTCAGTAAGATTGCCAAATTGATACTCTGTACGACCATAGTGCAAAGTAAGAGCTCTAATGCTAAGGCTACTAATTTAGAATGGGCAATTTATGACATCAGTGACCAAAGGTCTTATGCTAAGTTCTGGGAGAACCTGGTAAGCATGTTTGTATAATGTAGTCGTCAAGCCAAAAGTGCATATGATGTATCACATAGCAAACTAGGAAGCATTTACCTGAAGAAAGGGTTGGATCATGTTCTCTTGTAGAATGCAGTACAACAGTACCAGTAAGCACAGTAAGAAACCCACAAATCTCAGAAGCAATACTGCTTATACTCTGCCCGGACCAGTCCTAGTTGTAATCACAAAACCTTAGTTCCGCAAGAACAAAATATTTGGAATTTATGGAAGTTTTGCAAAATTAGAATACCTTAAACATTATAGCACTTGCTAAAATTGTGAGGGATGTGAACATCGCATAGTAGATGGGAGAAACAACTGCAGTATTGAAAGTATCCAATGCCTGGAAGTTCAACATGACGTGGAGATGCAAATCAACATTTTAAATATTGTTACCTAAATTTTAAAGTGAATCCTAGCTGTACCTTGTTCAGGTAAATTAACTGAATAATTATGCATGTTGCTGAAACAGTTGCAAACAACCAAGTCTGGAAATAACCAGCCTGGTTTAAACCCTCAATTGTAAGCTTGATAGCAATGCCTACCGCCTTAATGCTCATTACCTAGCAAAAGAAAAGGCAAAGAAACACTCCATAAAAACCAAAACGAAGTTGGTCTCAAAGGTATGCCGATGGACATCATTTACCGTCAAAGATCCTATCACCGAGCAAATTCCCACATACACCACTATGTTGGTCTGTCCATAACGGGGTGCGCAGTGAAGTATCAAGATCAGTGAGATCGCCAATGCAGAGACCGCATAACAAAGAAAGGCTGCAGAAAGCAAGCAGAGACTTTACCACAATGTATGTCAAACCCAATAGGTTCATTTTGGTGACTGAACATGTTGTCCCAGAATGCATCGGTCAATATTTTTAACTAGACTATGAATTAGGTAAACTATATGGAAAAAAAATGCAAAGCGGTTTATCGTGAAACTCATGTTTTATTAGGATTTACATGGGAATAAAAAAAATTATTAAGATGTGTTTTTTCAGATCGTGTTGATATATAAAAGACTAGTTATTTAGTATTTATGGAAGTAGGGAATACCAGGTTGCGTTGCCAAGTGCCAGATCTGTGTCACTGAGCTTGGTGTCTCTTCTTCAGGTGCATGGAGGATGATAACGGTTGACCCGACTATACAGAGCACACAACCCAACACACCCATCCGCTGCAGCTTCTCATTCAGGGTGAAATGGGCTAGAACAGCACTGCTCCGTAGAGATCACACACAGGAGCATGTACATGTTTTTTTTTGAAAAAAAAGAAGAAGAAAATACACAAAATTTAGCCGTCTCCACTCTCCAGATGGTATATAACAGCCATTTAGCAATCACAAATTCACAATCCTACCTGACAATTATGCTGAGCGCGCCAAGCGGGGTGACAAGAACAGCTGGCGCAAACATGTAGGCCACAAAGTTGGCAATCTCCCCAATCAGCACTGCGAAGTTTCGAGCATTTCAATTATTTCTGCCAGATGCCGTGAAGAATGAGGCAGCCAAAGGAATCAGGAACGTACTCGTAACCATCCCAACCCACCAGAGTGGCTCCAAGAGGTACCCATAGCCTCCAACACCTGCAAATTCCATCACCAACGCAAATTCACAAATGTTCGTCGAACTGTCGAAGGGAAAAGAAGAGAACAACGAACTGGCCATGATTCCATGAACGAGGCTGGCTTTTCAATTGTTCGTCACGTAGACTACACCGGATGGCTAAAAATAGAATGAAACGAAGAATTCGACGCGCAGCTCACGGGACTAACGACAGAGAGAGAGAGAGAGAGAGAGAGAGAAAGCGCCTTTCGGCCGCCGATGACGGAGAAGGAGCGTGCACCTGCGCGGGCGCCGGCGGCGGCCGCCCGGCGTAGGCCCTTCTTCTTGACGATGAAGCTGACGCCGATGAAGGCGGAGGAGGCGACCGCGAGGAGCGCGCCCGTGAGGTTGGCAGCGAAGAGGTCACCGGCCGCGGCGTTCGGTGGGGCGGGAGTCATTGACGGCGTGCGGCGGCGACGGCGCGAGGCCGGCGCATTTGGGGCAGGCCCAGGTGCGGATTTGGAAATGGAGGTTGGGATCTTTTTTTTTTTTTTGGATTTTTCGTGTTTGGAACTTGTGACAGTGTGAGGCTGGAGGGAGGAGAGAGAGAGAGGCCGCGATGGGAGCGGACAAGTGTGTATATCTGGAGATGGAGATTCAAAGGTGATTAAAGAATGGAAAGGTTTTGCATGCTATGATTTGTTTACGTCTTTTGCTTGGAGTACATATGATGCACACACGGCTGTGGTACATTTGTAAGAATTCTAGGGCGAGACATTGATTATCTTTTTTGTGGGTATATAGGAAGAAAGGAAACATTCGTCTCACTATCTCCGTCCAATTTATTCTTAAACTGTTGAAGATATTATATTATAAATGGTACTCACTCCGTTCCAAATATATGAGTTTTCGCTTTCATAGATACATTGTTTTTATTATATACTTCCTCTTTCCATAGAGACATGCAACTATAGGTTGCTTACCGGAAAAAGTAGTTCACGTTTGGCCAAGTTTCTAGTGAATATTATTCATATTTATAGCTTCAAATCAATTTATTATGAAAATACATTTCATAATTAATCTAATGATATTTATTTGATATCATAAATACTGATACTTTTTTTATCTATAATTGGTCAAACTTAAGATACTAAAATGCGATATTGTGCTAGAATTGCATGTTTCCTTAGACAGAGGGAGTACCTATATAGACATAGTGTATACCCAGTGCATAACAGATGTGTCTAGAAAAGCCACGTTGGCACCGGTGGCGTGGAAGTATTTGTGTCGTATCGATCCTATCGATCGGCGGATAGGGTTCCTAATGCAAATATATACGAGGGAAAGAAAGTATAAAAGTGTTTAGGACGATTTGCAAATAATCTAGGATTCTTGGTAAAATTATCTTCTATATTTTAGGAACGATATTTTGAAAACTGTTAGAGAAGCCTAACAAAAGTACTCCCAACTTTTTTAGCCACTTGTAAAACTCACTGATTTACTAATTGATTTTTTAGAGACTATTGGAGACGTTAGGTCGTCACCTTTGGTGGCCGAATTTTGCATGACACAAGCAATGTAGGTAACGGTGTGTCCATAGCAGACAACCCACGAACTCCCGCTAGCGGAGTTGTTAGATGGGATCAACGGTAAAGGTGGCACGATTTGCGCACGTACCCGCGACAGCGCACGGCCCACACCCATACGCCTCCTCCCTGTCGCGATCCAGATCTCACCACGCACCACCGTCCACCGGCCGCGCGGGACGTGGTGGTCCAGCGTCCAGCACTCCAGCGCTGCCGCCTGCACCGCTGCACTCCCCCCGCGCGCTGCCGTCCCGCGACCGCCAGTGATGCTCCTCCCCCAGCCGGGCGCCGGCACAATCCGCGATTGGCCAACCAACCCATCCTCTCTGCCAACCTCCTTCACTCTCCCGCCGGCCGCCGCCCCTCCCGGCTCCCGCTGCGGCACGTTTCTCGCAGCGAGAGAGGCCCGCCCGTCCACTCGGACTGCGCCTGCGTCAGGGTTGCGGTCTCGCGGGTTTTCACGTGCCCTGTCCCTGTCTGTCCCGTCCTCGTCCTCTAGCGCTTGGGGCTCGCCTTGTTTAGTTCCCCGATGCAAGCGGTGTGGGTCTATTCGCAAATCTGCTTAGCCCGCCCCGCAAAAAAGCCTGTTGGACAACCGCAGCCCACTTATTTTTCTATCGCAGATTAAAGCGGGCCACCCTGCTAACAGAAGCGGAAAATCAGCAAAGCCTGCAAAATCCTGCACAGACCCGCAAAGAAGTCGAAGACTACGCTGTCGCCCGTCATCCACCTCTCTACTCGCGAGATTCCGTGCTGCTCTGAGGAGCGTCGCCGCTGTAGCCTCGCTCGTCGGCCTGTCGCCACCGCCCGAGATCCGAATCCTCCTCCAAGGCCAACCTAGCGCCGACCACCACTGCTCCACCCACGGCCATGCCCGTGGTGCACGCTGCGGCGCCGGCGCCTGAGGCCAAGCACACTGGTGGTGGTGACCACGCCCGAGGCTGCCGACGCGCTAAGGGGCACCACCGTCATGCACCGCTACGTCGGCTGCTGCGACAAGCTCAACGCATCCTCCTCCGACGATGGCGCGCTCCGGTTCCGACCGCACCAGATGAATGCCGCGCTCGAGCTCATCGAGAACCACCGCCTCGACGGCATTGTCTATTTTGCCGACGAGGAGGGCGTCTACTCCCTCGACCTCTTCAAATGTCTGCGCCAAGTCAGGTACTGCTTGATTCCTTGCTCATCTTCTCCGACCTGCCCGCCCGCAATTAATCAATTCCCGCCTCCTCCCCCCGCATTCAGTCAGTTACCTTATCACCTATTTTTTTAAGACATCACCGGAGGGGTGAGCGCCCCCACCTGAATAATTTTCTATTGATTCCGGCAAGCCGGTAGATGGAGGGTGCATAACACCTACAGTTAACGGGGCAGGCCCCAGGGAATTACAACTGAGGGGGGAGAAGATAGGGGCTAAGCCATTACAAACATATTACACCAGTGCTCTACTACCCATTTGTCTTGGGTCCGCAGGCGGCAGCTCCATTGACGGCAAGAGGCCTTGCATGCAAGGAGGCTCGGTTGTAGTTGCCTGAAGACCACGTCGTGCCTGTGATTCCAAATGTGCCAGCAACAGAGCATGATGAAGGTGGAGAAGAGGTCCAACGGGATTTGGTCTGGTCGAGGTATCTCCCAAAGGTTGCTGATCGGAGGTAGCTGATTCATGTCCCAGCCAAGATGAGCCCAGAACGAGCTGGCAACTGGGCAGCAAAAGATGAGGTGCTCACAGTCCTCCTCAGATTATCTGCACAGTTCGCACATGGCATCATCCAGGATGTTTTTCTTGGCAAGGTTGGCCCTGCAGTGAATTCTTTCTTGTATCAGTAACCAGCCAAAGAATTTGACCCTGGGGGATACATAGTTCTTCCATAGAAAGCTGTAAGATTGACTTAGCTGCTACGTTCATCCGGGTGTTGCTGTAGGTGAGTGGAGACCTTATCACCTGTCAAATTGAAGGTCCCATCTTTGATATTAAATGATTTCGTACTAGTAGTACAATATTCACGAGTACCTTGAATGATTTGCGGTTGCCCTTATCCAACAAAGCTTTCATTCAGCCTCTGTGATTCTATCCGATTGCAAAGGGGGGAAGGGAGTTTGCTTGCTGTCAATTCTAGTGAAAGGGTCACCTTTTCCTGTTATGCTGTCTGAATCGAATGAAGAATGGGTACCTTTTCTTTTTCTATCTAAATGCACCTCGAATACTGAAGCTTGTACTGAATATAGGACTCAAAAGTTCTTACCATTTTTCTTGTCTCAGACAGATTCAGTAACTTCACTGTTTTGCTTTGGCCTGTTTAGTTCTCAAAATTTTTGCAAAATTTTTCAAGATTCTCTGTCACATCAAATCTTTGACGCATATATGAAGCATTAAATATAGATAAAAAATAAAATTAATTACACAGTTTAGACAAAATTTACGAGACGAATCTTTTAAACCTAATTAGACCATAATTAGACACTAATTGTCAAATAACAACAAAAGTGCTACAATACCATTTCAAAAAAAAATTCGCGAACTAAACCGGGCCTTTGTAAGAGTTCACCGGGTAGCGAGTAATGCTACGAGTCATTCTTTACGGAAAGAAAGCCGAGGCCCCCGTCGTCAAGAAGAAAAAGGGCACATCCGTCCTTCAGTCCTTGCTCCGGCCGCCATGGATATGCTATAGCAGGTTGAAGTGGGCTTTGCAGGCTCTGCCGCCAGACCTGCCAGGATGATGCAGTTTGCTAGCGCTTGTGTAGCAGGCACCCGCATAGCCCGCAAAAATTATTGGCAGGCAGCGCGGCGTGGTGCGGGTTGTCCGCAGCCCGCCCCCCTTGTATGCTGAATTCTCTCCCAAATTTCACTATACAAAATAAAATTCTTCGTCACATCAAAATATTGGCAAATGCATGAAGTACTAAATGTTGATGAAATCAAAAACTAATTACACAGTTTTATTGTACTTTCCGAGACAAACATTTTAAGTTTAGTTAATCAAAATTTGGATAATTTTTACCAAATACAAACGAAATGCTACAGAAATTCTGATACAGTATTTTTCCCTATTCTGTGAACAAAACGAGGCCTCGCTTTGTCGCCGCGGGACGGGGATACGGGGAGGTGCGTGTTGGTCTGCTTCTTGTTTTTGCACTCGAATCCCGCTGCTCTGCCCGTGTCTGTATGGGTCGCTGCATATATATAAGTGTTTTGTATATCTCGCTAAAAAAATATACTTGTGTTTTGTATGGATTGCATACTTGCATGCACGATTCGTATACTTTATAAGAGCAGGCGCAATGTATACACCCGGCATCGGTAGCAGTGTGGGTCCAAGGCACAGAGAGTAGCAGTGATCCACCCGGCTCACAATGTTGATCCAGCCTAAGCTGAGGCCCGCAAATAAAAAAAATCTGATTCCCCAACCTCCTCGACCCTTCCCGCGACCGTGAGACGGAGAGAAGCTTCGGATCCCTAATCTCGTTCCGCCTCCGTCTTCAGAATTTACCGCCGGCGCCGCTGCCTCGTCGGCTCCTCTTACGGCGCCGCCTCCTCCTCATCCTTGTATCCGGGTACGGCGTCGTCGCCGTACCCGTTCCTGGTCATCCTCGTCTTCCACGGACCACGGCGACAGATTTCCCCGCTCGTCCTCGATCTGGCACGGCCATCTACGACAACCTGTGCCGCTAGTTCGTGAAGCTGAGCAAGAGCGTCGTGGTGTTCGTCAACCACCAGCGCACCCCCGAGCACCGGTTACCGTGCGTTCCTCCTACCGGCCCAGATCTGCAGGCAGGTGAACTCTCCAATAGGCTGGAATGTTTATCGGGAACCATCGTAAGCACTGTCTTTCGGTCACGAATGCTTCTATTTGCTATTACTTTGTGTTCCGGTACTAGTACGTGCATGACAATATTCAAGTATTGCTACTAATCTCGTTGGTGACAAATTAATACATTGAATTACAAATACAAGAATGTTGGATCGATGAAAACAAATTAAATAGTAAAGTACATGGTCAATCTGATATTAATACACGCTAATCTTGTTGTTGACGCCCGCCAAATTTCTACCATATGTGCTCTATTAAATCTTCCTTGAGACGCCGATGTGCCGTTTGGTCACGAATGCTCCTATTTTTCTCTAGGACCTCTTAAAATCCATGGATTGGGCCCTGGTTAAGCCCTGTTATTTGGGCATAAAGTTGGCCTCGTTCATATGTGTTTTCATCTGATATGTTATAGGAATCTCTCCCATCCTCAACTATCATATTGTGTAAAATAACACATGCATACATTATATCTGCAAGCTCTTTCCTTTCCCAAAGATGTGTTGGGTGACAAAGGATGGCCCAACGTTTCTGCAAAACACCAAAAGCCCGTTCAACATCTTTTCTCGCTAATGCTTGATGTTGTGCATACAATTTATCTTCTCACTTTGGGGTCTGGTGATTGATTTCGCAAATGTTGCCCACTCTAGATAGATACCGTCAGCTAGGTAGCATCTCATGTTATATTGTTTCCTATTAACTGTAAACTCTACATGTGGTGCTCTTCCTCGTAGCACCTCTATGAATAATGGAGACTGGTCCGATACATTAATATCATTGTTTGAATCAGCAGCCCAAAAAATGCATGCCAAATCCATAGGTCCAACGATGCAACTGCTTCAAGCATGATTGTGGGTACTCCATAATCACCACGTGTAAATTGCCCTTTCCATACAACCGGGCAATTTTGCCATTCTCAATGCATGCAATCAACACTACCCAACATTCCAGGAAATCCATGCGCCTCACCGAAATGAAGTAAACGTTGAATATCTTCTTCAGCAAGCCTACGCAAATATTGATGACCAAATAAGTGCCTCACACCTTGAACAAAGTTGATATGCACTCCATTGCTGTGCTTTCTGCTACCCCAAATGATTCATCCATAAGATCAGCTGGGGTGCCGTATGCCAACATTCGGATAGCAGCGGTGCATTTCTGCAATGGTGATAGACCCACTTTGCCAAATGCATCTTGCCTAAGACGAAAATATGGAGACCAAACCCCAAGAGCATCTACAATGCGCAAAAATAGATGCTTTCTCATGCGAAATCTTCTACGAAACTGATCATCATTGTATAAAGGATTGATTGAGAAATACTTAGCAAACAATCTGTTGTGGTCATCTACATGATCTCTATTGATGTACCTACGTTTATAGCCTCCAAAATGGTGCGAGGTATGTCGATGCAGGACCCATAGGGTTCCCCCAACATCATGACTATAACCTGTGGGCCCTGGCCTGGCCCACGGGCAGGAGCAGGGAAAGGCGCGACACTCGTTACGCCGATTCCGAGTAGAATAGGTTAGACTAGCCAAACTTTTAGGGAAAGTATCTTCTGTATTTAGTTCAGGACACCTTCTTTGGATCCGACTAGGATAACCGCACCATAGCCTCCTCTAACGATATAAAGAGAGGCCGTGAACACCCCTATAAAAGAGACGATACAACACAATCAATCCAACGCAAAGGCTAACGCCGACTGGACGTAAAGGCTATTACTCTATTACGATCGAGGGTCCAAACCAGTATAAATCAACTGTCTCTGCGTTCACTGTTGAGCTCTAGCACACGCCGAAGTCCGAACAACTGTTCTGGGTATCCCATGGTAGGCTGCCGGTTTTCAAATACCGACAACTGGCGCGCTAGGTAGGGGCTTTCAGCGCAATTGCGTTTGAGAGCTCGGCGGACCTTAACATCAACACCGTGTTCTCAGCGGGATCAACGTACGCCTTCGGCGCTATCCATAGCAGCTTGGTTTCTCCATGATGATTGTCGTCGTCCAACATGGTTAACTCGTCGGTCATGTCGAGTTGACTTCAACTCGGATCCCTGCGATGACGACCCGACATCCTCCGGTGACATGACGTACTTGATTTCTCGAAACTCCTTCTTCGTGGGAAACCGACACGCCTCAAAGCCCTTGTTTAGATCCCAAAATTGGGATCCAAACTTTGCATAGTAAGTGTCACGTCACACTGTAGCAATTTTGTTTTTATTTGGTAATAATTGTCCAAACATTGATTAATTAGGCTTAAAATGTTCGTCTCGCAAAGTACAACAAAACTGTGTAATTAGTTTTTTATTTCATCTATATTTAGTACTCTATATATATGTCGACATTTTGATGTGATAGGGAATAGGAATTCTGCATAGTGAATTTTGGTGACAAAATTGGGAATCTAAACAAGGCCAAAGCTAGATCTAATCAAAAGTCTTAGAGCGAAGACGAAAGACAAATTCAACTCCCCTCTGATTGATCGAAGACAACAACCTAAGGAGTCCGACTTCGCTCAACATCCGATCAAAAAGGTGAATGAAGGATTAATCGCCAAGGCCACGCAAGCTGACGTCACAATGCAAGCAAGCCGATTAACCAAGACACTTGCATACACTTGGATATATTTGATCTACAAGCAAGCAACCAAGGCGTTTGTCTACGTGCACACACGCTTACGAGGCCAACACATCCGCAGCAAGATGGCTGTGTCCAAGGCGTATGACGTATCGTTCCCTCACCGACACGGCAGCACGGCCCGAGTCGCAGCGAGCGCACAGGATCGCGTGACGTAGGAGAACCCTGCGCACAGATTCTAGTCGGACAAGGAGCTAATCAACAGCAAGACCAAAAGCATCACGTGCAAACAAACAAGCGGACGCACACTCGGACACGAAACCAGTCGGAAGCAAGCTGTCCGACTGCAGCGAGCCACGAGCTACAAACGAGCCGTCGACCGCACCGACCGACTACCCGGCTGCGGTGATAGCTTACTAGGCCATGGCGACTACTTCGCTCAGCGACAATTAAGCGCTCTAATATTTTTCTAAATATTCTTTAATATCTATATTTATTCGGATGTTGTTTATGTGCCTCCACGGCCATTCTATGTGTTCTCGATTATTTTTATAGCTCCGTGCTTGTAGTCAGAACGGCTTCTGGGTGGTCAATGATGGCTTCCGGGTACTCAACGACATCTTCCGGGTACTCGACGATAGCTTCCAGGTACTCAACGACATCTTCCGGGTACTCGACGATAGCTTCCGGGTACTCGGCGATGGCTTATGAGTGCTCGGCGATGGCTTCCGGGTACTCGACGACGTATTCTAGGTGGTCGACGATCCAGTCAGCTTCAATAGCACGGAGGATGGTGAAAGCCTAAGTTTGGTTTTGAAAATTGAGTGACACCAAAGTTGCTAATGTTATGTGATCAAGTGTGATTAAGCAAGGCATAAGCAACATGTGATGGAGGTGGAAATGACATGGAGAGATGGCCACAAGACCACATGATTTGGTGCATAAAATGATGAGCAAGATCATGAAGGAATGCACATAAAATGATGGACATGATGATCAAGTGGAGGAGAAGGATCTAAGAGCGCAAGGCAAAGGTATAACCATAGAGTTTTTCTTTTGCCAGTCTAAGATGAGTAGATAAGTGATTGAGCGGATTTAGGATACATAGCCGACTATCAAGAGGGGCAATCACGGTTAGCTCAGGAATCAAGTGCCTCTAGATCAATATCTTGAGCATATGCATTAGGATCTAGTTGAGAGCTAACATAACCCTTTGAAATTGTTCGTGAAATGCTAACACACATGCACATGGTGGTGTACACTTGGTGGTGTTAGCACTTTTGCGAAGGCATTGGAGTTTGAGCGGTAGAGAGGGGTTTGGGTTCCTCTCTCCCTCCCGCCGAGCTTGCGAGGCGCGATTCGGCGTTTTTTGGGAAGTGAAACGCCTATTTTCTACTGCGCCGGAGGCGGAGAAACAGAGACGTAAGTCTGGTGTGTTTCTCACTGAAAAACAGTGACCGGACGCTGGACCGGACGCGGTCCAGGGTGGACCTGCGCGTCCGGTCAGCTCAAGTCGAGAGCTGAGGCGCAGCGCGCTTAGGGTTTGTGACCGGACACTGGTCTGGCCTGACCAGCGTGTCCGGTCAGTTCACTTGGGCGCGCGACCAGCACGTCCGAGGGTCCCCGGGACCAGAGCGTCCGGTCGGGCACCCAGAGGAGCAGAGCGTGGTGTGGAGCTGATCGAACGCGCGGCGCGTCCGGTCACGTGCGACCGGACGCGTCCGATCGCGCGGGGAGCTCTCTAGACTCCGATCGGATGCCAGGTGCAGTGCGCCCGGTCATATGGTGAAGCGGGTCCGGTCACGACAACGGTCTCTCTGACTCACGCTGTTACTGTTTGTCCTGTAGTGACCGGACCCTGACCGGTGCGTCCGGTCATCATGTTTTTCACTGCGACGTCTAGTAACAGCTAGTTGCTTACCCCTTCGCTATAAATAGATGGTGGCCGGGTTTGGAGAGAAAAAGCTTGCACATTTGAGACCTTGAGACATCCTTTGAGCTAGAGAACAACCCCTCCACTCATCTCTTTGCTTGGTTGCACATCTTGAGTGAGATTGAATGAGATTCAAGTGCATTACTTGAGAGTTGCATTCTAGAGGCACTTGATCTTCGAGTTGCTGCGGATTTCTTGTTATTCTTCCGTGTTTCCCGACGCGGTAGACGGCTTGGAGCAGCGGAGGTGATTGAGCTCGCAATTGGAGATTGTTGGAGCCCTCACCAAGTGTTGTAAGGGGTTCTTGATCCTTCCCCACGGGAGTTCGCAAATTGGATACTCTAGTGGAGCTCATGGCTTGGAGGATCCCCATCTTGTGTGCGGTTGTGCGGCGCCCGCCGAGGGCTCGACTCTTGATAGTTGATTAGCTCGCGAACCGACAAGTGGGCGTATTGCCACAACGGGGAGTAGCTTGCCGGAAAGTAAGTGAACCTCAGGATAAATTCTTGTGTCATTCTCTTCCCGATGATTTCTCTTATGTGATTGATTGATTGGTTCTTCTCATCTCTACACGGCGGTATAATCACTCAAAGCTCTTCTCTCGCGTTACTCTTTGTTTCTAGCTTGTAGTTGTTGTTGTGTTTAGTGGATAGCCTTGTACTAGACTTGTGTAGGTGGCTTGCTTAATTAGTTAGAGCTAGTGCATTTTGCTTCGCCACCTTTTGTACTAACACTTGTGGTTAAGTAAATCTTGTAGAAGTTTTAATTAGGCTATTCACCGCCCCTCTAACCTATTTGGACCTTACAGATGGCCAGCCCTGTTGCAGCTATGGGTATGAACTGAGAGACCGAAGATTGAAGCAATCACTCAACCTACTAGCAAGAAAAGAAGCCATATCCAATCATGGCATGCAAGATAATTAAATGTTGAGGCTTGTATACATATCTACATGCAAGATGCACGACAACAACCTAGAAAGGGTCCGTTGGATCAAATTGGTACGAGAACTACTCGGCTATGACGATAAGTTCCGGCTACGGCCACAACAACCGATGACTCAGCTGCGGTGATCGACTACTCGGCTATGATGTTAGACTACTCGAACATGACAACTAGGCTGACGCCTGAAACACGAGGATCACGCGCTGATTCTTCCACACTGCCGTCAATCAAGGACCAGATTTGTACCACATTGTTGGGTGAAGCAAGCGCCTCTATAGGCTGCTTTACTCAACCACTATGTCGACGGGTGAGGCATGCTCTCTGCGCAGCCTTACTCGACTACTGCTGCACAAGGAGAGATTTTTTCACCTCCACGGCTTAGTTTACACTAAGCTCGGGGGCTCAACTTAGCTTCGCTCCAACTACTCTTGTGAAGCTAAAATTCTTGGAAGGAAAATTCATCTGCCAGCTTACTACATTTTGGCGACGTTACATTCCACGTGTGCTATCAAGCTAGTCCATACTGTTCGGATCAGGGTGCTGATCTTGGGCAGCACATTAGGGGCCTTGATAAGTACATAACAGTTGACTATTTGTAAGCTATCGAGAATGTGCAGATAATTACGAAGAATCCTGCTCGGCGATCGGCGTACTCGAGGGCTACTCATTATCGAGTACAACACCTATGTCGTGTATTACATGGTACTTGATGTTGAACACATCAACACGAAGAAGGAATCCAAAAGTGACAAATGGGTCCTGATGGATAATCTGACTCCAAGTCAGATAAGCAGTTCAATAATCTGACAATAAAATGGATATGCTAGTGGCTGGACGTTTTCCTCCAATGACTATAGCAAGCAATCAGAGAAGTATATTCGGCCATGCAAGACATTTAAAGGATATTACGGCTTGCATGGTGCATATACAGACTACAAAGCAAATATACATTCCAAGCACAGGCCATTGAGTTCAACTCCAAGCAGTGGCTGTCTGAACCATGACTTACTCGAGACTTCATGATTTTACTTGGGGGACTCAGATTCAAGCATGGATGGCCAATATTCAGCTACTTTTCAAGCTCACCAGCAGACACAAGTATTCATTGATTATATCAAAGAACTCGGATCGGACAGGGGAAGGCCGCACCCGGTATGTTCATCAAACAGCCCGGTGCGATAACCCCTGAACTCCTAGCTCCAACCTCTCAGATCCTGGTCGTCGCTCAAGCTCGGATCGGACAGGGGAAGGTCGCACCTGGTGTGTTCATCAAACAACCCGGTGCGATAACCTCTGAACTCCCAGCTCCAACCACTCAGATCCTGGTCGTCGCTCAGGCTAAGATCGGATAGGGGAAGGTCACACCCAGTGTGTTCGTAGAGGAGTTGGCAGTTTCCTCTATCAAACAACCCGATGCGATAACCCCTGAACTCTCAGTTTCAACCTTCAAAGTGTCAATAGGCAACAACATGGAAGATGACCAAGAACTCCAAGCCGAATGCTACAGCACAACCAAAAACTACCCGAAAATAGGCTGACTAATTGCATCAAGTTCAATGACTACTGCAACAATTCGGGACGATTTCTGGGTGCTCAGTGACGTATTCCAGGTACTCGACGATAGCTTCCGGGTACTCGGTGATAGCTCTAGAGTACTTGACGATGACTTCCGGGACCTCGACGATAAGTTTAGAGTACCTGAAGGCAGATTCCGGGTACTCGATATCTCCCGGGACCCGGGTACTCGGTGAACCTCAAGCTAGCAGGCCATCTAATGGTTCCGTCTGAGAAGCAAGCAAGCAAGCCAAACAAATATGGAAACCAACTACACAAAAGCTAAGGCACTTACACGTTATGCGCATACATGCGCATCCATCAAGCATATTAGTACTACAACAAGTCCTTGAAGCCCAAGATGAGTACCACAACAACATGCAATCTAATTGAATGTTGGAGATTGTATACATATACGTGGAAGGCGCACATGCAACAACATTCAAGAAGACACAAAGGCAAGAATGTACAAGAACCGTGAAAGATGATGACAGGATTTTCCACCCTGCAAAACTAGTCTGGACTTATTCAAAGAAACAAGAGTTGAGAAGATGTAAGACACGCAGGCCGATCGAGATGACAAGCACGCATACACCTTGCAAGCTAATTAATCAAAGTGGGTCAAGAAAAATTCATGACAAATGCAAGCCATAATGTGCAAACAAGGAAAATTATATTACTCGGCGAGTGACGGAGCCATCCAAGTATCATCAACTCATCAAGCTATTATTAGGCCATGGATCCCGAGTAGTTCTGGGTTGTTTTCATGGACTGGATGAGAGCCAAATAGCGCTCGCCCTATCCTGGAGTTATTCAACCTGGATGAGAGCAAAAAAGCTGAAAAGATGCTTGAGCTCGCCTATCTCAAGTCTTTTCAGGCTTGGATGAGAGTAAGAAAGCTGACAAGCTAACACTCGACCTATCCTGGGTTATTTTTATGACCTGGATGAGAGCCAGACAGCGCTCACCCTATCCCAGAGTTATTCAACCCAGATGAGAGTAAAAGAGCTAAAAAGATGCTTGAGCTCGTCTATCCCAAGTCTTTTCAATTGAATGAGAGCAAGAAGGCTGACAAGCTAATACTAGACCTATCCTGGGTTGTTTTCACGACCTACATGAGAGCCAGATAGCGCTCACCGTATCCTAGAGTTTTTCAATCCAAATGAGAGCAAAAGAGTTGAAAAGATGCTTGAGCTTGCCTATCCTAAGTCTTTTCAGGCTTGGATGATAAGAAGGCTGATAAGCTAACACTCAACCTATCCTAGGTTGTTTTCACGGTCTGGATGAGAACCAAATAGCATTCGCATTATCCCAAAGTTATTCAACCCAGATGAGAGCAAAAGAGCTAAAAAGATGCTTGAGCTCGCCTATCACAAGTCTTTTCAGACTTGGATGAGAGTAAAAAGGCTGACAAGCTAACACTCGACCTATCCTAGGTTGTTTTCACGGCCTAGATGAGAGCCAAATAGCGCTTGCCCTATCCCAGAGTTATTCAACCCAGATGAGAGCAAAAGAGCTAAAAAGATGCTTGAACTCGCCTATCCCAAGTCTTTTCAGGCTTGGATGAGAGTAAGAAAGCTGACAAGCTAACACTCAACCTATCCTGGGTTATTTTCATGACCTGGATGAGAGCCAGATAGCGCTCGCCCTATTCTAGAGTTATTCAACCCGGATGAGAGTAAAAGAGCTGAAAAGATGCTTGAGCTCGCCTATCCCAAGTCTTTTCAAGTTTGGATGAGACTAAGAAAGCTAACGAGCTAACACTCGCCCTATCCCGAGTTGTTCTCACAGCGCGGATGAGAGCCAAATAGCGCTTGCCCTATCCCGGAGTTATTCAACCCAAATTATTATAGCTCATACTACTTAGAAAGAACTCGACGATTACAAGACACACAGAAGAGAAAACAGAAAGCTGCCAAAGAACCTGGATTTTCCAGAAACAACCCGGATGATACTCAAAGCCACTCAGATAAGCAAAAAAGAGACAACTCAGAAGACAAAGTTCTTTCCATTACAAATACAAGTGCTACAAGATTCACAACTCACGTCCGGGGGCTGCTCTACTTCACAAACTGTCATATTCATGACTAGAAGACTACAAGCTCTACACCAAGACTTTGCTGATTTACAGCAGCTCACCAGGGGGCATTTATAGGCCAAAGGAACGATGTATAAGGAACAAGTGCACCAACGACAAACGATCTAGAGAAGTGATAGAGAGTAGTAAAGGAAAAGCAACCACGCATGAAGACATAATACTCGAGGACAAGTATATTCGAAAGAATATGCCAACACTGTGCACCCCGTGACTACACAGCATTCAACCAACTCAACGACCACCTACCATCTACCTCTGACAGAAAGCAGGCTACCTGAGAACATGATAAAAGACCCTCTATCCGAGTTCTTCTTGAACAAAAGAACCTGGATATATGCTCGGGGGCTGCAGGGTACATATCCTTAGAAGAGATTTTCAGTTTTCTCAATGATCAAAATTCAAGACTGTCGGTGTTCGGACCCGAGGGGGTCCTAAACCAACGAGTAAAATGCTGCGTGTCCCTTTCCTGGATGGTGATGCAAGGAGAACACACGGGGGTTTATCCTGGTTCGGGCAAAAGAAGGCCCTACGTCCAGCGGGGGGGAGAGGTCTGTATTTCCTTGCACCGAGGTGCTTGTGTAGGGGCTACAAGCTTGCGAGAGAGGGCGACGAGCCCAGGTCTCAAAGGAGAAAAAGAAAGAGTACAGGATGATTGCTTGAGATGTTGATCGCTACGTCGTATATGACTGGTTGCCCGTTGTCTTCTCTAGGGCCCTGGCCTACCCTTTTATAGGATGAGAAGAGGCCAGGACGACAGGAGCCTTGAGATGACGTTTTGTCGATCCTGTTGAGGTGGTTGTAGCGACGTGCCTCAGGAATGGGAGGCCATCCTCTGGGATGTGATGTCGTAGGCGTCGAAGTGACCCGGAGCGCCGTGCCATACCGTCCTTCCTTCCCTGTTGCGCCGTGTCGGGGGTCGAGGCCGGGTCGAGGCCAGGTCGAGGCTGAACGGATAAGTCCGAATCCCTGAAATCGTGGTGTACGGACCTTGTCGTATCTTTCCTCGAGGGTAACTAGTGACGTACAGTGTGAGGTAAGGTGGGCACAGTGACATTTTTCACCTCCCATCACGGGATGGGTGGTTTAAACAGTGAGAACTAACACGGGTATTGTTCCCACGTCGACCATGCGTGTAGCCATGCCGGTAGGTGGTAGTAGGTAATTGCATTAAATGCTAAGACTTTTTTGTCCGGAGGTAGGTAAAGACAGGGGGTCGAGCGCCTTGACCCGTGCTCACGCGAGTCGGAGCGCTCCCGGGGGGCGGTCGAGCCCCGCGCGGGTCGGAGCGCGGTCGAGGCCTCCCGTCGAGGGGGCCTCGTACGAGTCGGAGGCGGGACGCGGTCGAAGCACCCCGTCGAGCTGGCCTCGTACGAGCTGGGCCTGTCGCGTGTTTTTTGAAGCGGGCCATACTTTGTCGTGACTGGGTTACTTTAGTTTATATTATCGTTGAATATGGGTACCCCTATGGCATTGGTACCGACAGTAGCCCCCGAGCCTTTAGGTGAGTGTGTGTGTTCACTCTCCTAGAGGTTTTTAGCCGATGAACTGGAGTCATAGCGCTGTTTGCTTCCTCGACAGGGATATCTGAGTGCTTTCAGGACTTCTTCCGGTGGGGGCGCGCGAGCGCACCCGCCGGGTGTAGCCCCCGAGGCCTCGGTGGAGTATTGAGAAAGTCTCCTCCGAGGTCTTTAATCGTGATTTGCTAGGGAATAGTTGATGCGGCTGAGCCCCCGAGCCTCGCGCGCGCGAGGTCGATCGGAGTCCCTGCCGTCCTTCGTTGTCCGACCCTCACGCTCATCCCACGGAGAGGAGGAGGAGGGGTGGGGATCGTCGTACTACCCCGTTTGGGCGAGTGCGGCGACCTCCGGTGAGCTACTAGCGGGGGGATTCGAGTGAGAGTCCGTGCTCCAGTCGTTAGGAGTCGGCTTGGGGCCCGGGGGCACTCTTCAATGATGCCAAGGAGTGGTCGTGCGGATGTCGGTTCCCTGCGACGGGATCCGAGGGCTCGATGCCTCCCCCGAGGGGATTCCTGCTTCGTCCTCATCCTTTGGCCTCGAATACGTCTTGGGGTGCCTCGAGAGCGTGGCTCGAGCCCTGGCCGTGTACGGGCGCATCCCTGGTCGTCCCTTGCTCTGTTGCTCGAGGGCGGCTGTCGAACCCAGGTCGAGGGCCAGCCTCCGTTCCCTCGAGACTTAAAATGGGCCCGGAGCCCGTTAAGGGAATCTTGGAATATCCGTCCGTGGATCTCGCCCCGCCCGTTAGCCTGGCGCGCCTTTTTAGGGCGAGATCGGCGCGGTAGTGGGCGGCGTGGCGTTCGGTTACTGCGTGGGGGACGGCCACGTGCCTTGCTCCTGTAAGGCGTGAGGGACGGTTAGGTGAGCGCATTTATTACGGGAAACTGTTCCTACCTTTTCGCGCGGCCATTGAACTTCCGTCTGGCCTATAAAGGCAAGACCCAGAGGTCCGTGCTTCCTTCCGGTCTCTTGCGCTTCTGCCATCCTCTTGCCCCAGGAAACCCTAGCCTCCTTGCGCCTTTCGTCCGCATTGCTGCCGCCGCCGCCTTTTCCTCCACACTTTCCCTTCCCGTCGGCGCTGATGGCTGGAAAGAGCCAATTCCTCGCTGCCGACGATTGGGCCTCCTCTTCCGTGACGGAGAAGAAGCTAGAGGAGCTGGTGGCGGATGGGTTGCTGCGGCCGAGGACGAGTCGGTCGCGGCCGGAGTGGATCGCGCCGCCGTCGACCCATCGGGAGCCGGCCCCCCCGGCAGGCTATGTGGTGAGCTTCGTAAGTTTCCACGAGCGGGGGTTCGGCATCCCGTCGTCGGTCTTCATGCGGGCGCTTCTCCACTACTACTGGGTGGAGCTCCACCATCTTGCCCCCAACGCCGTCGCGCAGGCCGCCATCTTTGCGGCGGTCTGCGAGGGATACCTCGGGGTGGAGCCGCAGTGGAACCTGTGGCTCCACCTTTTCAAGGCCGAGCTCTTCGCGCGGAACGCGGGAGGGAAGGGCGCCTTCTACGCAGCGCGGGTAGGGAGCTACGTCCTGCAGTTGAGGTCAAGCCAGACGGACCAGTACATCCCGGCTCGCCTCATCTCTTCGAACAGCGGGTGGCACGCGGGCTGGTTCTACCTTCGCAACGACGACAACCAGCTGCCGAGGTACACCGGCCGCGTGCTGACCGCCCGGGAGGACCGCTGGGTGTACGGCGTGCCGGACGTCGAGAAGCCGCGTCTGGACCCGTTGCTGGCGGCGCTGCAGCAGCTTCGTGCTCGAGGCCTGACGGCGGCGGCGGTAGCGACGGCGTTTCACCGCCGCCGGGTGATGCCGCTGTGCCGACGCCGCCTGCGCCTCGACCAGATGACCCCGGAGGCGTCTTTGGAGGGGAGCCGGATGTCGCACGAGACCCTCACCCCCGAGGAGGGGCTTCGCCGAGCCCGCCGGATGGTGGGGAGCTTCAAGGCGGAGGAAGCCGACCTGCTCCCCATGAGGCCCACTGAGGGGTTCGAGCCCGTGGTAAGTTCCTTAGTATGCTTGTATTTTAGTTCGGTTCGTCTTCGAGACCTTCCCCTGATCCGGTCGACGCCAATGCGCAGGACCTATCGGCGCTGCGGGAGACACGACTGCCGGTTCCGGAGGACCGGCCTGCTCGGGATGCTCGACGGGAGCACGCCTCGAAGCAAAAGGCGGTCAAGGAATCGACCAAGAAACGGGCGGCCCGGAAGTCCAGGGAGAAGGAGGCGCGGAAGAAACTCCGACGCCAACAGGCCCTCGACGGGCTTCCTTTGGAGCCGTCGCCCTCCGAGACCATGTCGGGGGAGGACGACGGCAGCAGCGGCGAGGATGATGACGTCCTGTCGCGGTACGAGGCCACGACCGGGCTGGGGAGCCTTCCCGACATCCGTCCCCTGCTGGAGCCCATCGCGGGGTCATCCTCCTCGGTCGTCGTGGTCGAGGAGGTCGAGGAGGACGACGAGGAAGAGGAGAAGAAGAAGAAGAAGAAGAAAGAGGAAGAAAAGAAGGAGGCGGGCCCCTCGGCAGGAGGGGCCGCCTCACCCCGGACCCAGCCAGAGGGGTCGACAGGGGCGCCTGCCCCAGCCCAGGCCCCGCAAGCTCCGGCGGGGACGGGGGCGCCGACATCGTCGTCGGCGGCGCCTCCGTCGGGCGTGAAAACCCGAGACCAGTTGGCTTCGGAGGCACAGAAAGCGCGTAGCGGCGCGCCGGCGAGAGCCCCAAGGAGTGCTCGGTCCGCGGGTGGGGCTGCCGCGAGGCCACCGCCTGCCACCTCGAGCGGCTCGGACCGTGGGGGGTCGAGGCCCCTGGTGCCGATCTCCGGGTAAGTTTTTGAGCAGAAGGGGACTTGTCTTATCCTTTGATTTCATCGATCGACTTATCCTTTATTTTTCAGGCTGAAACGGAAAGCGGAGACCATGGGGCCCACCCCCGTGAAGTCCCTTCGAGCCAGCGCCGCCGTCCTTAACCGGTCGGCGGAACAGGACGCGGCCTGGGTCCGCGAGGTCGAGGCTGCGAAGGAGCGCCGTCGGCAGCGGGAGGCCGCGGGTGCTTCGACGGTTGCCGGCCCCGATCCTGCGGTGGCGGGGTCAGAGCCGGCAAGGGTGGTGGCGCCCGGCCCGGTCGAGGCGGAGCCTAAGGCGCTGCCCTCGGCTGAGGCCACCGTGGAAGTGGCCGCGGAGGAGGCGGCCGCCGAAGCGACCGCGGAGGGAGCTGCACCGGCGCCGGAGCAGGAGGTGGCGCCGGCGAGGGAGCCGCAGCCGCAGCAAGACCTACCGGTGCAGCCGGTGGGCATGACGGAGGGTGGGGCCGTCGAGCCTTCTGCCGGAGCCCCGGAGGCGGCGGCGCCGGAAGTTGAGGTGCCGGTCGCGGGGGCACCGGCGGTCGGAGCGCCGGCTTCCGAGCCGCCGTCGGGCGAGGTACCGGCCCCAGAGGCGTCGACGGCAGAGGTGCCAGCTCCGGAGGCGCTGGTTGCTGAGGGGCCGGTCACCGCCGAGGGGCGGGCGCCCGTGGTCGTTATCCTCGACGACGCCCCCCTGGACAAGGGAAAAGAGATAGTGGGGGCCGAGGAGGGCGAGACCACGAGCCGGGCTGAAGCCTCGGCCCCTGTCGGGGCGGCGGGCGAGGGCAACGAGGCCGGCCCTTCGACCGGGCCGGGAGGTGCCCCGGCTGCGTCGTCATCGTCGTGGCCAGACTTCGCTGCGCTGGCGATAGCGCGGGCCGAGGAGGAGATCCCGAGGTGGGGAGGGCCGCCCCTTCAGTTCAAGGATGCCGCGAACCTCGACGGCGAGCCCATCCTCACCCTGAACGACAGAGATGAGGTCCACCGCTGGCAGTACCTCGAGGGCGTCCGCCGACATCTCGCTCGGCTGCTCAGCGTGGCGTCCGACGCCGTTTCGCGGGGCATGCTGGATGCCACCGAGGTATGACTAATCTGCCGGCTTATTCCGTGGCTCTTTGTGTCTCTTTCCTTTGGATTCATTATGTTTTTCGGTTTTCCTTGAATTAGGAACTCAAGGAGACCTCCCGCCGCAAGTCGCTCTTCATCCGGGGTGAGAGCGGTGTGTGGGCGTCGCTATCCCGGCAACGGGCCCTGGTCGAGGAGACCCAGAAGAGGCTCGCCGATCGGACCGCTGAGATGGCGGAGCTGCGCACCGCCTACTCGACGGTGAAGGAGGACGCGATCCAGGCCTGGGCGGCTGAAGCCTCGATGCGCACCGAGGTGGACAAGGCCCGGGAAGAGGCTGCCCAGGCCCGCCGAGACCTCGAGCCCCTGTCGGCGCGGGTCAAGGAGCTCGAGGAGGACGTCTCCCAGGTTGGCCGTCAGCGGGACGCCCTCAACGTCCAAATCGGGCAGGTGACAGCCCAGCTTGGCGCGCTGAAGGGCGAGGTCTCGGTGCTGAATGGGGCCGTCCAGGAGAAGGACGCGGCGCTCCAGACCGCCCTCCAAGAGATCGAGGCCCTGAAGGCGGCCGTTCGTGAGAAGGATAGCGCCCTCCTGGGGCTCGAGCTGACGTGCGGGGGGCTCCGCGACGAGGTCGTGGGTTTGAAGACCCACGTTGGAGGTAAGTAGCTCGTAGCAGCTATGTGGCTGAGGCGGCGTGTCAGGTGCTAATCTGCCTTGTTGTATTTCAGAGCTGGAGCGCGAGAACCAGGAGGCCCACTCGACCGCGAACTCCCTGCAGAGCCTCCTGGAAGCCGAGACGCAGAGGACCCAGCTGCTCCAGGGCGCGATCACCTCGGTGTGTGACGGTCTGGGGGTCGAGCCCGACGTCGATACCGGAGAAGATGCTCCGGGGAACTCCTTCGTCCGTCGGGTAGCGGCGCTAGGTCACCTCGCCCGGGAGAAGATACGGGACAGCCTCCACCACGGCGTAAAGAGGGCGCTGGCCGTCGTTCGCTCTGGCTTTGTGTTCGACATGGAGCTCATCGCCGATGGCTTCATCACAGACCCGGAGCGGACGGACGCGGAGAACGCAGACGCTTGCTTGGATCTGATCGAAGCCGCGGAGGGGCCTGGGAGCCGTCTGGCCTCGCTTTTTGAGCCCGAGGTGGTGCCGCCCGCTGACGACGAAGGCCTGTGAGCCAAATCTGGGCACGGAGGCCCGTGTAATAGGTTAGCTATCTTGAATTTTGGTCGTGGTGGCCTCAGGGGCCTTAAGAACTTCAAAACTTAAACTAGTTCGTGACGGATCTAGTTTTATTTGAGCCCTTTTTTTTCCCTTTACGGCTTGGGTTGTGTTCTCGTACGATTTACTTAACACGCAGTCGCGCCCTTTGGCGTAGGGGAGCGAGTGGAGGTACCGTAGCCTCGGAGGCGTAAGTGATCTCGCGGCTCGACTGCCCTCGAGCTTCAGGGTGCTCTTGCGGCCTCGCAGATCGCGTGAGAACCTGACCTAAGCGGCAGTGAGTGTGCTGCTCTCTTTCGAAGTTAGGAACCGTCATTTAGACCTTAGCGTGGAGTTGCACCTCTAGCAGGCGTAAGGAGTGAGTGGAGGCGCCATAGCCCCGAGGGCGTAGGTGATACTCCTAGCTCGAGGGTCCTTTCGATCCTTGGGGTGCTCTTACAGCGCCGTTGATCTAGGGAGCGGTTCTTAAATTTTTTAAAAAAGAGCGCAAGTTTTTTCGGGGACTAGGGGTTCCCCCTGTAGCCCCCGAGGGAGGGTCGATTCTGGTACTGCAGAGTCGATCCTTCCTCATCGCAAGGCGAGAATTTTAACACTGCTGTATTCTTTATTGCCGAAAAAGAAATTACAGAGCCTCGAGGCTTTCTAAGGAAAAAAGCGACGTAGCTGTTCAATGTTCCAAGCGTTGGTGAAGATTTCGCCCTTCTCGTTGGATAGCTTGTAGGTGCCCGGCTTTAGCACTTCTGCGATAATGTATGGTCCTTCCCATGGTGGCGTGAGCTTGTGGCGTCCCTTGGTGTTCTGGTTCCGGCGCAGCACCAAATCGCCGACGTTAAGGTCGCGCCTGCGTATGTGTCTGTCGTGGTAGCGTCGGAGACCCTGCTGGTACCTGGCAGAATACAATAAAGCCACATCTCGGGCTTCCTCGAGCTGGTCGAGGGCGTCCTCCCTTGCGGCGTCGTTATTTCTTTCGTTGTAGGCTTTTAACCTTGGGGATCCGTATTCTATATCAGTCGGAAGCATAGCCTCGGACCCGTAGACTAAGAAGAACGGAGTGAACCCCGTGGCTCGATTCAGCGTTGTTCTCAGGCTCCACAGGACCGAGGGTAGCTCGGCGGCCCATCTTTTGCCGTGCTTGTTTAGCTTGTCGAAAATTCTGGGTTTCAGGCCTTGTAGGAGCATGCCATTGGCACGCTCTACTTGGCCGTTCGTTTTTGGATGAGCTACGGCCGACCAGAGCACGCGAATGTGATGGTGGTCACAGAAACCCAGAAACTTTTTACCAGTGAACTGGGTGCCGTTGTCAGTGATAATGCAGTTCGGAACCCCAAATCGATGGACGATGTCGGTAAAGAAAATCACAGCTTGTTCGGACCTAATACTGGTGATGGGACGAGCCTCGATCCACTTGGAAAACTTGTCGATTGCGACAAGCAAATGGGTGAAGCCACCAGTAGTTCTTTTCAGTGGTCCGACGAGGTCGAGTCCCCAAACGGCAAATGGCCATGTGATGGGAATGGTCTGTAGAGCATGTGCCGGGAGGTGAGTCTGCCTTGCATAGTACTGACAACCTTCACAGGAGCGTACTAGCTTGACGGCGTCGGAGACCGCGGTGGGCCAATAGAACCCTTGTCGAAAGGCGTTCCGTACGAGGGTTCGAGGCGCAGCGTGGTGACCGCAAGCCCCCGAGTGCAGGTCGTTGAGTAAGTCCCTGCCCTCTTTGCTCGTGATGCAACGTTGGAGAATGCCCGTAGGGCTGCGGCGGTACAGCTCCCTGCTGTCGCCAATGATCACAAAGGTTTTGGCCCGGCGAGCGATCCGTCGAGCCTCGGTCTTACTCGGGGGGAGGTCCCCTTGGATAAGATAGTCGAGGTACGGCGCGCGCCAGTCAGGCTCGATGTCAGATGGTGGGGTCGATCCTTCCACCTGCATGGCTTCGGCCCCGATCGAGGGGGCCTCTGCCTCTGGTGGGGGGTCGAGTGACGACCCGTCGACCCCTCCGTCCGACCCAAGGTCGACAGATGGCCGTTGGAGATCTTTTGCGAAAACGTCAGGCGGGACCGTAGTTCGACTTGACGCGATTTTTGCGAGTTCATCGGCGGCCTCATTATACTTGCGTGCTATGTGGTTGAGCTCGAGGCCATGAAACTTGTCCTCGAGGCGTCGTACCTCTTGGCAGTAGGCTTCCATCTTGGGGTCGCGGCAGCTCGAGCTCTTCATGACTTGATCGATCACTAGCTGGGAGTCGCCTCGAACATCAAGGTGTCGGACCCCGAGCTCAATGGCGATTCTTAGCCCCGTGACGAGTGCCTCGTATTCGGCGACATTGTTGGACGCAGGGAAATGGAGCCGGATGATGTAGCGTATGTGAACTCCGAGGGGTGAGATGAAGAGCAAGCCCGCGCCCGCTCCTGTTTTCATTAGAGACCCGTCGAAGTACATGGTCCAGAGTTTGGCCTGGAGCTGTGCGGGAGGGAGCTGGGTGTCGGTCCATTCAGCCAAGAAATCTGCCAATACCTGTGACTTTATGGCTTTGCGCGGCGCGTAGGATAGGGTCTCGCCCATGAGCTCGACCGCCCACTTGGCGATCCTACCCGTGGCTTCCCGGTTCTGGGCTATCTCTCCCAGGGGGAAAGAAGAAACCACAGTAACTGGGTGGCCCTCAAAGTAGTGCCGGAGCTTGCGCCGTGTCAAGATGACAGCATAGAGCAGTTTCTGGATTTGAGGGTAACGGACCTTGGTTTCTGAGAGCACCTCGCTAATGAAATAGACCGGCCTTTGGACGGGCAAGGCATGAGCTTCCTCGGCCCGTTCGACGACCAGGACTGCGCTGACTACTTGTGAGGTCGCAGCGACATAAAGTAGGAGCGGCTCTCCTGGGGTCGGAGGGACGAGAATTGGCGAGTTAGAGAGTGCGGCTTTGAGTTTGGTGAGGGCTTCCTCGGCCTCGAGGGTCCAGGAAAAACGCTCCGATTTCTTCAAGAGGCGGTACAGAGGGAGCGCTTTTTCGCCGAGGCGCGAAATGAAACGGCTGAGCGCCGCCAAGCAGCCCGTGACCCTCTGTACGCCCTTCAGATCTCGGATGGGGGCCATCTTGGTTATCGCAGAGATTTTTTCTGGATTGGCCTCGATGCCCCGCTTAGACACGATGAACCCCAACAGCATCCCTCGGGGGACGCCAAAAACGCACTTTTCTGGATTGAGCTTGATATTCTTTGCTCGAAGGCACTTGAAGGCGACACCGAGGTCGTTTACTAGATTATTGGCTTGCTTGGTTTTGACTACGATGTCATCAACGTATGCCTCGACGGTTGGTCCAATGTGCTCTCCGAAAACGTGCTGCATGCATCGCTGGTACGTTGCCCCTGCGTTCCGGAGACCGAAGGGCATCGTGACGTAGCAATACATGCCGAAAGGGGTGATGAATGAAGTCGCGAGCTGGTCGGACTCCTTCATTTTTATCTGATGGTAACCGGAGTAAGCGTCTAAGAACGAAAGAGTTTCACATCCCGCAGTTGAATCAACGATTTGATCAATGCGTGGCAAAGGAAAGGGAACTTTCGGACATGCTTTATTTAAACTAGTGTAGTCTACACACATCCTCCACTTCCCACTCTTTTTCTTAACTAATACAGGATTAGCTAGCCACTCGGGATGGTGAACCTCCTTGATGAACCCGGCCTCCAGTAGCTTGTGGATCTCTTCGCCGATGACCCTGCGCTTCTCCTCGTCGAAGCGGCGCAGGCGTTGCTTCACCGGTCTGGACCCGGCCCGGATCTCCAAGGCGTGCTCGGCGACTTCCCTGGGTATGCCCGGCATATCCGAGGGACTCCACGCAAAAATGTCGACATTTGCGCGAAGAAAGTCGACGAGCACGGCTTCCTATTTCGGGTCGAGGGTGGCGCTGACGTTCAGCGCCTTCCCGTTGGGATCAGCGGGGTCGAGGGGCACGAGCTTGACGTCCTCTGCGGGCTCGAAGCTGCCGGCGTGGCGTTTCGGATCGGGAATCTCGTTGGCGAGACCGTCGAGGTCTGCGGCCAAGGTTGCCGATTCCAAAACCGCCTCGCCGTGTTCGACGCACTCGACGTCGCACTCGTAGGCATGTTCGTATGAGGGCCCCACAGTGATGACGCCGTTTGGGCCGGGCATCTTGAGCTTGAGGTAATTGTAGTTTGGCACGGCCATGAACTTGGCATAGCACGGGCGCCCGAGGATGGCGTGGTATGTCCCACGGAATCCGACCACTTCGAAGGTGAGGGTCTCCTTCCTGAAGTTGGCCGGTGTGCCAAAACAAACGGGCAGATCGACCCGTCCGAGGGGTTCTGCCCGCTTCCCTGGCACGACTCCGTGGAAGCCCCCGACGCTAGGTTGCAAGTGCGCCCTCTCGACCCCCAGGAGGTCGAGGGTCTGGGAGTAGATGATGTTGAGGCTGCTCCCGCCGTCCATGAGTACCTTGGTGAGGCGCGTGTTGGCGATGACGGGATCAACGACAAGTGGGTAGACTCCCGAATTGGGGATGTAGTCCGGATGATCATCACGGTCGAAAGTGATGGCCACCGTGGACCAGTCAAGGAAACGAGGGACCGCCGTTTGCACGGAGAAGACCTCACGCCGTTCTCGCTTGCGCTGGCGCGCTGAGAGGCGGGTGGAGGGCCCTCCGTAGATCAAGAAGCAGTCGTGGATCTCGGGGAATCCCTCCTCCTTGCCATCACCCTTTGGGTCTTCCTTCTTGTCGGTGGTCTTGTTGCCAGCGCCCTCGAAGTACCTGCGGAGCATATGACAATCCTCGAGGTTATGGTTAGTGGGCCCTTTGTGGTAAGGGCACGGCTCTTTAAGCATTTTGTCGAAGATGCCCCCGCCGGGGGGGCCTCGAGGCTTTTTGCGTTCGGTAGCAGCGACAAGCTCGTCGGCCGGGGCCTCGAGCTTGCCCTGCTGGCCCTTCTTCTTCTTGCGGTTGTTCCTTTTGGAGCCCCGGGTGGGGCTCACGGGATCGTCGGTCTCCTGCTTCCCCATGTCCTGCTCGCCGCCAAAGATGGCACCAACTGCCTCCTCGCCGGCGGCGAAGTTGGTGACGATGTCCATCAGCCCGTTGGCAGTGAGGGGGGTGTGACGGCCTAACTCTCGGACCAACTCCTTGCAAGTGGTGCCCGAGAGGAAAGCCATGATCACATCAGAGTCGGTGACATTGGGGAGCTCGGTGCGTTGCCTGGAGAAACGCCGAATGTAATCCCGGAGGGATTCACCTGGCTTCTGCTTGCAACTCCGGAGGTCCCACGAGTTGCCGGGGCGCATGTAAGTTCCCTTGAAGTTTCCTTCGAACACCCTTACGAGATCACCCCAATCGTGGATCTGTTGGGGTGGCAGGTCCTCGAGCCAGGCTCGAGCGGTGTCGGAGAGGAACAGGGGGAGTTGTCGGATGATGACTCGGTCGTCGGTGGCCCCGCCCAGCTGACATGCCAAGCGGAAGTCGGTGAGCCAAAGTTCGGGTTTGGTCTCGCCGTTGTACTTGGCAAGAGTCGTGGGAGGGCGGAACCGTGCCGGGAGTAACGTCTCACGGATTGCCTTACTGAAAACCCGAGGGCCCGGAGGCTCGGGTGAAGGGCTGCGATCTTCCGAGCTATCGTAACGCCCGCCCCTGTGCACGTGGTAACCCCGAGCCACACCGTCACCGTGTTTGCACGTGCGGCGCTCGACGATGTTGCCACGGGTGTCTCGAGGTTCCTGGTCGTGAGCGACGGGCGCAGGGGCGGGGGCCATCCGGATCCGTCGGGCAGGTTCGGGATGAACCGAGGCCTCTCTCTCCTGCCGAGAGGGCTCCGCGAGCCGCTCCGAGGCGGGCTCGCGTCGCCTCGAGGCAGAGCTCTCGGCCTGCTGCAGGGCAGCGGTCTCGAGGAGTTCCCGGATCTCATCTCGAGCCCGGCGTGCTTCGGAATTCGATGGCTCGGGCATGTTGCGGAGGAGCATGGCGGCGGCGACGACGTTCTGGCTGGCTCGAGCGAAGACCGGGGGATCGGTTACTCGGTCCTCGTCGATGCGACGGTTGACGTCGCGAGCTCTTTCGCGAGCTCTCCCGCCAAGTGCGCGTTCCGCACGCTCATGCTCGAGGGTTTGTTGGAGTAGACGCAGGTTTTCTCGTTCCTCGTCGAGCCTCTCCCGCAACTCGCGGATTTGGTCGAGCTGCGCCCCCTGATCCGCAAGGAGCTGAGCCTCGCCTTGCCCGGCAGGGCGCCCGTCGTGAGGGGGCGTGTGCCTTCCTCCGACCGGCTGTTCTTCCTGCGAATCCGACGCGCCTTCAACATCGACGTTGAAGCACTCGCGGGTCGGATCGTAGGTGTCATCAGCCGAGTCGAAGTCAGGGGCGCCGAAATAATAGTATGACGGGGGAATATATGGTCGTTGCGGGCCGCTACCGGGGTTGCGGCGTGGGAAAGCGGTCACACGGGGTTCTGTTCCTGGCGCCTCAGTAGAGTCCAGGTAATCAGAAGCCGGCGTGGACGCGACGAGGTCAAGGGCGGAGCGTAGGTGGTGCCCAGGGAGTTCCTCATAAGCACTCATGCAAGTGCCTACAGAAGAAGCGTACGCCTGGGCAGCCGGAACTAGCCCAAACGGAAACGGCGAAGGCGATGTTGCCGCCCACGCCGAGAGAGAGGTACGGGGCGGCGACGTCGCACCAGGCGGAGGAGCGGCGGGGTTCTCTGCTGGCATGCTGTCCTCGGCCAGGCCCATCCTGCCCAGACTTTCCACGAGAAAATCCGGGCCGGCGTCCGACTGGGAAATGCCGAATCGGGGAACCCCATTGCCCTCCGTGAGGTGGAGACGATGGTTGCGCCGGGCTCGCCGCCGCCGAGCGGCTCGCGCCAGCCTGGAGCGACGGTACCGGCGGATTGCTCCCCCAGGCTGGGAGAGCTCGTAATCCTCGTCGGTAGGGTGTCTTGGCGGGAGCAGGACCATATCGTAGCCATAGCCGAGCGACATGAACTCCAAACTCCCGAACCAGATCACCGTGGCCAACGGGATAGGGCGTTCGGGGTCAGCCATCCAGGAAAAAGGCGGGAAAGCGACGTTAGCACGCAGCGTTCCCCTACCTGGCGCGCCAACTGTCGGTGTTCGGACCCGAGGGGGTCCTAAACCAACGAGTAAAATGCTGCGTGTCCCTTTCCTGGATGGTGATGCAAGGAGAACACACGGGGGTTTATCCTGGTTCGGGCAAAAGAAGGCCCTACGTCCAGCGGGGGGGAGAGGTCTGTATTTCCTTGCACCGAGGTGCTTGTGTAGGGGCTACAAGCTTGCGAGAGAGGGCGACGAGCCCAGGTCTCAAAGGAGAAAAAGAAAGAGTACAGGATGATTGCTTGAGATGTTGATCGCTACGTCGTATATGACTGGTTGCCCGTTGTCTTCTCTAGGGCCCTGGCCTACCCTTTTATAGGATGAGAAGAGGCCAGGACGACGGGAGCCTTGAGATGACGTTTTGTCGATCCTGTTGAGGTGGTTGTAGCGACGTGCCTCAGGAATGGGAGGCCATCCTCTGGGATGTGATGTCGTAGGCGTCGAAGTGACCCGGAGCGCCGTGCCATACCGTCCTTCCTTCCCTGTTGCGCCGTGTCGGGGGTCGAGGCCGGGTCGAGGCCAGGTCGAGGCCGAACGGATAAGTCCGAATCCCTGAAATCGTGGTGTACGGACCTTGTCGTATCTTTCCTCGAGGGTAACTAGTGACGTACAGTGTGAGGTAAGGTGGGCACAGTGACGTTTTTCACCTCCCATCACGGGATGGGTGGTTTAAACAGTGAGAACTGACACGGGTATTGTTCCCACGTCGACCATGCGTGTAGCCATGCCGGTAGGTGGTAGTAGGTAATTGCATTAAATGCTAAGACTTTTTTGTCCGGAGGTAGGTAAAGACAGGGGGTCGAGCGCCTTGACCCGTGCTCACGCGAGTCAGAGCGCTCCCGGGGGGCGGTCGAGCCCCGCGCGGGTCGGAGCGCGGTCGAGGCCTCCCGTCGAGGGGGCCTCGTACGAGTCGGAGGCGGGACGCGGTCGAAGCACCCCGTCGAGCTGGCCTCGTACGAGCTGGGCCTGTCGCGTGTTTTTTGAAGCGGGCCATACTTTGTCGTGACTGGGTTACTTTAGTTTATATTATCGTTGAATATGGGTACCCCTATGGCATTGGTACCGACAAAGACCCTCCAACTTTTTGTTTTAAATAGTAAGAGGATCGAGGGCTACACTCAATGAGTGCACTTTTTCATCAAAAAAGTGCACGTCACTCATGAGATTTCTTCAAGATATGACCACTTCAAGGCTTCACTTTGAAAGAACCCGAACCAAGCTTGTTTCACTAGGCAAAACCAAAGAAAACAAGAAGGCTTTCGAGTTCAACCTTGAAACGCTCGGAGGCTTGTCAATGCGGGACCCATAGGGTTCCCCTAACATCATGACTATAACATGTGGGCCCTGGCCTGGCCCACGGGCAGGAGCAGGGAAAGGCGCGGCACTCGCTACGCTGATTCTGAGTAGAATAGGTCAGACTAGCCAGACTCCTAGAGAAAGTACCTTCTGTATTTAGTTTAGGACACTTTCTTTGGATCTGACTAGGAGTGTAACCACACCAGAGCCTCCTCTAACGATATAAAGAGAGGCCGTGTGCACCCTGTAAAAGAGACAATACAACACAATCAATCCAACGCAAAGGCTAACACTGACTGGACGTAAAGGCTATTACTCGATTACGATCAAGGGCCCGAACCAGTATAAATCGACTGTCTCTACGTTCACCATCGAGCTCTAGCGTACGCCGAAGCCCGAATAACTGTCCCAGGTACCCCCGTGGCAGGCTGTCGGTCTCCAAACACCGACAAGGTACCACTTAGGTGAGCCAACAGCTTCTCTTCAAGTTGAGCTTCAACTTGAGCCTCAATGGGATCATTAAATTCTTCCCACATCATCTCTTCAATCTTCTCACTATTCATGGACTCATCAGAATGACTAGAATGGTAGACATCGTTTATTTGGTAGTGGGATGCTTTGTTGTGCGGAAGCTGAAGGAAGTGTTCGTTGTTGCCTTGAACTACTGCTTGTATTTATAAGCTAGTGTATCTTTGTAGGAAACCAGTGTTGCTGTCTTCTTTTTTGTCTGAATTCCAACGGCTAGTTTCCAACAGCCATGTCCTACTTTTTGTGAACATGCCAATTGCTAGTTTTTAACAGCTAGTTTTTATATGGTAACAAATTATTCTACTGATCATTGTTGCATATGTTTTGTGCAGGTTGATCATATGATTAATATGCCAGTTCAAGGTACCAAGAAGATGGATATGAATGAAAATACGAATATTCATTTGATACAAAATAGGAATACAAGCTTATCACAATTCTAAATGTTACAAACTTAGCTCTAAACACTAGGGGTACAAATGCTCTTATCACAATACCAAATGTTACAATCTTATGACTAGCCTAAATATTACACCTGATACAATTGCTTTAAACACTAGGGCTACATATGCCACTTCCTGATCATTTATGCTTCTGCAATTTCTTGAGCTAACTTCTCTAGGACATCTTCATGCCTCTTTAGCTGTTTTTAGTAAAATTTGAAGTGTCTATGTCCAGCAATTTTGCATATGTCTGGTATAGATCTCTTCGAGTTTGTACCTACTTTCCTTTTGTTGATTCAGATGTTGCTTCTGTCCAATTTTGCATTGCTGCTGCTTTCACTTTTATAGCTTCGTTAAAGAGAACGAAGTCTTGAGAAGGCTGATCCCCCAAAGGAGACGTTGACAAATTTTTCCCTTTCCCTTTTAGCTTGGCTTTGGCTTTCTTCTGCCCCTCAAGATGGTTTTCTTTGTGTCTACTTTCATCTTCAGTGTCTTGGTTGGATGATGATGTGTATGCATCTGATTCTGAAATCATAGTCCTCTTGTTGTTATTGTTGTCCTCCTCAATGATTCTTTGCCATTTTGGTAGACCCTTTAGCTCTTTCCACATATATTCTAATGTGAATGATTTGTCGTTGTTTTGTGATTTAAACCACGCATGAACCCTCTGTAATATCATATCATCAGACTCTCCACTCCTCCAAGTGTTTTTAACTTGAGAATAGACTCCACACCATTTTGTAACCTCCTTCTTGACACCTTTCTAATGTGACTTGCATTACACAACTGTCCTTTTGTGGTCATTGCTTGGTGTATTGTTGTTAAACTCTACAGCTACAGCTCTCTAGTAGTGTTCTAATTTCTTGTCATTTTCATCTATGGGATCCACTGAGTTGTTTACCCAAGCACTAAGGAGCCTTATGTTCTCATCTTTTGTCCAGTTGAGCCTTACACCTCTTCTCCCTCCCTCTTCTCTTCCCTCAGCCTCTTCTATCCTCTTTTCCTCTTCACCTCCGCTTGAATCTTCAACACTAACAAAGGTTTTCTCTGCATGTGTTGCAGGGCATGGAGAGGCTGATTTAGATCCATGAGAAGAAGCACATCCAACAGCTTGATTTGGTGAGTGCCCCAACTTTCTTGCTGCTGAAAACCTTGAGGACGAAAACCTTGGAAGGTTATTGGTGTAGATTGTAGCCAATTTCCTTGGTGCTGAAAACTATGAAACCTAGAGGAGAATTGCCATATACTGGATAGTTGGCTGGATGCCCAAATAGGTGAAAATTGTGGAAATTAGGTGGCAGGGATTGGGAGGAATGGGTAGGATGTGCTTGGGGAAATGTTGAGGGAATTCGAGGAGGGGAGTCTTATCTACTACCCCTAAATGCTGGCTTGAGGAGCCTTGGTTCAAAATGTTCATGTAACCTCTATTTGTAGGATCCATATCGTGTACAGAAGTTTGGTGGTGTGGTGATATGTGTTGAGTTTACCTCTGTTTTGTAGATGAAGCAACACCAACAACGGTAGGAAACTGTACATGAAGTAGGAGCAATGGCAGGAAAATGGATTCGAAGAAGTGGCTGCTATAGGAGGACCAACGTCTAGAATACAACGGTCAGAATCAGCCAACCGCTCTTTATTTTTTAATGCAAGCACTGCACAAATATTATTATTTCCTTCCTACCGGGAGTAGTACTACTACACGGCATTTGTTACTGCCTCCTCCCACAGTGTATCTATCCAGTAGTAAGAATGCATTAAATGCTTCCTACCCCCTTACTACCCCCCATTGCGGGTGCCCTAAGGTAGGTTGCTTGAGGAATAATGTAAAGGTATAGGGTGTTCCCTGAGGAATAATGTAAAGGTCCAGCCGGAAGCCTATTGCGGGTGCCCTAAGGTAGGTTGCTTGAGGAATAATGTAAAGGTATAGGGTGTTCCCTGAGGAATAATGTAAAGGTCCAGCCGGAAGCCTAGGGTATTCTCTGAGGAATAATGTAAAGGTCCAGACAGTGGCCCGTGCCCTCCGCCTAAAGAAGGTGTTGTATCGATTCCCCAATGAATAGAACTTATGCTATCTGTTCTTAGAATGTAAGAGGCTTGGGTGACCATGATAAATGTGCTAATGTGCTTATGGAGATCCTCTCTTCTAATCTCGATATCATTCTGCTTCAGGAAACTAAGCTGTCCAGAATCCCTCCTCTCAAACTCTCCAGCTTTCTCCCTCGTCGCCTTAACAACTTCTGCTACTCTCCCTCTGATGGCGCCTCCGGTGGTGTCCTGACAACTTGGTCAGACTCCGTCTTCACCCTCCTTGGCTCCTTCTCCTCCACCCACACTCTCTCCGTTCACCTCTCCTCCACCACCACTGACTTTTCCTTCCTCATTACCAATGTCTACGCTCCTTCTACCCCAGAACCCAGACGTGACTTCCTTGATGAACTTCGATCTATCACTCCTCCAGCTAGCATCCCGTGGATAGTCGGGGGGATTTCGATATGATCCGGTATGCTCATGAGAAAAATAATGACAATTTTCGATTTGCCGAGGCTGAATCTTTCAATGACTGCATCAATTCCATGTGTCTCATAGAGCTCCCTCTGATGGATAGGAGCTTTACTTGGTCTAACCGGAGACCAAACCTAACATTAGAGAGGTTTGAGAGGGTCTTCATTAACCTGCGCTGGGATGAGCTCCTCCCCAATACTGTCCTTTCCTCTCCCACTCGATCTACCTCCGACCATGTGCCTCTCCAGATCGACATCTCAACCACCATTTCAAGGTCCCACGCATTTTGTTTTGAGAATTTTTGGATCCACTCGCCTGGTTTCTCTAACACTATGTATGTTGTCTGGTCTTGTCGGACGACGAACAGTAATTCAACTGCGGTTTTGGCAGCTAAATTAAAAAGGACCAGAGCTGCCCTCAGGGCCTGGTGGAAAAATTTCTCTCACATCTCATAGCAGGAGAGCGACTGCAGAATTGTGATCAAGCTCGTTGACCTTGTTGAGGAACGCTGCGCTCTGCACCCTGCTGAAGCTCGTCTTCGAGCTGTCATCGTGAATCTCCTGAACAAAGTTGCTTGGGCCAAACTATCCATTTGGAAACAACGAAGCAAGGTCAAGGCAGCGATTGATGGTGATAAAAACACATGTTATTTTCATGCGTGTGCAAATCAAAGAAGGCGACGAAACAGGATCCAAGTCATCGAGCATGATGGCAACGAGTACCACGGTCATGAACGAAAAGCTGATATTCTCCACATGTTCTATCAAAGCCTGATGGGGAGTGTCAGGGAAACAAGTTGGTCGTTCCAGCTAAAACTTTGTACCCAGATGGGTCGCTCAACCTCGATCACCTTGGTGCCCCATTCACTTACACTGAGATCAAGAATGTTGTCTAGCGCATGCACACTAACGCTAGTCCTGGCCCTGATGGCTTTAGCCCCTCGTTCTTCAAGGCTACCTGGTCCATCACCTCCCAGTCCATTGTTGAGCTCTTCAATGATTTCTATGCTCACACTGCTAACCTCAGTCGTATAAACCGGTCCTACCTTGCGCTCCTTCCAAAGAAGAGTGATACTCGCGAGGCTTGTGACTTTAGACCGATTGCTCTCCAAAATACCACCATTAAGAGCCTTTCTAAAGTGCTTACCAACCAGCTCCAACCCCATTCCTGAGTTGGTCAGTGCTGACCAGGCCGGCTTCGTTCTTGGTCGTTGCATTGCTGACAACTTCACCTACGCTGCTGATCTCCTTCACTATTGCCACCACAGGAATGCCCCAACCCTGATTCTTAAGCTTGATTTCCACAAAGCCATCGACTGTGTCAACTGGGGCAGTCTCGCTCAAATTTTTCATCACCAGGGCTTCCCTTCCAACTGGTGCACTTGGGTCCTTGCTTTTGCTTCAATCTGGCAAAACCTCTGTCCTCCTCAACAGCGTGCCCGAAAAGTGGATCACCTGCCGTAATGGTCTTCGATAAGGTGACCCTTTGCCCCCTTACCTCTTCATCATTATCGCCGACGTGTTACGGCGGCTTCTCCATGTTCCCACGATCTCCTCTGACCTCAACCATCCTCTCATTCCCAATGCCCCTTGCCCCGTTCTTCAATATGCAGACGACACGCTCATCTTTCTTCACTCTTCCACTAAGGCCGTCCGCCAAGTCAAGCATGTCCTGGGTGTTTTTGAATCGGCAACGGGTCCATCAACTACCATAAAACCACATTCTTGCCTGTTTCGGTTCCTGATTCCTTGGCTCAAAATTTCGCTGCGGACTTTGGCACTACAGTCTCCACCTTCCCCCAACCTTACCTTGGCCTCTCTCTTTCTACTATCAAGCTAAGTGTTGCTGACTGTCTCCTGCTGATCGCTTCTGTGGACAAGCACCTGTCTGGCTGGAGCGCCTCCCTCCTGAACAGAGTTGGATGGCTTACGCTATCCACTGCTGTCCTTAGCTCAATCCCGCTTCACTACATGTCGAGCATGTGCATCCCCAAGATGACTATTCAAGCTATTGATCGGCGCCGTCGTGCCTTCTTTTGGACTGGTGAGGATTCTTGCCATGGTTCTAAGTGTCTAGTTGCCTAGGACAATGTTCAATCAAGCAAGGCCCAAGGTGGTTTGGGTGTCAAGGATTTGGAATTGCAAAGTCGGTGTTTGCTCATGAAGTTCGTTGACAAGGTGTTCTCCCATTCGGATGCTCCCTGGAAGAGTTGGGTACTAAAAATGCCTCTCCCTTTGACTCAAACAGCCACAATGGTGACAGCTTTATCTGGAAAATTATCAATGATGAGCTCTCCACATACCGGTCCCTAACCTATGTCAAGGTGCACAATGGTGCTTCCACTGCCTTTTGGTACGATCACTGGCTGCAGGATGGTCCTCTCTACCTCTCCCATGCTGCCCTTTTCTCTCACACAACTAGGCCTAATGTTTCAGTGCAGAAAGTTTTCCAAACTAATTTTGATTTGTGCCTTCGCCCTAGGCTCACTAATGCTGCTAGTTCCTAGCTAGCTTCCCTCCTTCTCTGTTTACAGGCAACTAACCTGGAGGATGCCCCGGACCAACGACTTATGAAGCTGACAGGAAAACGCTACACCTCCCGGGATGCCTACTACGCCCTCGACTGCAGCCAAGATCCCCCTACGTACATGGCCAACGTATATGGGCGTCCCGCGTGCCGAGCAAAGTAAAGATCTTCTCTTGGCTATACTTCAAGGACAGGTGAAGCACCAGAGCAAACCTCATCTTCAAACACGTCTTGGATAGTGCCTTGTGGGAGCGCTGCGCCGCTGAAGTCAAGGACAAGCATCACATCTTCTTTGGCTGCAACGTCAGTGCAGCAGTCTAGGACATGCTAAGTCTAAACGTCTCTTCACTTTCAGATGTGAATGCTTGGAATGCTGAGATGCCTGCAAACCTAGATGCAAGACTATGGCCATTCGTCTTGCAAACTGTCCTCTGGCGCCTTTGGGATGCCAGGAACGGTGAGATTTTTAGAAATGAAGCCTCCTCCGCTTGCTCTGTAATCTCCAAGGTGTGTGATGATTTGGTTACTTGGTGATGCCAGCTCAAGAATGAGCAAGATGTAATTAGCTTAGATGCTTGGTGCAATCGCTTCCTGTCTTGTAACACTGAACCTTAACTCTACCTCGGTATGAGCTTGAAATGGAATTAAGGTGGGGCAGCAAAAGCTTCCTGGAAGGTTTCTGCTACTGCTTCAGTCAAGATCATTGAAGGCTCTAGGTTTGGTTAAAACAAACCGTTGAAAGAAGCCGGGAAATCCATTGTTGAATGGAAGGAAATGCCTTATTTTCATCAAATATTCATACATAGCAAGCATAAAATTCCGCACATGTGATCCTAATTAAAAGTGTACTTCTCATTTAGTAGATCAAAATTAGCAAGTTTAGCTACTAGCTAGATTATGCCAAGAAGTTAAAAAGTATAAAAATATGCAAAGTCCTAGATCATTATGACAAACCAATATATATGAATAAGAAAATATAACACACTAAACATGAATTTTAAATTATATAAGAGAGTCAAGAAGCTAAACAATTTGTGATAGCTTAGTTAAAGCTCATTAAACATATAATGAAGGCAAAATTTGAATTTGCAAGAACAAGGAGATAGAGGCGACAACAAATTTAAGCCATGAAATATATTGACGATACATAAAGTTCATGCAATAGGTCATATGGACACAAGACCAACACAATCGCTGCTCTTTTTGACATTGAAATCAATCTTTATTTCTTCGGCAGATGCAATTCCTGCCTGACTAGCAGATCATGAGACACTAAAGGGTTCATCATGACTTATTAGCTAGAATCTGATCACGCCGAAGAAAAAGCTAGGCCTCTCATTTCAAGCCCCTTTAGTCCTATCATTTGTTAAGACAATCTTAGCAGCAGGTAGTAGCTCTGCAGCTTCACCAACAATCACTCGCCTCCGTGGGCCCACACGGCCGCGTTCTTGCATCTCTGGTACTGTATGCCATGCTTCTGCTAGTGTACTACATTTCCCTGAACACCGTGGGGTTTCCAGGTTTTTTTTTAATCTATCGCTTCTTGTTACTGAATTGAATTGCGAGCGCTTTTCCTTCTACATCATCACAATGTGCACTAGTGATTGTCCGAAGCGTGTAAATTGTACTGTAATAAATGACGCCAGGATAGCGGTGTTGATCAATGTATGGGTGACAAAGAATTACATTTCGAAGGAAAGTTATAATTTGCAAACACGATGTACCTTCCTCCGTGGTAGTGAAAGCACAATGGCACTGCTAGCTAGCCGCGACATGATTGAACTAACAAGGTGTTTGGTTCGACGAATGGTAACGCAAACGCAAACGAAATGGAATTACAGCGTGATCGGTGCTGTAATGCGTGATTGCAGTCTTTGTTTGGTTCGGTAAGGTAACGGTATGCCGTATGCCATACCATTTTGAAAATAAAAAATTGCAGCCAGAGTCGTCTTCTTCCTTTAGACACCAGAGCGTAAGGTGGTCGTGGCCCGCGTTACTGTCCATATTTGCTCGCCAGAGCCTAGAATCTTAACTTCGCTGAGCCCATCCATGCCTACGGTTGGCCGATCTGTGCCAGCAAAATGGCTCTCTGGCCTCGCCTTCATGGATAGCCGCCACCACTAGCGGCTGCGGCGCGGCGGCAATGGCGGCGCGCGGTTGCCATGGATTCCACAACAAACGCTACTTCGAGCAGAGCCGATGAGGAGGCTGCGCCGCGCTGATAGAACTTGCAGGAGAAGGCAGGGGCAGCGGAACTTCTCGAGCACAAGGTCAGAACGATGCAGGCTGATTCTCGAGCGTAGGCATCGTAATCTGATAACAGTCTGCAACCAGCGGAATCAAAATTGAACAGTCCGGTAATCGATTACATGGTAACGCATTACCAACCGCATGCAACCAAACAAAAGTAACGGTATCACTTTCCTTCCGTGATCTCATTACGTTACAAAATGGCGAACCAAACACCTTGTAACTAGCATCAGACACTGAACCGATGTAGCGTGGCCTGCTGGTGCATGGGCTGATTGTAGCCGTAGGAATGAACGAACCCATCGTCGTGCAGCAAATTTGGGCCTTTGTGCATATAGTTTCGTGGGTCGAGTTCTTTCAGCACGGGCCATGCATATAATTTCGTACTTCCTGGGCCTGTGGCCCATAGGCTCTGTATTGACTGTCCACTTCGAGTCAACTCATCCTGCCGGTCCTGGTCCGGTCCACAGCACTTCAAGTCGGCTGACCACCAGCAGGAGATACGATACGGTTGCCGACCTAATCCAGCGGCAGCCAGGCACTCACCAAGCAAACCGCTTTAAATCTGGCCCCTTGACGCGCAGCCGGAGAGGGGCATCACACCGTGTGCGTGTGCCCTCGCCTCGCCCCGCCGCCCGCCCCAATCCCCTCCATCTCAAAAAATGGGAATTGTCACCGCCGCCGCCGCCGCCGCCGCCACGTGCACGTCCCGACTCCTCCACTACCACGCAGCCGCTGGCAACGACCGCCATCACCGGCACCAGCTCAGGTACTCCGCGAGTCCGTTTCCTCTCTCGCTGCGCTGCGGCTCCGGCCGGCGTGAGGCGGCGGCCGGGGCGCTCCTGCCCGACCGCGTCACCCCGTTCTCCTACGGCGTGGATGAGGACGCGGATGACCACCCGCGTGAGGAGTGCGGTCTAGTCGGGGTCGTGGGCGACCCGGACGCGGCGTCGCTGTGCTATCTGGGGCTGCAGAAGCTGCAGCACCGCGGGGAGGAGGGGGCCGGGATCGTCGCCGTGGGCGGGGACGGCAAGCTCAAGTCCGTCACCGGGCTGGGGCTCGTGGCCGACGTGTTCGGGGACCCGTCCCGGCTCGCCTCGCTCCCGGGCCCCGCCGCCATCGGGCACGTGCGCTACTCCACGGCCGGCGCCGCCGCGTCGCTGCGCAACGTGCAGCCGTTCCTGGCCGGGTACCGGTTCGGGCAGGTGGCCGTGGCGCATAACGGCAACCTCGTCAACTACCAGGCGCTGCGGAACAAGCTCGAGGCCAGGGGATCCATCTTCAACACGTCCTCGGACACGGAGGTCATCCTCCACCTCATCGCGACGTCGCTGTCGCGGCCGCTGCTCGTCCGCGTCTGCGACGCCTGCGAGCGCCTCGCGGGGGCCTACTCGCTCCTGTTCCTCACGGCCGACAAGCTCTTCGCCGTGCGCGACCCGCATGGGTTCCGCCCGCTGGTGATGGGCCGCCGCGGGAACGGCGCCGTCGTCTTCGCGTCGGAGACCTGCGCGCTGGACCTCATCGACGCCACCTACGAGCGCGAGGTGGAGCCCGGGGAGGTGGTCGTGGTCGACCGCCGCGACATGTCGGTGGCCTCGGCCTGCCTCGTCCCGCACCGCCCCCGCCGCTCCTGCGTCTTCGAGCACATCTACTTCTCGCTGCCCAACTCGGTGGTGTTCTCCCACGCCGTCCACGAGCGCCGCACCGCCTTCGGGCAGGCGCTGGCCGAGGAGTCCCCTGCCCCGGGAGCCGACGTCGTCATCCCGGTACCTGACTCGGGCTTCTACGCCGCGCTCGGGTTCGCACGCGCGTCGGGGCTCGAGTTCCAGCAGGGCCTCATCCGCTGGCACTACAGCGGCCGCAGCTTCATCCAGCCGACGCAGGCGATCCGGGACCTCGCCGTGAAGCTGAAGCTCGCCCCCGTGCGCGGCGTCATCACCGGCAAGAGCGTCGTGGTCGTGGACGACTCCCTGGTGCGCGGCACCACCTCGAGCAAGATCGTGCGGCTGCTCCGCGACGCCGGCGCGCGGGAGGTGCACATGCGGATCGCGAGCCCTCCCGTCGTGGGCTCCTGCCTCTACGGCATCGACACGCCGAGCGAGGGCGAGCTCATTTCCAACCGGATGGACCTGGATGGCGTGCGCCGGGAGATCGGCAGCGACTCCCTCGCCTTCCTCTCGCTGGGCAAGCTGCACAGCATCTACGGCGAAGAGTCGGGGGACTACTGCGACGCGTGCTTCTCGCGCAAGTACCCTGTGCTGCCCACGCTGGCCGACCCGGCCGCCGAGCCGGAGGAGTGAGCCGGGAGCAGGTGAGCTCTGCTCTGTTTTTTCTGCCTGTACTTATAGGTTGTTGGATTCGCTCTGTTCGCGCGTTGGACAATTTTGCGCGCCTCAAGGCTGTAGCTTTATAATACGACGAAGCGCTTTATCATGGTACTGATGGATTACCAATAAGAAGAAAATGACAAAAGCCAAAACCAGTAATTGTGTCCGTCCTTGCTGTTATCACGTTGTTACTGCTGATCAAATTATCCATGGCATTGCTCAAATTTGGCTTCATCAGAACATAATTTGGCCTGGCGCAGTGGTGTCAGGCTGCTAGCTAAACACACCCTAAAAATCTTGTTTTGCACAAATTTATCCTTTTGAAGCAACTTCACAATTTTTTACTCAGAAGAATCAACAGTGAGTGTAATCATTATTGTGCTTTCTGACCTCACTAGTACTGCTTGGGCCGTAGTTCACCTCCCTGATAGTTTCTAGGGCTGCTGCTGTTGATGCTGATATTGATTTATTATGAGAGAAAAATATTGTTTAATAATTGGCTGATTCTAGCTGATAAGCTTAAGAAAACAAGGCTGAATTACCATTTCCCCGATAGCCTCTAGGACTTTGCCCTCTGTGCGCTAAACACAGAGCCCATTATAGTTTGCAAGAACACTGAAGAACGCTGGTATCCATCTAACGCGATAGTGCTGCACCATCTGTACTCAGGTAAAGTAGACATACATATGCGTCCATGGGTCAGTGACTGCCTGCCTTTCTCTTGTAAACGTAAGACGTTGAGAAGTACTCCCTCCATCCCAAATTATAAGACGTTTGACTTTTTTGACACCAAATTTGACCACTCGTCTTATTCAAATTTTTTTGCAAAACATCACTTATTTTGTTGTGGCTTGCTTTATTAATGATAGTTCTTTAAGAATGACTTAAATATGACTATATTTGCTCAAATTTTTTGAATAAGACGAATGGTCAAACTTGGGGTTAAAAAAGTCAAACGTCTTATAATTTGGAATGGAGGAAGTAGGCGAAAGCGAGGAGCTCCAACGCGGTGAGCGCTGCAAGGAGCAGGTAGAAGTAGTCGAGGTGACCCCGGTTGAGGTCGTCGGCGAACCAGCTGGTGCCACCGTTCCTCGCCGTAACCCCGTCTATGACCGTGATGAGGAAGCTGCTGATGAAGCTGCCGACGCCGAGGACGCTCAGGTAGAGCGCCAGCCCGAGGCTCTTGAGCGCCCCGGGGACCTGGTCGTAGAAGAACTCCTGCATGCCGACCATCGTGAACACGTCCGCGGCGCCGAGGAGCACGTACTGCGGCACGATCCACCACAGGCTCATGGGGACCGCTGACGTGCCAGAGCCATCCACATCCACCACCACCAGGCCGCCGGCGGCGTCCCTCGCCGCTCGCAGCCGCTTCATCTCCACCAACGCGGCGACGACTAGAGTGACAAGGGACAGCGCGATCCCCGTGCCAATCCGCTGCAGCATGGTGATGCCCGAGGCGACGCCGGTGAACCCGCACGCCACGGGCACCAGGACGCGGTCGTACAGCACGATGCAGGTGACGATGCTGACGCCGAGGAAGCACTGCAGCGCCGCCGGGGGTATCTGGAACGACTGCCCAACCCTCCGGTCCAGCGTCGCCGCCTGCTTCGTGAAGAGCGTGGGCGGCTGCGCGAACACCACGCCGTAGAGCAGGCACGTCGCCCATATCGGGAACAGCCTTGCCAGCCCCTTCAGCTCCTCCGCGAGCACGGCGTCCTGGGGGAGCTCATCACCGTGTCCCAGCTCCACCGACCCGGCTGCTTCACGAGACCTCTTCTTCCTCCAGGCCACGAAGGCCTTGCGGACTAGGGAGAACGTGCTGGCACTGACACCACCCGGGGAGCCGTAGAACCTGTAGGTCCTCGTGCCAAGCAGGAAGACAGCGAGCGCGAGTAGCATGGCCATGGACGGCACGCCAAATCCGAGGGCCCAGCCGATGTTGTCCTGCACGTAGCTCATGAGCGCGATCGTCACGGTGGCGCTCGTGCAGAGCCCCATGTACCACCAGTTGAAGAAGGAGGCCCGGGACACGGACTCGTTGGGGTCTGTCGCGTCGAATTGGTCGGCGCCGAAGGCCTGGACGCAGGGCTTGTGCCCGCTCTGGGCGATGGCCACCAGGTAGAGGGAGACGTAGAAGAAGGCCGTCTGGAGGGAGGAAGGCGGGCATACACCTTGTCCGTCGGCGGAGTCACGGCATTGTTGAGGTGATGAGAAAATTGATGAGAGCGTCAGCATCCCAAGGCCCTGCCATTTGCCAAATTTGGGTGAGACTACGGGAGGTATAGTTTATAGTCTGAACACCTAGAAGACATGAAGCTCAGCAAATTTATCCAACAACCGTGTCATGTGTTCTCATTCATCGTGGAATCAAATTCTAGATGGTTGAAGATTTATCCAATGATTGGGTCATGCATTTCAATTTATCTTGGGATCGAACTCACCATCGTGTCTTTACACACTACTCTTACTCATAAAAGTATGGAGAGAGCAAATGATAAAAAAACACTTGATACCTTAATATTAGTATATACTACTATTTTCAAAAGTGCTCGTGGTTTGCACCGAACAAATACGTCTTGGAATTGGACTCTTTATTATCGCTGGGCAGAGTTGTTCTAACTCGTATTAGCATGACTTATGAATCCGAGCGACAGATACATTAAGTGCGAGGTCAGTTTTCTAATTGGGAAGTAAAAAGTAGGTTCAAAGAATGTTTCGTCCTTTAATATTATACTAGCAAATTTGCCCATGCGTTGTTACGGGTGATTATCATATGAATAATCATCGTTTATTATTTTCTCTCATTAAGTTTCTTACTACAGAAAATACAATTGATAGATATTACTCCGTTCGTCACAAATTATATCTTTGTTTTAACTTTTTTCTACATACATTTCTATTAAGTAGCAAATCTCTCAAATCATGATGATTACGGATCGATGAAAATTACATTTGAAGATGATAGCATCTTCTGCCTCCACAGCACGATTTTATGGGGGTGAAACTTTTCATTAGGTATCAACTGAATCTTCACTGTCATATATTTTTGCACATAAAGTTTTAGCTTTAATAGTTCGATGAAACTAAAAGAGGCTGGGACTTTGTTTCCTTATATTTAAAGAAAAACTAAAAGCTTTATACTTGCATGTAGTGAACTACACATGAAACCAATGTGTAGATTCAGGGATTTTTTTTTCATGATGATGGCGCATAGCAGGAGATAAGCATCGTGCAGGCCGCAAACCCAGCATTGAATTCTCAGGCCCATCCTCTTTCCATCTCTCTCCCTCTTTCGGTCTTTCCTGGCATTGAAGTACGCCGCTGCCACCGTCTCTTGACCTCCAAAGCACTTCACTTTCTCTCCTTTCTCTGAACTCGCTGCTCGGGAGAGGTAACAGCATGAGGTCGGCTGAGCCCCTCGCGGCGGCGCTAACTTGTTAGCTCGCGGAGCAGATTTCACCGGAGCACCTCGCAGTGCTGTTAGTCCGCAAGCTGGGCGAAGCGGGTCATGGTGGAGCTGTAGTGGTGTGTGCCTGCGAGCATGGTGGAGCGGGTCTTGCCGGTGCAGGTGCGAGGAATCACTGACCGACTAGAGCACAGGGATGGCGCCATGGCGGTCCCGGTGTCAGGGTGTCGAACATGATGTGCAGGTTTGATGCGACAGCGTCGTTGCTATGTGTCAGGCGGTATCACACCTGCTGGATCTCAGCTGCATCTGCCAAAGCCACTCCTCGATCGAGGTCCGCGGCCGGCCGCCTCAAGATTGGGAGGAGGCGCGGCGGTAGGCAGTGCTAGCGTGAGGATGAGCTCGAAGGGGTCCACCTCCACCATGGTTCGATGCGATTTGTATTCGATTTCGATTCAGTTTGGAGCGTTTGATTTTCGTAAGTTGGGAATTTGTACGTTAAGTCGGGCAAGGAGGTTGTGGTGAAGTGTTCGATGTGGCGATGGAAGTGGCAACAAACACGAATAAGAGCATCGCCAGTGTCAGCATCGAACTGAGCCGCATGCGTCAGGCCACGAAGGCACCATTTAATGCACCATTTAATTCGCATGCAAGCGAACCGAAGACTGCTCCAGTGTGGAGTTCGCTTTTTGTCTGCCAAACTCGTACGAAACAATAAACAAAATACAGATCAAAGCGCTGCTCCTCCGTCTGCATGGCAGCATGCATGAAAACTGTAGTATTTAATTGCTCTCGCGTCGAACCGTCTGTAAGCGTCGAACTGAAAAACTTTTTGCCACGGTTCGACTGCTCCAATGTGAAATCGATTTTTCACCGCGTTTCTCTCTCCCTCGGTTCGCTTTCTGCATACATTGGAGCTGCCCTAAGAAGAAATATAAACAAACACGGAGAGCAGAGCAGAGACAGATTGGCCTCGCATGTACGGTCCTGCAAAGCTGCAGTGCCACCGAGGCGGCAGAGGGTGCGGAGCCGTGGATGGTGAGCGCTGGCCGCTAGCCGCCGGGAGGCTGAGGTTGATATGCTGGCGTATGCAGCCATCATGTGGCGGAGCTACCGCAGCACGGGAGGGGCCGCCGTCATGGATGGCGAGTGTCGGCCGCCGGGATCTGGCCCTGCACATGTACGGGAGGAGCGTCCACCTCTGCGCTGCATGCAGACAGGAGGAGTGTCGGCGCAGGACACCAGTGCGGCGGCGACCGAGAGACGAACAGATGATGGGTTTTTTTAATCGGAGATCGTCGAGTGGGGGGCTGTTTAGTCGCAAGAAATTTTGCAAAATTTTTCAGATTCTCCGTCACATCGAATCTTTAGACACATGCATGAAGCATTAAATATAGATAAAAAATAAAACTAATTACACAGTTTAGACGAAATGGACGAGACGAATCTTTTAAGCCTAATTAGACTATGATTGGACAATATTTGCCAAATAACAACGAAAACGCTACAGTAGCGTTTTGCCAAAAATTTTGACATCCAAACGGTGCCTGGGTTACTAGTGCGCCGAAAGTGAGCAGGTGACAAGACAGTTGGGCCATTAGAATGGGCTGGATGAAAAAAACGAGCCTGAAATTTTGCCTCTTTATTATTATATGTATAGATATAGCAAAAACATGCTTACGTTGCAATGAGATATATAATTTATTATGCGGTACTCGTGTCAGTAATAATGAGCTAGTTATTTTTTTGTTGTTTTTCTGTTTGAACTTGGCATAACCTTAAATAAATAATTTTCATATCCTATATATCATTTGACAGGAGGAAGCTTTTAGTGAGGGAGGACACCAATACGCAACCAGATTGTTTACATTAACCCTACTCTCCAAATTTGATCTAAATAAAGTAAACATTGTTTGAAATCGAGTTAAAATTAATGGATTTGACTTCATTCAGTCCCATATGATTTTTTTATGGAGAAATTCATACAGGTCTACGTGCAATTCACACTTGACGTGGAACTCATGCATGGATGGGTAAAACTGGAGAATGTTTTGCTATTGCCACCGCAGCGCTATGGCTATCCTTGTCTTAACGACCCTTTCATTGAGCTAAAGCAACCTGAGGCTAGCAAACGTTAACACTTTTAGGATCCCACACGGCATAGCGTAGTGTTCATCATTTCCCATTCCCATGCGATGTGCAAAACCAAAGCTCCACTACATGTCTACATGTATTGTAGATTTGTCGGTGTGCTGGACGGCGTCATCTAGGCGAACTGTCCAGAAACCCACTATAGCACAGAGTGTGGACGCTGGGCACATCGAGATCCACGCATCGATTCAGGAGCCGTGGCAACACATCAACATCATGGAGGCCGTGGAAAAAGGATTCGTCGCTGCTTAGACATCATAGTGACCCATTCGTGTCCAAGCACTTTCAACTTAAAGGCAGTGCACTCAAGCCATAGCGTAGCGCCTTAGCGTGGTTCGGCGTGGCGTTGAGCATGGACCGGAGGTCCCGGGAAGTGTTGAACTCCACCATCCTCAACGCTTCAAGGAGGATGAAGATATATGGTGGTGCTTGGCTGCCCAAGCATGCATCCGCTGAATTCCAGGCTTCGTCAAGCAGCGGAGAGCAGCATGTACTCATCGCCTGTCTTGCAGAAACTTCTTTCTCTAGCAGTCCAGCGTTGCATTGCCGGCGACGTGAGAAGGGTATCCATGCCAGGCAGCCGCTACACCGATAGTCGTAGAGCGTTTCGGAAGAAGTCCAAGCCTTGGTAGCACCTCATATCGAGATTAACGTCACAATGTACATGCGTCACCGCTTCGGCGTCGTTGAGGTTGAGAGAGGAGACGACACGTGCCAGCACAATGTCCAGGAGGGCGGACACGCGGTCTAGTGCCATGGCTGCTGTCTCTGATGCCATGCTGCAATATCAAGGTCTTCATCCTCAGCACCTACACGAAGCCGACACACGAAAGCCTTGGATGGAATAGATCAGAAGCTACACATACTTTTAATATTTATGGGGACGGGAAGTTAAAAATGAACCGTGGAAGAGTCCCAGTCTGGATGAAAATCAAAACTGTACTCACGGTCGGAAATCAGAATAGAAAAAAATAGATGCAAACCAAAATTGGAAAATTAGAAAGAAGCTCAAACTAAAACCGGACTCCAGACACGGGGAAACGGACGTGTACCAAAACTGGACTTAAAGATGAAAAGAAAATTGGAAAGAAATCAAATCAGGACATTCACTTTGTTAGTTAGGAGAGGCTGACAAAAAAATAGATTTAGATTAGGATTAGGATTTCTATTTATGTTACTCAGGATCGACGGATCTATTTGTATTAGGATTTGTATCTATCCAAGTTAGCATCGAAAGTTCTTTATATGTCATATATAAAATAGAAGGGCTGCAGCCATATGGACATAGACAACTTCTACATTCACATAGCTAGTTACGGAGAGTGGACGAAAAAAAATGACCTTAAATTTTGCCTCTTTATTATTAGGTATATATAGGTATAGAAAAGATGCACATCCGTAGTAAAATTGTGGCTTTTGACAAAAGGGCAATGTTTTGAGATTCATGCAACAAAGCTTTGCAAATTTTTTTGGTTTTTCATACAGATACATACATAAACATGATATGTGGATGAGAACGGCTCCAATATTCCTTTTCTAGAAAAATTACACACATCTCAAAGCAACCTATATTTATTTATTAATCATTTTGGTAATTAATTATAACCTGGGTTCTGAGTGGGCTCGGCCTTCCATGCCTAGCCCTGTGCCCAGCCCAGAAACCCGCTGGAGTCCCCTCAGATTCTCTGCTTTTGGCGGCTATTTTTTTTTTCTCGCGAGGCCACGGCCGCTGCATCTAATTGACTCCCGGCCGCGGGCCTAAGTCGTGTGGATGGAAATCTATCGCCTGCTGCTGTCTATGCTGGAGGGCTGCGAGGGCCGCGGCCGCATGGTGGACGCCAGCTCCGGCAACCCAGATGAGGTAGCATCTCCCTGTGCTGACGCCCGACGTGGATGTGGTAACGGCAGCGGCATCACGTTGAAGGGGGCTCCGATTTGCACGCCAGAGGACAGTGTCGTACTTAAAGATTTTAAATGTACTCGAATACTATTTATGGAGATTTAGTAACCTTGCTGTTTTGCATCTATTTAATTACTTGTACTTAGTGTATTGAATCATGTATGTACTCCGTTGGTTCTCTGAATTTTCACAGACACAGAGGACGAATTATTCATAAGAATAGCAAATGCTCAGCTATGACCTATCACTGCAGATGGTACGTTAAAATTGCCGAGTGCTCTAATGCCATCACCATGAGGCGCCGCACTGGTGGGAGTTGAGGGCAGGTTGCGGCGTCCTCGATGCTCACCTGGTGGACAAGACCGCGAGCGCACCAGCAAGCCGGTAGTCATGGCTGGCCTGCCCTCTTTCTCGACGAGGTAGGTGAAGAGGGCGAGCAAGGATGCAGTGGCGGTAGCGGGGGGCTAATGGAGAACGAGGCGTAAGGATGTGGAGACCGTGCGACGAGCAGGATGTGGCGGCGGTGGCGGCGCCGGCGCGAAGGAAAAACTGACGCCGCAAGAAGTGGATCGTAGCGATCACGATCACGACTTCCTTTTGGGTTTCTGGGCTGGGCACTGGGCGTGGCATGTATGGGCCGAGACCACTCGGACCCGGATTGGAATTAATTACGAAAATGATTAATAAATATAGATAAGTTGCTTTGAGATGTGTGTAATTTTCTAGAAAAAGAGTATTGGAGCAGTTCCCTATGTGGATTTGCATCTTTAAATAGACTTCCATAGTTTTGCCGCTCTAATTTATTTGGTTATAAACATACAACATGCCAACATCAGTACACCACATTTCTTTCGACAAAGCAGGCTACTCGCAGGAATCATGTTTACTCGAAGCATGCCCATATACAGCCTGTTCGTTTGAGATTATTAACCAAATTAGCCAGCCAGCCAACAGTATTTTTCTCTCACAAAAACCAGCCAGCAGTACTTTTAGCAAACCAGATCAGTCCAAGCGAACAGGCCGATAGCTGGTGACCATCACAGCGGCCTTTGGCTGTTTGGAACTTTGGATCAATACGACTACCAACGTTTCGACTTTTGAGTTTTGACGCTTTGTTGAACATGGACACTCAAACAGGTAGTGTATTTTCATTTCTCGGGGAAACATGATTTGAATCTCCAAGGGACGTAAACGATTTTTGGTTGGATCCGTTTCTAATCCGAACGGAACATTTGTTACCCAAATTAGACTTAGCGTGACTCGTTTTTTTGCTCCCATATTTGGTTGGTTCCGTTTGTAATTTGAATGCGACCACCGGCCGGTAATGCTCCTGTTTCGCCTCTGAACTGTCAGGCTTCACTGAAGGATACAGGCACGCTTTGATTTCTGCTGAAGTCGACACATTGAAAACGACTGAACGAACCAAAAACGTCTCCAAAGAAGATACGCGCATGCGCAACACAATCAAGTTGAAAACGGAGGCAGTTGCCACAGACGTACTCCCTCCATTCAGGAAGACATGCAATTCTAGCACATTATCACGTTTTAGTATCTTAACTTTGACTAATTATAGATAAAAAAGTATTAATATTTATGATATCAAATAAATATCATTAGATTAATTATGAAATATATTTTTATAATAAATTGATTTGGAGTCATAAATATAAATATTATTTACTATAAACTTGATCAAACGTGAACTACTTTTTCTAGCACGTAACTTATAGTTGCATGTTTTTACGGACGGAGAAAGTCCGTAATGAGGAGATCGCGTAGTCCTCTCGAATTCAGATTCAGAACGCCCAGGAAAAGACGTCTCCAAGGGCATCTAGGGTGATGGTTCTATCTTCTACCATGGAAAATGGAGACTTTTTTTGTGTGTGTTATACGCGAGATAGGATGGATGCTTGCTATTGCTATACTGCTGAGCTACGGACACTACTGTCACAACTGCCAGTATACATAAACCCAAAAAAAATACGTACATGAATACGAAGTATGAATCACGGCGCATGAGCGTCAGCTAAGCTCATGCCCAACCAAGCAACAACTACCGGTTCTTTTCTGATTCTCGGAATCTATTCATCACTCCAGATGAAAAAACTTGTTTAACTACCTTTGTTTTTTTTCCGACAGGAGTTTTTCTAGGCCTCGTTTAGATGGCAAGTGTATTTGGTAATTAGTGTTTAATTATGGACTAATTAGGTTCAAAAAATTCGTCTCGTAATGTCGGCGTTCGGACCCCGGGGGGTCCTAAACCAACGAGTAGAATGCTGCGTGTCCCTTTCCTGGATGGTGATGCAAGGAGAACACACGGGGGTTTATCCTGGTTCGGGCAAAAGAAGGCCCTACGTCCAGCGGGGGTGAGAGGGATTTGTATTTCCTTGCACCGAGGTGCTTGCGTAGGGGTTACAAGCTTGCGAGAGAGGGCGACGAGCCCAAGTCTCAAAGGAGAAAAAGAAAGAGTACAAGATGACTGCTTGAGATGTTGATCGCTATGTGGTGTATGACTGGTTGTCCGTCCCCTTCTCTAGGGCCCTGGCCTACCCTTTTATAGGACGGGATGAGGCCAGGACGATGGGAGCCTTGAGATGATGTTTTGTCGATCCTGTTGAGACGGCTGTAGCGACGTGCCTCAGGAATGGGAGGCCATCCTCTGGGACGTGATGTCGTAGGCGTCGAAGTGACCCGGAGCGTCGTGCCATATCGTCCTTTCTTCCCTGTTGCGCCGTGTCGGTGGTCGAGGTCGGGTCGAGGTAGGGTCGAGGCCGAACGGATAAGTCCGAATCCCTGGAATCCTGGCGTACGGGCCTTGTCGTATCCTTCCTCGAGGGTTAATAGTGACACACAGGATGAGGCATGGCGGGTACAGTGACGTTTTTCACCTCCCATCACGGGATGGGCGATAAAACAGTGAAAACTGACACCGGTATTGTTCCCACGTCGACCCAGGCCGTGGCCATACCGGTAGGTGGCGGTTGGTAGGTTGCATTAAATGCTTTGACTTTTCGTCCCGTGGTAGGTGGGGACTGAGGGGGGTCGAGCGCCTCGACCCGGGCTCACGCGAGTCGGAACGCCCGGGGCGGTCGAGCCCCGTGCGGGTTGGAACGCGGTCGAGGCCTCTCGTCGAGGGGGCTCGTACGAGTCGGAGACGGGGCGCGGTCGAGGCACTTCGTCGAGCCGGCCTCGTACGAGGCGGACCTGTCGCACGTAGTGGGCTGTGCTTTATTGCGACTTAATCGTTTTAGTTTTTATGATCGTTAAATGTGGGGTACCCCTATACTATTGGTACCGACAGTAGCCCCCGAGCCTTTAGGTGAGTGTATGTTCACTCTCCTAGAGGTTTTTAGCCGATGAACTGGAGTCATAGCGCTGTTCGCTTCCTTGACAGGGACATCTGAGTGCTTCCAGGACTTCTTCCGGTGGGGGCGCGCGAGCGCACCCGCCGGGTGTAGCCCCCGAGGCCTCGGTGGAGTATTGAGAAAGTCTCCTCCGAGGTCTTTAATCGTGGTTTGCTAGGGAACAGTTGATGCGGCTGAGCCCCCGAGCCTTGTGCGCACAAGGTCGATCGGAGTTTCTGCCGTCTTTCGTTGTCCGTCCCTCACGCTCATCCCACGGAGAGGAAGAGGAGGGGTGGGGATCGTCGTACTACCCCGTTCGGGCGAGTGCGACGACCTCCGGTGAGCTACTAGCGGGGAGACTCGAGTGAGAGTCCGTGCTCCAGTCGTTAGGAGTCGGCTTGGGGCCCGGGGGCACTCTCAAATGATGCCAAGGAGTGGTCGTGCGGATGTCGGTTCCCTGCGACGGGATCCGAGGGCTCGATGCCTCCCCCGAGGGGATTCCTGCTCCGTCCTCATCCTTTGGCCTCGAATACGTCTCGGGGTGCCTCGAGAGCGTGGCTCGAGCCCTGGCCGTGTACGGGCGCATCCCTGGTCGTCCCTTGCTCTGTTGCTCGAGGGCGGCTGTCGAACCCAGGTCGAGGGCCAGCCTTCGCTTCCTCGAGACTTAAAATGGGCCCGGAGCCCGTTAGCGGAATCTCGGAATATCCGTCCGCGGATCTCGCCCCGCCCGTTTAGCCAGGCGCGCCTTTTTAGGGCGAGATCGGCGCGGTAGTGGGCGGCGTGGCGTTCGGTTACTGCGTGGGGACGGCCACGTGCCCCGCTCCTGTAAGGCAAGAAGGACGGTTAGGTGGGCGCATTTATTACGGGAAACTGTTGCTACCTTTTCGCGCGGCCGTTGAACTTCTTCCCGGTCTATAAAAGCGCGGCCCTGGGGTCTGTGTTCCCCTCCGGTTCTTTGCGTTCTTGCATTCTTTGCCTTAGGAAACCCTAGCCCCCTTGCGCTTTCCGTCCGCATTGCCGCCGCCGCCGCCCTTTTTCCCTGCACCTTTCCTCCCCGCCGGCGCTAATGGCTGGAAAGAGCCAGTTTGTCGCTACCGACGGCTGGGCCTCCTCTTCCGTGACGGAGAAGAAGCTGGAGGAGCTGGTCGCGGATGGGTTGCTGCGGCCGAGGACGAGCCGGTCGCGGCCGGAGTGGATCGCGCCGCCGTCGACCCATCGGGAGCCGGCCCCCCCGGAAGGCTACGTGGTGAGCTTCGTAAGCTTCCACGAACGGGGGTTCGGTATCCCGTCGTCAGCCTTCATGCGGGCGCTCCTCCACTACTACCGGGTGGAGCTCCACCACCTCACCCCCAACGCCATTGCGCAGGCCGCCATCTTCGCGGCGGTCTGCGAGGGATACCTCGGGGTGGAGCCGCAGTGGAACCTGTGGCTCCACCTTTTCAAGGCCGAGCTTTTCGCGCGGAACGCGGGAACGAAGGGCGCCTTCTACGCCGTGCGAGTAGGGAGCTGTGTCCTCCAGTTGAGGTCGAGTCGGACGGAACAGTACATCCCGGCGCGCCTCATTTCTTCGAACAGCGGGTGGCATACGGGCTGGTTCTACCTCCGCAACGACGAGAACCAGCTGCCGAAGTATACCGGCCGCGTGCTGACCGCCCGGGAGCACAACTGGGTGTACGGCGTGCCGGACGTCGAGAAGCCGCGCCTGGACCCGCTGCTGGCGGCGCTGCAGCAGCTTCGTGCTCGAGGCCTGACGGCGGCGGTAGTAGCGACGGCGTTCCACCGTCGTCGGGTGATGCCGCTATGCCGACGCCGCCTGCGCCTCGACCAGATGACCCCGGAGGCGTCTTTGGAGGGGAGCCGGATGTCGCACGAGACCCTCACCCCCGAGGAGGGGCTTCGCCGAGCCCGCCGGATGGTGGGGACCTTCAAGGCGGAGGAAGCCGATCTGCTCCCCATGAGGCCCACTGAGGGGTTCGAGCCCGTGGTAAGCTCCTTAGTACGCTCGTCTTTTTAGTTCGATTCGCGTCTGAGACCTTCCCCTGACCCGGTCGACGCCAATGCGCAGGACTTATCGGCGTTGCGGGAGACCCGACCGCCGGTTCCGGAGGACCAACCTGCTCGGGACGCTCGACGGGAGCACGCCTCGAAGCAGAAGGCGGCCAAGGTGTCGACCAAGAAGCGGGCGGCCCGGAAGTCCAGGGAGAAGGAGGCGCGGAGAAAACTCCGGCGCCAACAGGCCCTCGACGGGCTCCCTTTAGAGCCGTCGCCTTCCGAGACCATGTCGGGAGAGGACGACGGCAGCAGCGGCGAGGATGACGACGCCTTGTCGCGGTACGAGGCCGCGACCGGGCTGGGGAACCTCCCCGACATCCGCCCTCTGCTGGAGCCCTCGCGGGACCATCCTCCTCGGTCGTTGTGGTCGAGGAGGTCGACGAGGAAGAGGAGAAGAGGAAGAAGGAGAAGGAGGAGGAAAAGAGGGAGGCGGGCCCCTCGGCGGGAGGGGTCGCCTCGCCCCGGACCCAGCCAGGGGGGTCGACAGGGGCGCCTGACCCAGCCCAGGCCCCGCAAGCTCAGGCGGGGACGGGGGTGGGGGTGCCGACATTGTCGTCGGCGGCGCCTTCATCGGGCGTGAAGACCCGAGGCCAGTTGGCCTCGGAGGCGCAGAAAGCGCGCAGCGGCGCACCGGCGAGAGCCCCGAGGAGCGCCCGGTCCGCGGGTGGGGTTGCCGCGAGGCCGCCGCCTGCGACCTCGAGCGGCTCGGACCGTGGGGGGTCGAGGCCCCTGGTGCCGATTTCTGGGTAAGCTTCTGAACAGAAAGGGACTCGTCTTTTCCTTTTGATTTCGTCGATCGACTAATCCTTTATTTTTCAGGCTGAAACGGAAGGCGGAGACCATGGGGCCCACCCCCGTGAAGTCCCTTCGAGCCAGCGCCTCCGTCCTTAACCGGTCGGCGGCACAGGACGCTGCCTGGGTCCGCGAGGTCGAGGCGGCGAAGGAGCGTCGTCGGCAACGGGAGGCCGCGGGTGCCTCGACGGCTGTCGGCCCCGATCCTGCGGTGGCGGGGTCAGAGCCGGCAAGGACGGCGGCGCCTGGCCCGGTCGAGGCGGAGCCCAAGGCGCTGCCCTCGGCTGAGGCCACCGTCGAGGTGGCCACAGAGGAGGCGGCCGCGGAGGGGGCTGCACCAGCGCCGGAGCAGGAGGCGGCGCCGGCGAGGGAGCCGCAGCCGCAGGCCACACCCGTGCCGGAGCAGGAGGTGGCGCCGGCGAGGGAGTCGCAGCCGCAGCAGGACCTACTGGCGCGGCCGGTGGGCATGACGGAAGGTGGGGCCGTCGGGCCTTCTGCCGGAGCCCCGGAGGCGGCGACGCCGGAAGTTGAGGCGCGGGTCGCGGGGGTACCGGCGGTGGGAGCGCCGGCGTCCGAGCCGCCGTCGGGCGAGATACCGGCCGCAGGGGCGTCTACGGCAGAGGTGCCGGCTCCGCAGGCACAGGCTGCCGAGGAGCCGGTCACTGCCGAGGGACAAGCGCCCGTGGTCATCGTCCTCGACGACGCCCCCCTGGACAAGGGAAAGGAGATCGTGGGGGCCGAGGAGGGCGAGACCACAAGCCGGGCGGAAGCCTCGGCCCCTGCCGGGGGTGCGAGCGAAGCCGGCCCTTCGTCCGGGCCGGGAGGTGCCCCGGCTGGGGCGTCATCGTCGTGGCCGGACTTCGCCGCGCTGGCGATAGCGCGGGCCGAGGAGGAGATCCCGAGGTGGGGAGGGCCGCCCCTTGCGTTCAAGGATGCCGCAAACCTCGACGGCGAGCCCATCCTCGTCCTGAACGACAGGGATGAGGTCCACCGCTGGCAGTACCTCGAGGGCGTCCGCCAACACCTCGCTCGGCTGCTCAGCGTGGCGTCCGACGCTGTTACGCGGGGCATGCTGGACGCCACGGAGGTATGACCAAGTCGCCGGCTTACTCCGTGGGTCTTCGTGTCTTTTTCCCTTGGACTCATTACGTTTTTTGATTTTTCTTGAATTAGGAACTCAAAGAGGCCTCCCGCCGAAAGTCACTCTTCATCCGGGGTGAGAGTGGTGTGTGGGCGTCGCTGTCTCGGCAACGGGCCCTGGTCGAGGAGACTCAGAAGAGGCTCGCCGATCGGTCCGCTGAGATGGCGGAACTGCGCACCGCCTTCTCGACGGTGAAGGAAGAGGCGATGCAGGCGTGGGCGGCGGAGGCCTCGATGCGCACCGAGGCAGACAAGGCCCGGGAAGAGGCTGCCCAGGCCCTCCGAGACCTCGAGCCCCTGTCGGCGCGGGTCAAGGAGCTCGAGGAGGACGTCTCCCAGGTTGGCCGTCAGCGGGACGCCCTCAACGTCCAGATCGGGCAGGTGACAGCCCAGCTTGGCGCGCTGAAGGGCGAGGTCTCGGTGCTGAATGGGGCCGTCCAGGAGAAGGACGCGGCGCTCCAGACCGCCCTCCAGGAGATCGAGGCCCTGAAGGCGGCCGTTCGTGAGAAGGACAGCGCCCTCCTGGGGCTCGAACGGACGTGCGGGGGGCTCGGCGACGAGGTCGTGGGTTTGAAGACTCACGTCGAGGGTAAGTACAATCTTTTGTAGTTATGCCGTCGGCGCGTCGTATTGGGTGCTAATGTTAGCTTGTCGTTTTCCAGAGCTGGAGCGCGAGAACCAGGAGGCCCACTCGACCGCGAACTCCCTGCAGAGCCTCCTGGAAGCCGAGACTCGGAGGACCCAGTTGCTCGAGGGCGCGATCACCACCGTGTGCGACGGTCTGGGGGTCGGACCCGACGCCGACACCGGAGAGGACGCCCCAGGGAACTGCTTCATCCGTCGGATGGCCGCGCTAGGTCATTTTGCCCGGGAGAAGATACGGGACAGCCTCCACCACGGCGTAAAGAGGGCACTGGCCGTCGTTCGCTCTGGTTTTGTGTTCGACATGGAGCTCGTCGCCGACGGCTTCATCACAGACCCGGAGCGGACGGACGCGGAGAACGCAGATGCCTGCTTGGATCTGATCGAAGCTGCGGAGGGGCCTGGGAGCCGCCTGGCCTCGCTCTTCGAGCCCGAGGTGGTGCCGCCTGCTGACGACGAAGGCCTGTGAGCCAAATCTGGGCACGGAGGCCCGTGTAATAAGTTAGTTATTTTGAATTTTGATCGTGGTGGCCCTGGGGGCCTTAAGAACTCAAAACTTAAACTAGTTTGTGACGAATCTAGTTTTATTCGAGCCTTTTTTCCCTTTCGGCCTGGGTTGTGTTCTCATACGATTTACTTAACGCGCAGTCACGCCCTTTGGCGTGGGGAGTGAGCGGAGGTACCGTAGCCTCGGGGGCGTAAGCGATCTCGCGGCTCGACTGCCCTCGAGCTTCAGGGTGCTCTTGCGGCCTTGTAGATCGTGTGAGAAACTGACCTAAGCGGCAGGGAGTGTGCTACTCTCTTTCAAAGTTAAGAACCGTTATAAGACCTACTTATCGTGCGGTTGCGCCCCTAGAAGGCATGAGGGGTGAGTGGAGGTACCGTAACCTCAGAGGTTGAAGTGATACTCCTGACTCGAGGGCCCTTTCGAACCTTAGGGTGTTCTTGCAGCGAAGTCGATTGGAAAAGCGGTTCTTAAATTTTTGAAAGAGAGTACAAGTTTTTCCAGGGACCGGGGGGTCCCCCCCTTGTAGCCCCCGAGGGAGGGTCGATTCTGGGAGTGCAGAGTCGATCCTTCCTCAATGTGAAACGAAAGCTTGAACATCGCTGTAGTCTTTATTGATGAAAAAGGAAATACAAGGCCTCGAGGCTTTCTAAGGCAAAAAGCGACGTAGCTGTTCAATGTTCCAAGCGTTGGTGAAGATTTCGCCCTTCTCGTTGGATAGCTTGTAGGTGCCCGGCTTTAGTACTTCTGCGATGATGTACGGTCCTTCCCACGGTGGCGTGAGTTTGTGGCGTCCCTTGGTGTTCTGGTTCCGGCGCAGCACCAAATCACCGACGTTGAGGTCACGCCTGCGTATGTGTCTGTCGTGGTAACGTCGGAGACCCTGCTGGTACCTGGCAGAATGCAACAAAGCCACGTCTCGGGCTTCCTCGAGCTGGTCGAGGGCGTCCTCTCTTGCGGCGTTGTTATTTCTTTCGTTGTAGGCTTTTAACCTTGGGGATCCGTACTCTATATCTGTCGGAAGCATAGCCTCGGACCCGTAGACTAAGAAGAACGGAGTGAACCCCGTGGCTCGACTCGGCGTTGTTCTCAGGCTCCACAGGACCGAGGGTAGCTCGGTGGCCCATCTTTTGCCGTGCTTGTTTAGCTTGTCAAAAATTCTGGGTTTCAGGCCTTGTAGGAGCATGCCGTTGGCACGCTCTACTTGGCCGTTTGTTTTTGGATGAGCTACGGCCGACCAGAGCACGCGAATGTGATGGTGGTCACAGAAATCCAGAAATTTTTTACCAGTGAACTGGGTGCCGTTATCAGTGATAATGCAGTTTGGAACCCCAAATCGATGGATGATGTCGGTAAAGAAAATCACGGCTTGTTCGGACCTGATACTGGTGATGGGACGAGCCTCGATCCACTTGGAAAACTTGTCGATTGCGACAAGCAAATGGGTGAAGCCACCAGTAGTTCTTTTCAGCGGTCCGACGAGGTCGAGCCCCCAAACGGCGAACGGCCACGTGATGGGAATGGTTTGCAGAGCATGTGCCGGGAGGTGAGTCTGCCTTGCATAGTACTGACAACCTTCGCAGGAGCGTACTAGTTTGACGGCGTCGGAGACAGCAGTCGGCCAATAGAACCCTTGTCTAAAGGCGTTCCCGACGAGGGTTCGAGGCGCAGCGTGGTGACCGCAAGCCCCCGAGTGCAGGTCGTTGAGCAGGTCCCTGCCTTCCTTGTTTGTGATGCAACGTTGGAGCAATGCCCGTAGGGCTGCGGCGGTACAGCTCCCCACCGTCTCCAATGATCACAAAGGTTTTGGCCCGTCGAGCGATCCGTCGAGCCTCGGTCTTACCCGAGGGGAGGTCTCCTTGGATAAGATAGTCGAGGTATGGTGCGCGCCAATCAGTCTCGATGTCAGATGGGGGGGTCGATCTTTCCACCTGCATGGCCTCGGCCCCGGTCGAGGGGGCCTCTGCCTCAGGTGGGGGGTCGAGCGACGGACCCGTCGACCCCTCCGTCCAACCCAAGGTCGACGGATGGCCTTGGAGATCTTTTGCGAAAACGTCGGGTGGGACCGTAGTTCGACTTGACGCGATTTTTGCGAGCTCATCAGCGGCCTCATTATATTTGCGTGCTATGTGGTTGAGCTCGAGGCCATGAAATTTATCCTCGAGGCGTCGTACCTCTTGGCAGTAGGCTTCCATCTTGGGGTCGCGGCAGCTCGAGCTCTTCATGACTTGATCGATCACTAGCTGGGAGTCGCCTCGAACATCGAGGTGTCGGACCCCGAGCTCGATGGCGATTCTTAGCCCCGTGACGAGCGCCTCGTATTCGGCGACGTTGTTGGATGCAGGGAAATGGAGCCGGATGACGTAGCGCATGTGAACCCCGAGGGGTGAGACGAAGAGCAAGCCCGCGCCTGCTCCTGTTTTCATCAGAGACCCATCGAAGTACATGGTCCAGAGCTCGGCCTGGAGCTGTGTGGGAGGGAGCTGGGTGTCGGTCCATTCAGCCAAGAAGTCTGCCAACACTTGTGACTTTATGGCCTTGCGCGGTGCATAGGACAGGGTCTCGCCCATGAGCTCGACCGCCCACTTGGGCAATCCTACCCGTGGCTTCCCGGTTCTGGGCTATCTCTCCCAGGGGGAAAGAAGAAACCACAGTAACTGGGTGGCCCTCAAAGTAGTGTCGGAGCTTACGCCGTGTCAAGATGACAGCATAAAGCAGTTTCTGGATTTGGGGGTAACGGACCTTGGTTTCTGAGAGCACTTCACTAATGAAATAGACCGGCCTTTGGACGAGCAAGGCATGAGCTTCCTCGGCCCGTTCGACGACCAGGACTGCGCTGACTACCTGTGATGTCGCAGCGACATAGAGTAGGAGCGGCTCTCCTGGGGTTGGAGGGACGAGAATTGTAGAGTTAGAGAGTGTGGCCTTGAGCTTGGTGAGTGCTTCCTCAGCCTCGAGGGTCCAGGAAAAATGCTCCGATTTCTTTAAGAGGCGGTACAGAGGGAGCGCTTTCTCGCCGAGGCGCGAAATGAAACGGCTGAGCGCCGCTAGGCAGCCCGTGACCCTCTGTACGCCTTTCAGATCTCGGATGGGGGCCATCTTGGTTATGGCAGAGATTTTTTCTGGATTGGCCTCGATGCCCCGCTTGGACACGATGAACCCCAGAAGCATCCCTCGGGGGACGCCAAAAACGCACTTTTCTGGATTGAGCTTGATATTCTTTGCTCGAAGGCATTTGAAGGCGATGTCGAGGTCATTTATTAGATTGTCGGCTCGTTTGGTCTTGACTACGATGTCATCGACGTATGCCTCGACGGTTGGTCCGATGTGTTCTCCGAAAACGTGCTGCATGCATCGCTGGTACGTCGCCCCTGCGTTCCGGAGACCGAAGGGCATCGTAACGTAGCAATACATGCCGAAAGGGGTGATGAACGAAGTCGCGAGCTGATCGGACTCCTTCATTTTTATCTGATGGTAACCGGAGTAGGCATCTAAGAACGAAGAGTTTCACATCCCGCAGTTGAATCAACGATTTGATCAATGCGTGGCAAAGGAAAGGGAACTTTCGGACATGCTTTATTTAAACTAGTATAGTCTACACACATCCGCCACTTCCCACTCTTTTTCCTAACTAATACAGGATTAGCTAGCCATTCGGGATGGTGAACTTCCTTGATGAACCCGGCCTCCAGTAGCTTGTGGATCTCTTCGCCGATGACCCTGCGCTTTTCCTCGTCGAAGCGGCGCAGGCGTTGCTTCACCGGTTTGGACCCGGCCCGGATCTCCAAGGCGTGCTCGGCGACTTCCCTGGGTATGCCCGGCATATCCGAGGGACTCCACGCAAAAATGTCGATATTTGCGCGGAGAAAGTCGACGAGCACGGCTTCCTATTTCGGGCCGAGGGTGGTGCTGATGTTCAGCGCCTTCCCATTGGGATCAGCGGGGTCGAGGGGCACGAGCTTGACGTCTTCCGCGGGCTCGAAGCTGCCGGCGTGTCGTTTCGGGTCGGGAATCTCGTTGGCGAGACCGTCGAGGTCTGCAGCCAAGGTTGCCGATTCCAAAACCGCCTCGCCGTGCTCGACGCACTCGACGTCGCACTCGTAGGCATGTTCGTATGAGGGCCCCACTGTGATGACGCCGTTTGGGCCGGGCATCTTGAGCTTGAGGTAGGTGTAGTTTGGTACGGCCATGAACTTGGCGTAGCACGGGCGTCCGAGGATAGCGTGGTATGTCCCACGGAATCCGACCACTTCGAAGGTGAGGGTCTCCTTCCTGAAGTTGGCCGGTGTGCCGAAACAAACGGGCAGATCGACCCGTCCGAGGGGTTCTGCCCGCTTCCCTGGCACGACACCGTGGAAGCCCCCGACGCTAGGTTGCAGGCGCGCCCTCTCGACCCCCAGGAGGTCGAGGGTTTGTGAGTAGATGATGTTGAGGCTGCTT